>AP025072.1:1384944-1565492 GCA_036186865.1 Eustoma russellianum | reverse complement strand
AAAAAAAAAAAAAAAAAAAAAAAAAACGAACCGCGAGTCATAGGCAGACGAAAGCGCTGACATCAGCATGATTTTCGAATCACCGATGCTTCTAGACTGCGGGCTTTTTTCTCAGTACGTGGCTGTTATAGAGCAATAAAAAGGCGAAGTAGCAGCCGTGAGATATTTGAAGAGAGATCAGATACAAGTGTGTGAATTTTCATTTTTCACTAGTGAAAAGCGAAGTGATCATCCAGAGGAACTAAAGCGATGGCCGGAGAAGGCAAGGGAAAAGTATGCGTCACCGGCGGCAACGGATTCGTAGGATCGTGGTTGATCTCCAAGCTTCTTGAGCTTGGTTATTCTGTTAACACCACCGTCAGAGCCTCTCCAGGTTTCACTTCTTCCGTTCTGATTTTCATCCTCTCTGATTTTGTCTGAGCTTTACATTTTTTGATCATGCAAAATCAGAGCATTCCTTTTTTGGTTATTCGTCCTTTTCCGATGATGCGTAGTTTGAGAGGAGATTACAGGGAAGTCATGTTTGGATCATAACTGGTTGCCATTTTTACGTATATTTTTTCCCTTTTTTTTGGAATCAAACAGATTGGAGTGTGATTTACATCACATCTAGTAATCAAACAGTGTAAAATTTGGTACAAAAATCAAGTAACATAATACATTCGATCTACGCTCTAATATCATGCTATATTACAATCACGGTTGTTACAAAAAAAAAAAAAACGTCCGAATATAATTTTAATTCATTTCTTTCTCTCTTAGAGTATATATGTTTCTATGTTTCCAGCATAGAAAGGAATTATTTTTTTTCCTCACAACATAATGACGCAATTTGTAGAAACTGGTTGTGACGTATAAAAAGAATGTGTTATAAAGACTAAAAGGTGTATTATATTATATATTAGGTTTACGTATCGAATTTATTGAGTTAGAGGACACGATCTAAATCGTGATTATGATATGGTTCCAAACGTTTTTCCTAGTGTATATATATGAGAAAAAACAGAGTTAAAAAAGTTTTTTGAGAGACGTGTTCGGTGGAAATCAAGATTAAATCTGAATTCTTGGGCAACCGAAATGATGGAGATGCTTTAGTGCTAGTAGTCCTTAACATTTAGAGAAACGATGCTCATACTTTGAAGCTTAATCGTGCAAAAAGTATCTTCTGTATAATTCCAGCTCTCACTCGGATTGCATCTAAACGATAGTGAAAATGTGACACGTGATGTGGAATTCGAGTTTTAGAGGGTGAAAAATCATTTGATCCTATAGATGTATTCTAGTTGTTAGTGCCAGAGGGACCAAAATGTAACATGTTGTAAGAATGAGGTGTTGGATGTTTTCTAGTGGTTTGTGCCAGATTGCCACTGGGAACAAAATGTAAGATGTTGTAAGAATGAAGTGTTGAATCAGCTCAAAGATAAGAGTGTCCAATGGAAAACGTTAAGGTGACTGTGAGAGACTGATCAACCAAAATGTAAGATGTTGTAAGAATGAAGTGTTGAATCAGTTCAAAGCTAAGAGTGTCCAATGGAAAAAGTTGAGGTGACTGTGAGAGACTGATTAATTTGGAGAAAGCCTAAATCCTGAAGCATTGGGTTAAACTTGTCTTTTCATTTGTTCAATTACCACTTCAAAGTAGCATGACTTGGCTGTAATCCGGCCTTTTGTGGAGTAGAGTAGGAGAGTTCATGGTATTGTGGAACACATACATCATGTAAGCATCAGTTTACATGAAATTTTAGAATAATAGATTGGTGACAGGTATCGGTGTGCATGGAGTTCTCATAGGAGACACCACCTTTTGAGACAATCTTGCTTGTATGGTTACGAGCATTTTTGCATTGATGGCAAATGCCGCAATCTATCAACTTGTGACTCCACATAATCATGCATATAGTGTAAGAATAGCGTGAAAACACCAAGTATCAAAAGTAAGATGATTCTTTTTTCGATTTTGCTAATTCATCAGATGCAGTAATAAAAGGTTGAGGTGGTATCCAAGTAGGATAGGGACATTAACAGTACCTAGCGAAATATGGGCAAAGCTATCTATTGTTGTTATTATGCTATAATTTGAAAGTGTGGATGGCTAGATGCTAACATTCTTTATTCAAATTAATTGCAGGAAGAGATCTCAGCTTCATCACAAATCTACCTGGTGCTTCTGAAAGATTAAAGGTTTTCACAGCAGATCTTGATAAACCAGAAAGCTTCGATCCTGCAATTGAAGGGTGCACTGGAGTCTTCCATGTGGCTCATCCTCTAGATTTTGAGGGCAAAGAAACCGAGGAAGTAAAGACCCAAAAATCAATCAATGGGGCACTTGGTATTCTGCAGGCCTGCTTAAAGGCAAAGGTGAAAAAAGTGGTGTATACTTCTGGTGCACTCGCCGTCATGTTTGATAAGGGCAAGGATGTTGTGGATGAAAGCTCATGGAGTGATATAGACCTTGTAAGGAGCTTAAAACTCGACGTTGCAATCGCCAAGACTTTAACAGAAAAGGCATGTCTAGAATTTGCAGAAAAGAATGGGTTGGATTTTGTCTCTGTGCTTCCACCTTGGATCCACGGCCCTTTCATCACTCCAAAGTTGCCTGGCTCATTGCGCTCTGCACCATTGGCACTGTTCTTCGGTATGTTTCTTTACATTTTCGGATTTCGTTGTTCCTCTGCTTTGACAATACAATATCAACACTCAAGTTTTGTCTCCACTGTGTGCGATCAGCTATATAGATCACTCATTTCTCTTACGTTTTGTTTATATTTTATTTTTATATTTTTATTTTTTAAGGCGCAGATTAAATCATACCCTCTTTGTGTCCCTTAATACCTAATGTATAATATGCACCTTTAGAATACGAATCTTTCAAGATATCATATTATCTCAACCGTGATTTCGGTCTAAGTAGCTAAATATCTCACTTAAATCTTATACCCTATACATGACTTCGACTATATGACTCAACTTCTCCACTCTGTTCTATCAGTGATCATATGCTCTCAAATTGTCATATGAGCCATATCATTCTTTATTGTCTCTCTCTGTGTCTTTATTGGTCTTTCTCTCCTACGTTTAACATGCACATCATTCATTGTCTCACATCGCCTAACTAGTGCATCCACAAGGCATCTTTGCACCTGTACCGTCTTAACCTTGACTCCCTCATCTTTTTTATCTATTGAAGCCACCCCAACCATTCTTCTTACATGTTCATTTTTTATTTATCATTCTTTGTATGTCCACACATCTATCTTAACATTCTCGTTTTTGCCACTCGCATCCTTTGTTTATGTTCATAATTGGTTGTCCAACGTTCAGACCTATATGCCAATGCGGGTCTCACAGTCGTCCTGTAAAACAAACTTCATTTTAAGCTTTAAAGGTATTCTTTTATCACAAAAAAGAACTGACGCACTTCTACAGTTTAACCACCCTGCTTGTATCATTTGACTTGCATCCTTGTCAAATCCTTCATCTTTCTGTAGTATAGATTCTAAATACCTAAAACTCTCAATTGGTCTCCCAATTTCACAATGCATCATCATAAAAAAATCCATAGGGCCATGGAGGATTTACCAGTCTTGTTTTTTACTACTCTCTGCGTTCAAAATATGAGTCCATTTTGACTTTTCAACATAACATAATTTATGTTAGGTTGAAAAGTCAGGTGGACTTATAATTTGGGACAAAGAGAGTGACATGTCTTTCTGATGTATACCAAATTTAGACAGTATTACTTGCAGTCTATACAGAGACACCCTTGGCTCGTGGGAAAATAGGCATCACCTCATGAATTTACCTTAACTTTCATCTAAAGCGTCTTTCCAAGTTTCTAATATGTTTGTTGCATTCTTACTCATTATGCAGGTGATAAAGGAGCACTGAAATACTACTCGGATTTTGAGTTTGTGCACGTTGACGATTTATCTAGAGCATACATTTACCTGTTCGAGCATCCTGAGGCTAAAGGGAGGTACATTTGTTCTGGTCTCAACGTCACAGTTGAGAAGTTGTGCGAATTCCTATCGAGCAGATATCCTCAGTATCAGCTCCCACCTCCCGAGTAAGTTGAACCATTTCAGTTAAAAGTATCCTACCGTTTTCATTTTCCTAGAACCATAAAAAGGTAACTTGAACCACGTTCTTTACAGATTAGCGGAGCCTAGCGCAAGAATGAAAGGTCCGAAGCTTTCATCCAAGAAACTGTTGGATGCTGGATTCCAGTTCAAGTACGGGCTCGAGGAAATGTATGACGATGCAATTCAAAGTTGCAAGCAAAAGGGTATCCTGTAGATGTCAACATGTGCCTACAAAATCGCGGTTACCTAATATATGGTATGCTTTCCTTCTGGCAAAAGTTGAGTGGTACTTATTTGAAATATTGTAGTGTGTTGGATGGCTAAATAAAGTCGATTCTGCTTCGTGTGACAGATAATTATCCGCATGTAATCTTGTGGGATTTATATTTGATGATAAAAGTTTTATCACTTTCACGCTTTTGCCTTTTGTTTTTGTATATGTTCGCTCTGATAATGCACTTCCTCCTAATGCCCGCTTATATTGTTCAGTGTTCAAGGTTTGGTAGGAGACTTGAATAGGGATTAGGGACAAGGGAAATGACTTAAAAAATTGATTGTGTTTTTTATATTATGAAGTAATAGTTGATCGACACAGCTTGACGCAATTTTCATTATGTGTCATCGTAAAACAATTACTACATGGATATGGTTGTGTACATCCGACCCCTCTATACTCCGTCATAGTCGGGAGCTTCTAATATAATGGATAATGTTGTTGGACAATGATGTGCAAACATTAGTTTTTTTTTTTCAACGTCAAACAATTAGTAGTAGGAAATGACACTTGTGTCGATAAATTTGATTTTGAATACCTGGTGTCCCGTGTAGGGAAACCTACATTTTAACATTTTTTCTTCAAACTACGCGATTTTTCTTCAATGACAGAAAAGGATATTTTGTGTCTTTGACAACAATTCGTGAGTTCACGAGTTGAATTTGGCCAAATGAATAGAAAATTTATTTTATTGTGATTTTTAACACAATTCGTACACTATAAGGCACCTTAAATTTTGAGTAATATTACGAAATGAAGATCACATTAACCATTATTGAACATACAAAAACTCTTTTTTTGAACCGGGACATACACAAACTCTAAGAATCTTTGGACCACTTATTTGATCGGTTTAATAACATTATTTTCGGGTCATATCACATAGAACGCGACTTTGAAGACCCATTTTCAACTTACAAGAAGTCCTGGATATTGGTCATCTACTTGGCATAGAGGGCAAACAAACCGAAGAAGAAATAGAAAACAGCCCCGAGGGGCATAGTCCAGTGGTTAGTGGCAAAGGTGATTGGGGCTAGAACTCCGACGTCCCGAGTTCGAGTCCGTGTGGAGACAATGCTTGTTGAAATATTACAAGGGTTGCTTCTGGGCTGGCTGAGTCTCGAGTGTCCTTCCCCTTTGTAGGGCTGCCGGTGGAACACATCCCTCGATTTACATTCCACCTGGCTAAGGGGCCTCTGGTACAGGTGGGGGAGAACTCAATCCCTCATCAAATAAATAGAAAACAACAAAATCCACAAAAGGGGCCAGCTTGAAAGCAAGATCGTCCAGTGTGAGGATTCCCGAGGGAAGACCTCTCGAAAAAGGGGGGGAAAAAAACTTACACGTTGTATAAGAAAAACATATATTCACAGTTGAAAATATAAACTTTTATTGCCGAGTAAGTGAAATTTTTTTTTCCAGAGACATCTATTCGGAGGGACAACGTTTTCTGTTTTGGTGAGTCTGATATGACTAAAAATAAAAGTCGAGTTTTAACCAGTAAATAGTTATATTTTTCTGCTTGTAAGTTTTTTCAGAAGATATAAATATATAAAACTAAAAGTTGACTTTTTAACCAGTACATAGTTATATTTTTGTGTTTGTAAGTTTTTTCTAGACGATGTAAATCAAAGATATAAAAATGGAACTTAAAACTCGAACTTGTGATCTCCAAATATTTAAGGGAAAAGGGTGTCTAGAATTCCAGAAATACATGGGCGCTTGGCCTTTCATCACTCCAGAATTGCTAAGTTATTTTTTGGCTAAGTTAATTTTGTCCATTTATTCGTTATATCACATGCTTGATGATACGTGGAAAAACGTTATTAATGATCCGTAAAGGTAATCGGTTCACAGGTTACTGGGTCAATTATTGTTGAACTGTTATAGATACACATGTATGCATGTATGTGCATACACACACATACACATACACATGTGCACACACATACGTATGTACATATGTGTATTTTATATAGTAATAATTCACTGAATTTTGATAATTTATATGTAAATTTCTGTTAAATTAATTGAACCAACCGAGTCAGTCAAACTGCTACCGAGTTTATATTGCCTAATACAATTCTTTTTTTGTATATAGTGGGTTTTAGCCTCAAACTAAACCGTAAAAGACAAAAGGTCACTCGGTTAGTGAATGGACTGTATGGATTGAGTTGGTTTTTAAAAGTCTGATACCGACCACTGTTATTAGTTAACGTTTAACTAATTGATTAAAAGATCATGGAAAGATGATATGTAGCTTTCAACTTAAATCATAATTACTTGTTAATAAAGCAATTTTGTCTTCATTTGGTTGTATACTTCGGAAGATAAATAAATACTATAATGATTAATAGTTCAACTAGAAGTCTAGGACCATTACAAACATTGTTCGAGAGTGTCACACAAGTTCTGGTTCGAGGTTGGAATTATATTCATGGAGTATATAATTTGCACTGGTTCGTTACACCTATTCACTACTTGAATCGTCAATGGTTTTGTATAATTGATGTATGGAAGACTTAGTCCTAGATAAGTGGATTGTTTCTCTCTTTTAAATATGGAGAAAAAGTAGGAGAGGCCCACCACATGACATGACATGACATTATATTTGCCTAAATCCAGTCAGGAAGTAGCTGCAGTTGAAATGTGATTATAGTCATAATTTAAATCATATGACTTCCATTTTATATATATATATATATATGTGTGTGTGAGATTCAATAACTGAAAGCACTACAAACATTGTGCTGTTAAAAAAAAAACCATGAATGATGAGATCCAGTCAACGAAAACATTACTCGTTTATCTACTGAAACCGAGTAGCATGGAACACGTGGAATTAAGTTTAAATTAGTAAGGACCGATTTGGAAGTCTAAATACAGCCGCATGAGACGAAAATTTCATATACGGTAAAGTAGAATGACACTAAGAGTGAATAACATATCAACTTTTGTACTATCACCTCAAAATACAATAAATCTAGTTTACAGATGGTATAAAATGTTTAATATGATATTATTGTAATGTGTTGTTTAATATAATGTAATATTATTCTTAAAAATATCATCATTATTTTATGTAAAGAATATGGGAGGTAAAAGCAACTCAAAGAGATTGAGGATGCTTTGACATCAAAGCGATGGATCTCTATTCCAACTTCTCGTGAGGGCCCCCGCATATCACACTTATTTTTGCGTCCAGCTTGTTATTCTTCGGTGAGACAACGAACCGCCAAGCAGAGGTGATGGCGGAGATTATAAGCAACTTTTGCCTTGAATCTGGACAAAGTGTGAGCATGAGGAAATCACAGTTTTTGGTCTCAAAAAATGTGGCACAATCTTTTAATCCGGACGTTCTAGCCAGCCGTGGCATCCAGCGTATAGTTGATCTCGGCAACTACCTTGGCATTCCCCTTATGCACGGATGGAGTGGACGCAAGACATACAGTTTTTGCTTGATAAAGTATGTTCCAAGCTTAGTGCGTGGCAAGCGAAATTGCTCTCTCAGGCGTCACGCTCTATACTTGTACGTGGCGTGTTATCTTCACTCCCAACGTACGTGATGCAAACAACCCTTCTCCCGGGTGGTTTAATTGATGAGATCGAGAAATTGATGCGTTGTTTCTTCTGGGGGCGAGATGGGCAACAAACGACATATTCATTGGTGTGCATGGAAGAGCATCTGTAGACCAAAGATCAATGGGGGCCTAGGAATTAAACATTTCAGAGAAATGAACTTGGCAATGCTTGCTAAACTCGGATGGCAGGTGGCAACTCAATATGACGCACTTTGAGTGAAGGTACTGATAGGTAAATACGAGAATGTGCTTCAGGATCGAAGGGGCGAAATGTTTCATCTTTATGGGGGCAGCTCCGAAGGGTTATACCAGTATTACGTGCAGGAATTGAACAGGAACATGAGAATGATGTTGGAAGCAATGAGTTAATACGATGGATAGCTACGTCATCCGGCATCTTCAGCGTGAGCAGTGCATATCACTTGTGTACTCTCGACGCAACTCAATACGCGCATCCAGCTTGGAAGAATATATGGTCTCTGAAAGGCTCGGAGTGGGCAAACTTACAACTATGGTAGATTTGCAAGAATCGCTTGCCTACTAGAGCCTTCTTACAACATAGATATATTGGATCGTACAGTAGCTGTGTTATGTGTGGCCATATGTATGAGGATACGCTCCACATCCTTGGAGACTGTACGTGGACGAGACAGTTATGGAGATGTCTATTGATACCGGTAAAGTTGACCGAGTTCCATCGTGCCCATAGACCTATCAAATAGATCATGGAAAGCTTGCAAGCACAATGGCAACCAGTGGCTAGTACGTTGGAGTGGCGGTATGTCCCTCGTGAAGCTATCTCTAATATATGGTTATGAAGAAATCAACTTGCCCATGGTATGGCATCTGAAGTACCACCTGCAAGACAAAGAATCCGGAAGATCTTTCATCGTATAGAGTTGTTGCTGCATGCTCATTCTCGTACTTTAAATGTTGAGGAAACTCGTGATATACATATAGTTCATTAGATGGAATAATGCTTTGTAATATTTGAGACTTTTAAATGAAATGAAAGATCCTCTTTTATTGCAAAAAAGCAACTTAAAGAGACAATATGTTGTTTTGGCAAATAAGGCACCGCAAATTACTCACAGCTGCATTACTATACAGCAGGGGGAATACTTGAGAGCCCAATATGCAATGTGTGCCAAAGGGAGGCGGAATCAATACTCCATGCCACAAGACATTGCATATGGATATGGAAAAGATTGCTAACGATATCGGAATGGCACGGCTTCTTTGGCTTCCATGATGAGGTAAAGTGTGGGAGTTAATTCAGAGAAATAGATAAAATGCAAAACTGGGAATAGTAGACAATATGTAGAAATGAGAATGATTTCTCATTATTTTGAGCAACAAATAAAAGGGCGTTTCCGGCATATTAAGCTCATGTATTTATACAGAATCTAAAGAGGAGGCAGATCGCTTTGCAAGTTGATGTACGCAGGCTTACCTTAAATTTGCACTACATTTTGTGCAAGGACAAATAGATGTCCTTTAAATAGGCATCTGGTAAACACAAGTTACAGAAGATAATCAAAGCTTATCCCTGAAAACTAGCTACCAATTATTATCCATAACTTGCACCAAAGTGCAACTAAAAGTCTGCAGACTAGGACAACAACTGACTCTGTCAAAACATTTAAACACTAAGACCACATTTGACAAAATCGAAATAGTTTAACTCTCTTGCCAACACTTCTTTCTCCAAAGAATTCAACTCACCGTTCATCAATAATCATACTTCATGCTAGCTACCACAACTATTCCGCTATGATGAGTTAGCAAATGACACGTGTCTTTGAGGGCCAACTGTGGGTCAACAAACGAACGGCAAGCAGATGCGTTACGTCTAGCCCGATTATGACTTATAGGCGTTCAGTCATAATCCAACGCACGATAGCTTTGCGTCACTAGCTTTTCAACCAAACGCGATGACCAATTGTGCGAATCAACGATTCTTCTCATACTAGATTGAATTACTATTGCAACACTGTCATCAGTACGGTAAAACTAACATATCAGCTTTCAGTTTACATTGGAATAACACCAATCAACTTTCTCAACTTCTGAAAAGGAAGAACTTTAAAAAACTTGGTAAACAAATTAGTCATTTGATCTTCAATTCTGCAGAACTTCGCATCAATTGTTCCAGAATTGATAAGTTCTTCGAAGAAATGATACTTACACATCAATGTGATTGCTTCTTCCATGTAACACACATTTTGTTCTCCGAAGAAATGATACTTACACATCAATGTGATTGCTTCTTCCATGTAACACACATTTTGGAGAGCTTGGCAGCTGAATAGTTGTCATGGAAAATTATAGTAGCTCCCTCTTGCATAAAATGTAGATCATCAAAAATTTTCAGCCAGATAGCTTTACAAACACATCTGCTGCTGAAACAAATTCAGCCTCTGTAGTTGATTAATTGACGATTGGTTGCTTCTTTGATGACCAAGAAACTGGTGCACTGCCTAACACAAAAACATAACATGAAGTGCTTTTCCGATCATCTTGATCTCCTGCATAATCATGTCATGTCAGTAAAACCACATAAATCTGATTCTTTTCCTTTTGGTACAGCAATCTAAAATTCTTAGCTCCTTGCAATTAACAAAATATTCTTTTGGCTGCTAATAGGCGCATTTCAATTGGATTCTCTATATATCTACTGATCAAATTCACAGAAAACATGATGTCCGGCTTTGCTGCTGTCAAGTACATTAGACTGCCCACAATTTGTTTGTAAAGTGTGCTTATCCCATCAGTGGGTTGTGCTAACTTCTAAGCCAAGAAAATAATGCATCATCCCAAGATCAAATATTTCAAATTCAATCATCATGGATTTCTTGAATTCTTCAAACATAACACTATCATTTCCGGTAAAGATAAGATCATCCACATATAGACAAACTGTAAGCATTCTTCCCCCCAACACCAACTTTAACACACAAAAAAAGTGTGCTTATATGTACATTTATGAAAATTTTCTTTCAGAAAATAAGCTTCAATGCGGCTATACCAAGCCCGCGGGGCTAGGTTTAGTCCATAAAGAGCTTTGTTTAATCTATAGACTTTATGTTCTTGTCCAATTTTAATATAATCAGGAGGTTGATCAACAAATACCTGTTCATCCAAATTTGTATGTAAGAATGCAGATATGACATCTAATTTTAAAAGACAGGCCATGAATTTTGTGCTGCCAATGCAATCACCAATATGATAGAATCATGTCTTGCTACTGGAGCAAAAACCTCTTTATAATCAATTCCACATTCCTGCTTATACCCTTTGCTACCAGCCTCGCCTTATACTTGTCAACTTCGCTACCAGCCTCGCCTTATACTTGCCAACTTCACCATTCTCCTTCAATTTGGTTTTAAGACCCACTTCACACCAATGGTTTTGTGGCCTTTTGGCGGATCAGTTAGCTCCCAAGTGTGGTTTCTTTCAATAGCTTCAATTTCAGCATCCATTGCCAATCTGCCATTTTGGCTCTTTGACAGCAACTTCAAAGGTTGTGGGATCACAATCTGAAAAGAAAGCAAATTGTGCGAAAGCATCTTCAGTTTGGTCAATCCAACTTACTTCATAATCCATCATCCATGCTGGCCTCTTTCTTATGCGGCCAGAACGAGATTCAGCTGCAGCTTGTGATGAAATTTTAGCAACTACTGGAACCGTGTCTGGAGGATTTTCTGGTGAAGAAGGTGCAGGGATTGGTTGCTCTATGACTTTTCTTCTTCATCATTTTCTTTGTCAATAAGAACTGGAATAGGCTGCTGCCGGCTCCAATTGCAAGTCCTGTCTTCATAATTAAAAAAAAAATCTCTACTGACAATAATTTTCTTTGTTGGCGGATTATACAATTTATATGCTTTAGATACTTCACAAACTCCAAGAAAAACACACTTTTCACCCTTATCATCAAGCTTCTTTATTTTATGATCTGGAACGTGTGCATAAGCGATGCAACCAAATATTCTGAAATCATGAACAGCTGGCTTTCATCCACTCCAAGCTTCTTGTGACATCATGTTTTGGACAGGAAAAGTAGGACTTCTGTTTAGGACATGGATGCTCCAATTCACAGCTTCAGGACTTTTTTGAACTCTTCCTCTTACCAATCAGCTTCTTACCATGTCGAGGATGATTCTGTCTTTCCGTTCTGATAAACCGTTTTGCTGTGGTGTATAAGAAGCTGTGAGCTCTCGTTGAATGCCATGCTCATTACGGAAGTCTTCAAATTACTTTGAGCAATATTCTCCTCCACGATCAGTTCGAAGAGTTTAAATTGTTCTTCCCGTCTCATTTTCTACTTGTGTCTTGAAGATTTTAATAGCATTAAAAGCTTCTGATTTTTCCTGCAAAAAGTAGACCCAAGTTTTTTGAGTATAGTCATCTATGGAAGTAAGCATTTTTTACCCCCTTGGAAGCTGGTTTTATCGCCCCACAAATGTCAGAGTGAACCAATTCCAGAACTTGTTTTGCTCGCATGATTTTCCTTGGGGGAATTGAGAATGATGGTGTTTGCCAACAACACATTCTTCACAAATTTGGGAAGGGATGACAATTTCAGGAAGACCAATCACCATATTCTTCTGTTGGAGTGTCTTTAATCCATCAAAGTTCAAATGGCCATGATGGTTCCTTTGCTGCAACTGTCAAGCAGAATTGAATACTTCCAATCTTCAGTGGGAACAACCTGTTGGAACTCATTTGAATAATTGCAATAACACCTCTAGCAGGGTCATAAATTTCACAAGCACCTTTTTGAATAGTTATTGCATAACCCTTTTCTTGCAGCTGACCAGCAGTCAACAAATTGCTAATCAAGTCAGGCACATAAAAAACATTGGTAATTGTTTCTACAAAACCATTCTTGGTCTTTATAGAACTATCACCTTTTCCCGTAACTTTTACAGTGGAACGATCACCAAAGCTCACAGTAGAAAGAAAATCCTAATCCAAGTAAGAGAAAGAAGACTTGCTTCCAAACATATGATTACTGCAACTTGTGTCAACCTACAATATATTTGTCATTGATTCTGGCTTGACATGAACTGTCATCAACAATGTTTCAGCCTCATTGTTTTCAGCAAAATTTGATTTCTCTCTTTTTCTTGTCATTAGGTAGCTTTGTATAACATTCAGAATGATAATGTCCAAATTATGACATATATAACATTCTACCCTGCACTTGTCAAATAAATGATCATGTCCTCAACCCTTCCTTGAAATTGATCATGATCTGCATTGAAATGCCTGCTGCCATCTCCATTCACATGATCAGCTCTTCTTCTACCTCTGCCTCCGCCCCCGCCTCTGCCTCTGCCCCTACATCTGAAATAAGATGGAGTAAAGGTAAAAGCTTTTAAAGCTTGCTGTCTGCTTTTGAACCTCGATTCATCTTTTGTTCATGCACTAACAGTACAAAGATAGGATATTTATATCTTCAGATTCTTCAATTGCCCAGACCACATAAGCAAATTTCGGGACCAAAGAACGCAGTATTTTCTCAACTATTGCGCCATCTCCCATTGTCTCACCATGGAAACGCATACTGTTGGCTATTCCCATTGTCCTTTCGCAATAGTTGGTGACAGATTCACCATCCTCATTTGCAAGATCTCAAAATCCCTTAAGGCTTGAAGTTGTGCTCGCTTCATCCTGGAGGAACCTTAGCACTTTCTCTTCACTGAATCCCAGATGTCCTTGGAGGCTTCTTTATTAAGGACGGTCTCTGAGATAGAATGATCAGTGGCTTGGAACAAGTAATTCTTTGCCTTCGTCTCTTTCAACTTTAATGCCTCCAGCTCTTCTGTTGTGCTTCTGGAACTGCTGTTCCATCTGTAGCTGGTGCTGCTACACCACATTCAACTACATGTCAATACTCCTTAGGCCTCAAAAATTTTTCCATCAGCATGCTCCAATGGTCATAATGACCATCAAAACGAGCCATTGCTGGCTACACAAAACTTTCAGTAGCCATCTTTTTACTGCCACACCTTTTCTATAGAATGACTCTCAACAAAATTTTTGCTCTTAGTGGCTCTGATACCACTGTTAACTCAAAGAAATAGATAAACTGCAAAACTGATAATAGTATACAATATGCAGAACTGAGAATGCTTTCTCATTATGTTGAGCCACAAGTAGATGTCCTTTATATAGGTATACGGTAAACACAACTTACAAAAGATTAATCAAAGCTCATCCCTGAAAACTAGATACCCATTATTATCCATAACTCGGACCAAAGTAGCAACTAAAAGCCTGCAATTGACTCTGTCAAAACAGTAAATCTTTAACACTAAGACCACATTTGACTAAATCAAAAGAGTAAATACATGTTTCGAGAAGGGAACAAGGCAGCATAGTCTTGGAGAAATGATGTGCTACATTGGAATTAAACGAGTACTTCGTCAACAAGCAGTCTAGTTGCCAAGATAGCAGAGGAAGTCAAGCAACTGCACAAAGCTGTAGAATATGCTAGGGCAACAACACAGGAGTAGCAGTACAAGCTCAGATGGGATCCCCTCATCGGCTGTGAGAGTTACCGCCCCATCCAGCCTCACATTTTCTGCTAGCCACCAATTCAGTATCACCTGTCAGTCTCTCACTGTCTTTTTGGGTGAGGAGATGCGGACATGTACAAGCTGGTGTTTTGTTTTGTCTACACAATAGGCCTTGAAATGCGTTCTGTGTAAACACATGGACAGGCTTGACGCTTTTGGGTTGATGTAAATAAAAGATACTATTCTCCTAATCCATAGCTCAGTTGTATTTGAGTTTAGAAATTGTTCTAAAAAGATGCAGATTCGAACCAGTATACATACAGCGTGGGTACAATATTGATACCAGAGCAAGTAATGGCGAAATCATTGTATTTGGTCCAATTATGTTAAAAGATTGTTGTCTCAGTTTATAATAGACACCTTACAATGTGTCTCTAACAAAAACTTACCAAGCTAAAAGGTCCCATCATCTACGAAACTGTTTTAGATTTAAACGGTATAAATTCAGATGACCAGAGATATTGGAATTTTGCTCCATAAATAAAGGATTCTCTTTTTCAATCCGAGTCAACGTCAATGATGACGTAAAGGATGTACGGAAGAAATGATTGTATACATAGATGAGAGATATATAGTAATCTTTTCATCCAAAAAATATTGTCAATCCAAAAAAAACATCAAATCATTGAGGTTAAAGAATAGCTCAGTCACTGCTTCAAATAGATAAACAATTGGCGTAGGAATCGAAGAAACCCCAAAAAAATGGAAGGAGAAGGCAAAGGAAAAGTATGCGTCACCGGCGGCACCGGATATGTGGCGTCGTGGTTGATCTTCAAGCTTCTGGAGCGTGGTTATTCTGTCAATACTACCATTAGACCCTCTCCACCAGGTTTCATCTAATTCAATACTCTATCCTCTTCGCCTTTAACTCCTGGAATTTTGCTCCCTAGTTGTTGAATTTGTGGTTTTGTGTAAGAAAATCTGCTATTTTCAATCTTAAATGTTTAAACTTGGGCTTAAACGAGTTGAGGTTCATATCCACTCAAAACCTTAAGGTAAGGGGTGGTGGAACCTCATCCTCATACAAGCCATGCATTTTTTTTCAAATTAGACAATGTGGGATTCTCAACATCTCAAATTAGACAATGTGGGATTCTCAACACCTTGACTTACACACGCGCCTTACAATCCGCCCTTAAGCCATGCATTTTTTTTCAAATTAGACAATGTGGGATTCTCAACACCCGTCCTCACGTGGCAACGTGGCTTGACTTACACACGCGCCTTATGCATTTTTTTTCAAATTAGACAATGTGGGTCAGGTATGACGTGGCTTGACTTACACACGCGCCTTATGCATTTTTGATCAAATTAGACAATGTGGGTCAGGTATGACGTGGCTTGACTTACACACGCGCCTTATGCATTTTTTTTCAAATTAGACAATGTGGGTCAGGTATGAACATCTGGACTATGGCCAACCGCGCCTTATGCATTTTTTTTCAAATTAGACAATGTGGGTCAGGTATGAACATCTGGACTATGGCCAACCATGGATCAGGCAAGGGATGAGTCCACATTTTAAACATGCTCTGATACCATGTTGAAACTTGCGCTTACATGAGGTGAGGTTCATATCCACTCAAAACCTTAAGCCAATGGGTGGTGGAACCTCATTCTCATATAAGTCATGCATTTTTTCTCAAATTAGACAATGTGGGATTCTCAACATTAAACTTGAGTAAACTCTAACTCATAATATCAATTTGGTCGAAGGAAACTACATCGGACGGGTATTTGGTAGATTTAGTATGTTAAACCATCCAGTATATTCATGATCTGTGCGCATCTTTGAATTCATTTTGTGTTTTTTTAACATTTCTTGATTTTATAGGAGTAACTACTCCATAATAAAAATAAGGGGATGTTTGTTTGATAGGTTTTTAGAATCAATGAATGTATATTACTGATACACATTTTTTGCGTTGGTTTAAAGAAGAATCAATGTATAGACATCAAAACCCTTCTAAATACATAGATTGGTGAGTTTCGTTCGAGTATCAAAATTCATTACTCCATTCCGTCGCGACACGGTATGTTGTCACCACACCACCTCGTGTCGCCACCAGACCAGTGTGTCATCGTATGCCACCACCGTACTGCCACCTCGTCATCCTCGCCACCCGAAAGCCATCGCGCCACCACCCCACCTGCCACCCCGCCGTCGTGTGCCACCACCGCACCTCTACCGCGCACCACCGTGTTTGTGCGCTTGTTTTAATTCTCATTTCATCTTATATGTGTTCCAAACAGCATGTATGGTGATGATACTTATTCTAGCTTCTATACCAAACGTATATAGATTTACAGCTCAAGTGCATTCCGATTCCAGCATCTATCATTCTGATTCTGATACCGATGGGCAAGTTCAAACTAAACGCTCCCTAAAGAATTATCATGCAAATAAGGGATGATTAAATGAGGGATGATTATGTGGAATGCATGGAGTTGTCCTTTCACATGTCTATCTCTCATAAGTCATAGACTAACTACTAGATTATACGTAGTTACTCCTTAATTATTCTAAATTTTGTATTATCATCCTTTTTCCACGCATTTTCATGTATTTTTTTTTGTACGTTTTTATGCATATCAAGACATAGTGTACGAGGAAAAGTTCAGTGAAACTTAGAAAATAGAAAACAACTCACAAAGCGTATAAATTGGGAGGATGCTAAATGGTTCAATATGCTGAACATGGAAAATGTTGGATGTTGCGGTATTTACTTTCAGTTGTGCAGTTTTGGTAAATTGAAGCTAACCTCTTAGTAGAAGGGAGACTGTGTCTTAGGTCTAGGTGTTTGCTACAGCTTTAAGGCAATCAAATGGAATTATTATTCAGGAAAACAATGTACAGTGTCACGGATATTATATCGTCTGTAACCAGAAAAACACATCTCATCAATCATTGACTGCTACGTAAACATGAACGATAACTTTTGGTTAATACTTGAATATTTGAAGTGGTTTAAGAGATAAATGAACTAGTAAAAGCCGGGTACCAACGGTTAAGGAAATAAGGTGCTTATGCTTCAGTGGTCGAGTGAAATGATCAGTGACAAGGATATAATGTCTTGACATCATGTTATTGCCAGGCCAGAAGAGAGATGTCAGCTATCTCACGAGTCTGCCAGGTGCTTCCGAAAGACTACAGATTTTCACTGCAGATTTTGATCAACCAGATAGCTTCGATGCTTCAATTCAGGGCTGCACAGGAGTCTTTCATGTTGCTCATCCACTTGATTTAGAGGGCAAAGAATCTCATGAGGAAAAGACCAGGAAATCCGTAAATGGGGCATTAGGGATTCTGCAGGCAAGCATAAAAGCGAAAACAGTGAAGAAACTTGTGTATACATCTGGTATTTTGACTGTAATGTTTGACGAGGGTAAAGAGATTGTGGATGAGAACTCATGGAGTGATATTGACACTTTGAGGAGCCCAGAACGTAGTCTTGCAATCTCCAAGGTTTTGACCGAAAAGGCATGTCTGGAATTTTCTGAAAAGAACGGATTGGATGTAGTCACTGTTGTCCCAGCTTGGGTCCTTGGCCCCTTCATCACTCCCAATATTCCTGGCACCTTTAAGGTTGCTCCAATGACATTGTTCTTTGGTAAGATTAGCCCCTACATAACAGGGTTTTACATAGTCTATAGAGTTTAGGTGTCTTGTCTGAATTCTATCTTGGGAATCATCTAAAGCTTTTGTATACTAAAATTTGTGCCATTTTTTTACCTCATTGGCAGGCAATAAAGATGCATTGAAGTACTATGGTGGCTTTAATTTCGTGCATAATGATGATTTAGCCCGGGCACATATTTTTGTTTTTGAGCATCCTGAGGCCAAAGGGAGGCATATTTGTTCTAATGTTGATGTTTCGGTTGAGGAGTTGGTTGAGTTTCTGCAGAACAGATATCCTCAGTATCAAATTCCAGCTCCTGAGTAAGCCATACTGTCTACTACGCGTCTTCATTTCTATTTTTCTATATATCCTTTGTCACTAACAGAATACAACAACCACAACAACATCACCGCATTGCCTTAGAGGCTCCCGCCTATGGCGGGATATGGAGGTTCGGATGTACGTAACCATATTCATGTGTTAGAAGCACACAGAGATTGTTTCTCGATGACCCATACTGAAAATTGCGTCAAGCTGTGTCGACAACTGCTACTTCACAATATAAGAAGCGCAACCAATTTAGTGAGTCATTTTGCTTTATTCCATCATATTCGAAAGACAAAGAAAAATGTGTCTTTGACTCCATTAGAAATGAAAAGTTTTGATGCGGTTTTCTTTAACAGATTAGCTGAGCCTAGTGCAAGAATGAAGAGTCCTAAACTTGCAACAAAGAAGCTGCTGGACATGGGATTTGAGTACAAGTATGGGCTGGCAGAAATGTACGATGATGCAATTCGAATCTGCAAAGAAAAGGGCATTCTGTAGTCAATTTGTGGCTGCATATGAAAGTTTGGATTTTGTACCTTTTTTTTTTTTTGGGTAAAATACAAATTTGTATTGATACCCATGAAATCAAAACATCCACAGGATGTAACCCATACAAAAGCCCCAGCACTACAAAAGAATCCTAAACAGATGAGCCAGCATACTGCCTCATTGGCTAGGAATCAACTGCGGGTATAATCTAAACATTACTTTGAGCACATGCGTGCGTATTCTATGAATAACATCCCGTGGAACAAAAAAATGACCATCGAAAATAAGTCTATTCCTTGCCTGCCCTATGTAGTAAACCGAAGCAGCAAGTGCGATTTTAGCCGCTTTTGTTCGAAAAGCTCTTCCTCTTAGATTCCGTCTTCCCCCAAGTCAAGATATGTTCCAATTTGTTGAATCTGGAAGGCAGCCCAAGCCATTGTGAAATGTCATATAATACTGGATAAGTCTTAAAACATCTAAAGAAGAGATGTTTTTCATTTTCATCAACTTCATTGCAAAAAGGACATTTATGATCCTCAATAAAAGGAAGTTTGTCCTTGTTGACATCTTACCCAATGTTGTCAACCATAGTAAAAAAGGAATGTTTAGGCGTAATTGAGCTATCCCACAAAAAACGGCCCCAAGGAACCATGGTTCCTTTGACCCTGAAGAAATCATAGGCTAAGCATGGCCTCAAAACATCATTTTTATGCCAGCCATCAAGAATGCAAATGGCGTCATTAACCGAACCAGCTTTCAGAATGATGTAGTCCCTAATCTCCAAGATCATCTTAAGTAAAGGCGAGTCTCCTTTGTGATTTTCTTTATGCCAAAGATCTTCCATTTTGATCTTTTATGCAATCATTGAACCCATAGGGAGTCTTTTTTGTGATGAATGTCCCATACATACTTAGCAAGAAGAGCATGATTCCAAGGTTTAAGTTGTAGAATACCTAAACCTCCTTCCTTTGGTAAACAACAAGTCTTCCATGCAACCAAAGCCTTCTTATGAACAGAGTCGTTAGTGCCCCAGAGAAAGTGTAGACAGATTTGCTCGATGCGTTTCTTCACATTTGAGGGCAATGGCAAAGCACTTAGCCAAAAACATGTGACTCCCTGTAGAACAGATTTAACTAGATCAAGCCGTCCCGCATAAGAAAGCGATGATGCATTCCATGATTTTACTTTGTCCGCAAGTTTGTTGATGAAGGCCGAATAGTGTGTAGCTTGAAGTTTAGCTCCGGCAATTGGAATACCAAGATATTTAAATGGAATAGAACCCAGAGAAAGAGAAGCAATATTTTCAATCTCAGCACCGTCCACACCAAGACCCGCATGAAATATTTGCTATTAACCCAGAACATTCGCCAAACTCATTCAAAACATTCATTAGTAATTGGACCGAAATATTATCTCCCCTAGAGAATAGGATCAAATCATCCGCAAAATATAAATGAGTGATCTTTTGTTCAAGGCATTTCAGATGAAAGTTGAAGTCCAAGGAGTTGCTCAAATTCCTCAATAATCTTGATAGATACTCCATACCAATGATGAATAAAAAGGGGGAAAAGGGATCACCTTGCTTTAATCCCCGTTCACCTTTGAAAAAGCCTTGTGGGATTCCATTGATGAGAATGGAGTATGTTGCCGTGGAAACACATTCCATAACCCAAGTGATGAAAGTCAATGGGAAACCAAGTCCATGTAGTATACATTCCAAAAATTCTCAAATAATGGAGTCGAATGCTTTCTTGATATCCACTTTTAACATACATTTTGGAGATGTATGCTTCCGACCATAGTCTCTAATGAGCTCTTGCACCAAAAATATGTTCTCCATCATAGACCGACCTTTGAGAAAACCGGCTTGAGCTTTGTCAATAATATCTTCCATAACCGGAGCTAATCTCATTGCAAGTATTTTAGAGATAGTTTTGTAAACCACATTACAACACGTAATGGGTCTATAGTCTTCTACTCTTGTGACATTGCTTGTTTTTGGAATTAGAGAGATGTTGCCATGGTTAATATGCTTGAGTATGCGGCCACATCTAAAGAATTCCTTACAAGCCTCCTTGAAATCATTCTCAACGACATCCCAAGCATTTATAAAGAAAAGAGAGGAATAACCGTCTGGACCTGGTGATTTCTCCTTGCCAATGCTATTAAGCGCATCCCAAATTTCTTGATCATTAACCGGAGCAGAAAGCCGCTGAACATTCTATGTGATGATTTTAGGTCCCCCATCAATAATATCTCTCCTAATGCAACTGACATCAGACTTTGTACCAATCAGCTTCATATAGTATCTCACAAAACATTCAGAGACTTGTGACATAGATAAGGATATAGACCCATCCTCCAGCAGAACAGAAACCACCTTTTGCCTAGCTTTGTTCCTTTTTAGCATTGAGTGATAGAATCTGGAGTTCCTGTCACTTAGCATGATGTAATTGCCTTTGGCCAATTGGGAGAAATAATTATGTTATGCCTCAATAAGCTAAAACGTACGCCTTCTTTGCAGCAACAGCGTTTGTTTCCAATCTTGTGTACCCCAGCCAATAGTACTTTGGGCTTGCATTTCTTCAAGATCTTGGACAGCCCTTTCAACTCTACTAAAAATGTGTGAAAAATTCTTTCTGTTAAGCTCCCTAAGGGGAACCTTAAGAGCCTTAAGTGACGAGGTCGGATTGTCTCGCCAAGGTAAAAGTCGAAATATACAGGGTCTAAGGCCGTCAACCCTCCGTCACTTGTCTTCTTAGGAAGCCTGAGAAAGGAAAGAACGCGTTAGGGGTCCCAGGGCGCTACCCCGGAGAAACCCTCCGACGCTCAAGTCAGTTGTGGGCATTATAGCGTATGGCTTTTACTGAAATATAGGTTTGATGAAACCTGTTTGAGGTCGGCTACAGTGCAGGCCGAGCTGAGGTGAGAACAGCGGGGTATTTTTCTCACTTGTGATGTGGACTAGGAATTTAGACTTGGACTTCTTACTGTTGGGGAAGCTCTTTTATAGTTGGCGAAGCTGGGAGCTGCGTGTCTCAGATGGTTGAGATGACGACGTCTGGCCCGCTTGCATGGTAGCCGTGCAGCTGCTAAGGATTGCTGTATTGGCACCTTCCCTTCGTATGGTTGACATCTGGAAAGTTAGATATTGCATGTAGGCCACGTAGCATACAGCTCTGTGACTGTTGTAACTTGGCCGAGATCAATAATCAGAGCCGTGGTCGAAAGCAGATCCGAGGCTGAGATGAAACTGTGGAGAACTCGGATTCCTTTGGCCGAGCTGGATGTATATCCGCTCTTCTAGATGTTCGTTATTATGGCCGAGGTGCCATTTTAAAGGGCAGAAATGCCGGTCTTGTGGTAAAATGCTTGGGCCAAAGTTCTGGCCGGACTTTTCTAGTTGATAACTGTAGTCGAGACAAGATCCATTAGCCGTGATAAAGCCATTGGGCCGAGGTGGAACCCTTAGGCCGAGGTGGAACCCTTTAGGCCGAGGTGGAACCCTTAGTTCCAGTAGGGTACTGACCATGTAGCCGAGATGGCGTGGGGCCTCCGTGGCCGAGGCGGAATACTTGTCCGCGTGGGACTTGGTCAATCATCAGGCCGACCTGCGGCCCTTAGTCATTTCTGTACTCTTGCTCTAACGTTGACTGTCATTGACTGACGGGTGAATTTTCTGGTATCATCATTTGCCCCCAGATTAGTTTGGCCGAGCTGAGCTGAGGGCAGGCTGATCTGTTGATATCGTTGCCTTTGGCCGAGGTATCTCTCTTAAAGCCAATTACTCCATACCTATCAAGCGCAGTGTACGAAGCATCAGTTCGTAGCTGTACTGATTGGATCAAACTAACCAGACGGATGACCTTTCACAACACGTGTCTATCTCGGATTAGTTTGTCCTGCACCATTATGGCCTACGCAGATCGAGGTAACGGCGGTTCAGCTTTTACTCATGTCGGTTCAGGATTCGATGCTAATCAGCCTTGATGGTGGCACGGGAATCGAGGTCAGCCTAACCCGAGGTGACCTTTGAAATGGCTGAGACTTCTGCCTATAAATAGGTCTTTCCCCTTCATTTTTGCGTTTTTGCTCTCTGCTTACTCTGTCTTCCTGGCGCTTGCTTCCTTCTCCGGCATTCCTCCTACATTCTCTGGTCTTCCTTTCTTTTCCGGCAAATCGCCTGTAAGTCTTCTCTGCTAGCTTTCATGTCTTCAGCTTCTGATTCACAAAATCGCTCCGAAGGGGCTTCTTATGTTGGAAATGACGGAACTTTTAGTTCCTCATCGGAGAAGATGGTTGTCTCTGAGAACCATCCTCTAGCTCGGCTTCTGGCTGGTGCTGGTGATGTTGCCGGCCCCAGTGGCCGAGCTATGCCGAGCAGAACTATTAGAGTAGTTGAGGTTTCTCCAGAGCAGGCAGAAACCATTCCTCCGGGCACGGCAACAGCGCCTAGTAGATCTAGGGTTTCAACTCTGCCGGTAGGAATTGTCTATAGGGGGTCTCCTTCAGCCGAGGTCCAAGAGTCTTTTTGTACTCTGTCCGAGGTGGACGTTTCCTTGATCTGTGGCATGTATGACATTGATGTTGAACAATTTGACCCCCTCTTACCTTTGCCCAATCAAACAGCCTATGACCCTCCTGCGGGATATGAAGCCATCTACAAAGAATATTTTCATTCTGGATTCCGTCTTCCCGTCCCAGTCTCTTTGTTTCGAATTCTTCATTCTTACAACCTTAGGCTTCCCCAAATCAAGCCTAACAGTTTGAAAATTATTCTTTCTTTTCTGCTCTTCCTTAGAGCATCTGAGCTCCCCTTCGATCAAAGAATCTTTAGGAGTCTATTTGCTTGTAGGTCTTCAGAGAGTTGGTATTATTTTACCAAAAGAGTGACTCCTGAAGATTTTAATTATGTTGTACATATTCCCTCCTTCAAGAAGAATTGGAAGGGTAGGTTCTTTTATATTAAGAAGTTAGGGTTACCCCAACTTGATATATGGAAGTCGGGCAGAGCTGACAACATGAAGCCGAGCTCAGAATACTGTGACGAGGCGGCCAAGTTGTACTCTCTGCCTGTGGTCATTGACTGGCACAGAGTTAATGAATCCGTTCTGAAGGCGGCTGACCTGAGCTCCTTAGCTTCAGGTCCCCATTACAAGCCCCTTTCTCCAGACAATTTGGCAATAGTCCGGGGTATGTTCTGGTACTTGTGCTTCTTTTTCATTTCTAACTTCCCCCACTTAACCTTGCGCACTCTATGCAGGCTCCATGGCTCCTGGAGGGAAGGATGTTGCGGCAAAGATTGCTAAGGCCGCAGCTCGCAAGAAAGCTCAGGCCGCGAAAGCAAGGGCCGAAGCCGCACAAGAACTGCCCCCAGCCGAAGGCATTGCCGAGGCTGAGGTTAATCAAGCAATCACAATTGCTTCTGAATCCACCACTCCAGGTATCTTGCGATTGGAAGACATTAAATCGTTTTGTATGGTTTTTAACTTCCGGTACCATAGCAGGGGCAAGGGTCAATATCTTGCCAGCAGACCCCACTCTTGCTGATCTCGGACAGACCCAGCAATTTGAGGGTTCCATTCTGGGAAAAAGGCCAAGAGAAGATGCCCCCGTTCCTGAGGCCGAGATGGCACCTGCTCAGGAAAACGTAACAGTGGGCGAATTTGATGAAGCCGACACCGTGATGAACCCTGCCACAGCTAGGAAGATGAACAGTTTGATACTACCCATTGACAAACAGCGCTTCTCAACTGCGTCTTGGGGCAGCTTGGTCAACTCTGTCCATATTAATTCTGCCGTGGTATGACCTATCTCTTGTTTGTTTCATATGCTATAAGTTTTTCTAATTCCATTTCGGTGAAACAGCTAACAGTGCAACTGTCCGAGCTCATTAGCCGAGGTGAGGAGTTGCAAAGTCAACTGGCAGCTAAGACTCAGGAGTCTGATGTTAAGTCCCAAAACATTGCTTCCTTAAAATCAGATCTCCTCAAGATTCAAGGCCAAAGAGAAGAGGCTGAGGTCAAATGGGCCACAGCTAACTCCTTAGTAGCTGAGCTGGGGAAAAGAAATGCCGACCTGGAGGCATGCTATAATCAAGTCATGGTCGAGTCTGGGCAGAAAGATGCCGTAATCAAATCTCTGCAGGAAAAACTGGAGCAGCAGGCATCAGACTTTTCTGCTCAACTCGCTGCGGCCAAGTCTGAAGCAGTGGCCGAGTTTAAGAAGTCTGAACTGTTTGAAGAGAATATGGTGCTGCTGCAGGGCTCAGTTATGCAGATGGGCCAGACAAAGGCCATTGACGTCTGTGCTGAGGTCTGCCCCCAGTTAAACAAAGATGACCCTAGGCTGGCTGAGCTTTATAATATCAATGCTGAGGCCGAGTTTGAAACCCAGTTTCAGAAGTTCACTGATGGGGCGGACTTGCGTGATGATGATGACCAAATCTAAACTTAGATTGTATTAAGTGTACTCTTATCATCAATGAAAGTTTCTGCCCTCTTAAATTGCAATTCTCGTTTGTTTCCGAGTTTTTTTGCATTTTCAGCGTTTTCTTCATACTTTTTGTTGCCGAAGTCGCACATCGGACCCGTTAATCTTGGGCAAAACTCTACCCGCAGAATAGCGTAATTGAACTTTTCAAGTTCATTGTTGCCGAGATTGAATGTCGGTCTTATTAAACCTGCTCAACTTTAATAAAAGATAACAAAATAAAAGTTACCTTGTCATGCTGAGTTTGAATAAGAGAATCTCGTGAAGCCTTGGCCGAGATCTCATTTAAAATAACTCTTGAGCATATCCGTTGTACACTAGCCGAGGTGACATATAGAGATCTGCCCCGACCTTATCCAGAGTTGCCAAGGTCATGAATCTTGAGCAAGTTGGTGCCCCGGGCTGGCCGAGATGCAACTTCAACCTTCAAGCGAAATCTTTCCCAAACCTGCTGAGAAATTTAACCCTCTGGCGGGCTCTTTCCCCAGAACTTGCCGAGGAGAAATTTAACCCTCTGGTGGGCTCTTTCCCCAGAACCTGCTGAGGAGAAATTTAACCCTCTGGCGGGCTCTTTCCCCAGAACCTGCTGAGGAGAAATTTTTTACCCTTTAGCGGGCAGGTGCCTGGGACTTAGCCGAGGTCTTTTTTCACCCTTTAGCGGGCATTTGCCCCGTTCTTCGCCGAGGTCTTTTTTCACCCTTTAGCGGGCATTTGCCCCGTTCTTCGCCGAGGTCTTTTTGGTAAGAAACTTCAGTTCCACAGAGCTGTCTACAACACTGAGTTGAATGAACACTTTATTGCTGAGAAGTTTCATGCACCAGGTAGTGACTGCTATAAAGGCCAACTACAGGGCCGAGCTGGGGGTTTTCAGATGTATACGAAAATTGATCCCCACTGAACTCAGTTAATAGTCTAGGCAGCCTAGCTATTTTTCCAACTCAGAGCTACCACTCGGGTTGATGTTCACCTTAAGGAACATCTAATTCGGCTCCACTGCGCAAGTTTCATTTCGGATCGTGAAACTGCTGCAGATTGCCGAGCTCAATCTGGCGAGCTATCTCTTTACCGAGTTGTCTACAGTCTTCTGTGTCATGCCCTATATCATGATGATATAGGCAGTAGAGTTGAGGATTCCTCTTATGGAGTGGCCCTGCAAGGGGCTCTGGTTCCTTCACCAAACTCTTCTTTCTCATATAGGAAAGGATGCGAGCTTTTGATGCCAAAAGAGAAGTCCTTTTCTCTTCCCTGGCCCCCCATTCGAACTTTGACAGATGCTCTTTCTCGCCGTGAGGCCTGGATATGTGTTCCAGAACTGGAAGGCCGAGATGAGACCGAAGGGCGCTGTATGGTCTGATAATCAGACCTCCGTGGTGAGTATCCTGCTTCATATATAATCTCAGCTTGACATTCAGAATGATACCCTGGCCGAGATGGAGAATACTCCAAAACCTGCGGAATACTGGTACTGCCAGGTGAGGGTTCACTAGTACCCTCTGTTAAGGCATTCCCTCTTAATTCCATTACAGCTTGAAACGCTGCTGAATTTTGAGCCACATAACGTACGGCTCTCATGTGCTCTTCATATGAGAAGGTAATAGGAGTTGAAAACTCAAGCTCCTTAGAGCATGAAATAGTTGGTTGCAAAGAAGACATTTGATTACCTTCTCTGCTCATCTTTCTCTCAGTAGCTTTCGAAGTCTGCTAAGAAGAGTTAGTAGTGACGATATTTCGAAAGTCAAGGGACCCGGAGGTTCGGGCCCTCCTTCTAGCGCCAAAATGACGAGGTCGGATTGTCTCGCCAAGGTAAAAGTCGAAATATCCAGGGTCTAAGGCCGTCAACCCTCCGTCACTTGTCTTCTTAGGAAGCCTGAGAAAGGAAAGAACGCGTTAGGGGTCCCAGGGCGCTGCCCCGGGGAAACCCTCCGACGCTCAAGTCAGTTGTGGGCATTATAGCGTATGGCTTTTACTGAAATATAGGTTTGATGAAACCTGTTTGAGGTCGGCTACAGTGCAGGCCGAGCTGAGGTGAGAACAGCGGGGTGTTTTTCTCACTTGTGATGTGGACTAGGAATTTAGACTTGGACTTCTTACTGTTGGGGAAGCTCTTTTATAGTTGGCGAAGCTGGGAGCTGCGTGTCTCAGATGGTTGAGATGACGACGTCTGGCCCGCTTGCATGGTAGCCGTGCAGCTGCTAAGGATTGCTGTATTGGCACCTTCCCTTCGTATGGTTGACATCTGGAAAGTTAGATATTGCATGTAGGCCACGTAGCATACAGCTCTGTGACTGTTGTAACTTGGCCGAGATCAATAATCAGAGCCGTGGTCGAAAGCAGATCCGAGGCTGAGATGAAACTGTGGAGAACTCGGATTCCTTTGGCCGAGCTGGATGTATATCCGCTCTTCTAGATGTTCGTTATTATGGCCGAGGTGCCATTTTAAAGGGCAGAAATGCCGGTCTTGTGGTAAAATGCTTGGGCCAAAGTTCTGGCCGGACTTTTCCAGTTGATAACTGTAGCCGAGACAAGATCCATTAGCCGTGATAAAGCCATTGGGCCGAGGTGGAACCCTTAGGCCGAGGTGGAACCCTTTAGGCCGAGGTGGAACCCTTAGTTCCAGTAGGGTACTGACCATGTAGCCGAGATGGCGTGGGGCCTCCGTGGCCGAGGCGGAATACTTGTCCGCGTGGGACTTGGTCAATCATCAGGCCGACCTGCGGCCCTTAGTCATTTCTGTACTCTTGCTCTAACGTTGACTGTCATTGACTGACGGGTGAATTTTCTGGTATCATCATTAAGCTTCCTGCAAAGCTTGAACATATTAGTACCAGCAATTGGAATATCCCAAACCTGTTTAACCACGGTAAGGAAATCATCATGCCCACGCCACATGTTAAGTGTGGAATTTATTACTCGAAGTTTTCTGTTAAGTGTGGAATTTATTACATGAAGTATTTTACAGATTTCCTCCACCTGTAATATTGAGCATTTGCTAGCTGA
The DNA here is from genome assembly GCA_036186865.1 of Eustoma russellianum. NCBI lineage: Eukaryota > Viridiplantae > Streptophyta > Magnoliopsida > Gentianales > Gentianaceae > Eustoma > Eustoma russellianum. The sequence goes on along the minus strand of AP025072.1, from coordinate 1,537,046 downwards.
AGATTCACCTTTTTGGAACGTGCTTCTCGGCTGAAACTCAAGCCTGCAGTGGTGTTGTTGAGAGATGATGTTCTATCAATTTACTTGTTTTATGTACTGAACAATATTTACTCAAGTTGAATAACAATTAAGATGAAAAATTATGCTCTTTGTTAGGTGTTATTCTGAAGGACGACATTTTTTTGGTGGGTATATAAAATATTTTTAAAGAAAATTAACCACCCATCAGTAAGACGTATTCTCTTTGTTTGTACGTTATTATAGATGACATAAATCAAGAGACATGACTTTTATAAACATCATTCTCGGTGTACTAAGCTCTAATATTTACGCATGATTTAAAGAGAAATCGAATCATTTCGTGATCTGATATATACAGTTTTATTTTACACTTTGTATAAGAGACGTGATCACCGTACTAAATGGAAAAGGAGGCGTCTATGATCCAGAAACGAGGTTGTCTAGAATCCAAAGATTTTGACAGAAAAAGGGTGTCTAGAATTTAAAAAAACGCATGGACACTTGGCAATTCATCAATCCAGAATTGGCTGCCACCTTCTTAAAGTTATTCTTTCGCAAGTTAGGTCCACATAGGAAGTGAATTTGTCCATGTATTCGTTATATAACATGATATATGATACGTGAAAATTATTAATGATTTGAACATGTACACACAAATACCTGATAAAATTTAAGTTCACAACCAACCAATATTATTAGTGGGTGTTTAACTTAATCGAATAAAAGATGATAGAAAAATTATATGTGGCTTCGAACTTAAATCATAATTACTTGTTTTTTTTTCAAAAAAAAAATTTTGGAGAAGGGAATCGAACTCAAAACCCAGAAATGTAATAAATGTTACTCAACCGCTAGACCTAAAGGTTTTTCGCTGTCATAATTACTTGTTTATAATGCAATTATATCTCCATTTGGTTTTTGTCCTACGGAAGAGAATTTAGTACTATGAACACTAATAATTCGATTAGGGCCATGATAAACGTCATTCGAATACGTCATGCAAGTTCTGGTTATAGGTTGGAATTACATTCCAAAAATCATGGAGTATGTAATTTGCATTATTTATATTTGAAAACTCTAGGTGTGGAATCCTATGGGAAACTTTGATTTTTTTAAAAAAAAACAATGTACACTAGGAAGAAAACTTCAATTTTGTTAATGTGACGGGTGCCCGCATTTGTTAAATTATAATACAATTGTGTATATTGAAAAGTTATAATTTGCCATCAAAAGTTTTGTTCGGTGTTGTAATTGAAGACTTTTGTCATTTGATTTACGTCCATATTGTCTCCTTTAAATCAAAATATTCAAACTTGATCATTCCAATCATTTTATTCAATTTGATAAATGAATCCGTCTTCAATGGTTTTATGAAAATATTTGCTACTTGATATTCAGTTGGACAAAAATTTATGGCGATCTTCTTTTCTCAAACTAGATCACGAATGAAGTAAAATTTGATATCAATGTGATTGATTCGTTCATGAAATACTAGATTCTTTAATAACTCATTTCTAATTTGTTACCGCAATAAATCTTTGTTTGTTCATCTTGTTCGTGATGTAGAAAACCAATATCCTGTCTAAGTCATAACTCTTGAGTAGCGATGGCTCAATCATTGTGATAGTCATAATCGAAAAGTTGGAAGAGTGACGTCCAGGATCACGGCTCCACGCACTTCGCTAGGCAGAGCAGAAGCTGATATGTATGTCTGCATCCCTGATGCTCGTAGACCATAACGTGCTAGTAAATGGGCAGCAGAGTTTGCCTCACTTTAATAATGCTATATACTCTGCTTCAAATGTACATAAAGCCACCAGTTTTTTCTTTGAAGACTATGAAAAAACGTCGGATCAAAAGAAAAATGCATAATCTGATTTGCTTTTTTTTTTCTCTATAGTGTCACCGGTCCAATCACTGTCTATGTATCACAGAAGAGAAATATCATTAGCACAATAATATAATATACCATGACTTTGTGTACCTCTGACGTATCTCAAAATCTATTTAGATGATTGTAATTGTGATTCACACAGTGACTCCATGAAACGACTGATAAGTTCAACACCATACGTTATACACAACTTTGTCGCAATTAAATATCTCAAGTTTCCAACTAGTCTTTGGAAGTATGTAAGATCAACTAGCTCATCGTAGCATCTTTTGTTAATTTTAACTTTTCTTCAACCGGTGTTACGATGAATTTTGCAAACTCCATCTTAAACTTCTTCAGAACATCACCAACATATTTCTTCTATCAAATGAATATTTCACTTTTCTTCTAATAAACTTTTAAACCAAGAAAGTAAGACATGAGACCAAGATATGTCATTTTAAAATTAATGATCATAGCTTCCCTAAGCTTATACTAACATTGTTACCAGTAAAAAGAATATCATCAACATATAAACATACAATAACAACATCTCCATGATATGAACATTTCACATATAAAGCATGCTCATATGGACATCTTTGAAAATCATGCTCGATGAAGTAACAATTGGTACGTGTATACCATGATCGTGGAGCTTATTTAATCCCATAAAAAACACTTTTCAACCGGTATACCTTACTTTCTTGTCATTTGACAACATATCCATCTGATTGATCAACATAAACTTTGAATAGGATTTGAAATAGAATCATAACACACTTAATACCAATTATGTTTGGGAAAACTTTTTAATGCTCTGATTTATAATATAACATGGCTCCATGCCTAACTATATTCTAAACATGTGCATCTTTATTTCCAACACATTTAGCATTAACTTTTAGAATCATTAACTCATAAGTACGTGTTATCTTTAAAAGCACAATTAAGTAGAACCAAATAAGGAACCTCAATTTCCACCCAGTTAGATATTTTCTTTTTTCAAAAAGACGATTTTTGGTTGAATAGGATATTAATATTTGTGTGCAAAAATATTAAAATAATAGTAAAATAGGAGTTGGAACTAATATATACTACACCATACACCTTGATGAACTCTGCACAAATTGGAACATAAGTGTGCGATGTTCAAGGATCTCGTATGCTATTTCTATGGTGTACTATTTTACAGTGAGATCATGCCTTATATAACATAAGTGTGTGATGTTCAAAGATCTCGTATGCTATTTCTATAGTGTACGATTTTACAGTGAGATCATGTCATGTATAACGGTGTAAAAAATATTGAATACGTATGACATGCTACACTACAAAGACGAGAAACCTATTTACCTCATAAAAAAAGTGATATATATAGATAGAAAAGAAGAATGATTTATATGGATAGAAAACAAGACAGGCTATGCTCTTCATTTCGGCATTATAAGAAGTAAAAGTGAAATGACAAAGACACACACATATTTTTGTCCAAAAACGCAGCTGAGTTAGGCAACTCTAGGGTGTTAAGCGAACCGAACAGTTCGTTGACTATTCGAGTTCGATTTTTATTCGATTCAAGTTCGTTTGTTAATTTTACTTAAACGAGCCAAACTGTGCGTAAATTGTTCGGTTCGTTTAAACAGTTATAGTGTTATCAAACCAAACTCGAATCAATTTTAAAGCTCGTTACAGTAAACGACCGAACCGAATAGTTTGTTTAGGTAAACGAATCCAAATTCGAAAACCTAGTATTCGGTTCGGCTCAGTTCCTTAACACCCCTACACAACTCTCTCCACAATCGATCAAGGGCAATGAACAATCTTCCTCAAGCTTTTGAGTAGACCAATTATAACCGTGAGTTATTGAGCTAAATCGATTTGTAGTCTAAACCAAGGACGAATAATTATACCCAGTATATCTCAATGCCAATAAAAACTATCGATGAGATTCGAAAAGGTGAGAGACAGCTAATACAACTAATAGTTTTAAAGTTGCAGATCTATAGGCAGGATACTTCCCGAGTTGTTTTTAGAAGTAGTTATAACTTACAAACGAGTTTTATAACGGCCAATAAATAATCATTAAGGATGAGATCACCTCACTCACTTTTCCCTCACCCCACGCGTCACCACGCGACACGTGACAGTAGGGATGTGTGCTGAAGCTAGATGAGGGTGACCCGCATCTAGCTTCACCACCCACCCCCTGCTGCCACGTGTCGTGACGTGACGCATGGGGTGAGGGATTTGGGGTGATGATATCCTAACCCCATTTTTTTTGCTTTCTAAACTACTGTTACTTAGGGGTTGGGATCTCCTCACCCCAACTTTCTTCACCCTTTTTGTGACCGCGCGACACGTGGCAGCAAGAGGTGGTGAATCTAAATAAGGGTGGTCATTCGTCACCGCAACTACTTGCGGTGAGGTGATCCTATCCCGTTACTTAGGATATCATGAAACTTGTCACTATATTACAGATTCTCTAATTTGAAACTTATGAGCCTTACAACTTCACCGAGTAATAGAAGTCTAGGTCTTTTTGCATTTTCTTTCCCAAAATCAGGTTTCTTTTGAATTCTCCTTTTGATCAAACTGCCACTGCAATTGGGATATTCAGAATTCTGAAAATATTATCGTCTGAGCAAAACAATGGACGCGGTTCTTCCAGTAATCGTTGTATCAGTGATTGCCGGAGCAGTGATTGCATTTGTTATTTTCGGGAGTTATTTCCGGAAGCAGAAGGCGCAAGTGAAATCGATTGCTTCTCCTGAATCAGTTACTCAGAAATCCGGGAAAGACCAGAACCCGAAACAGCCTTTGAAGGTTCAGAAGAAACATCAGTCCAAAGCTCATTCTCGTTCTCACCCCGCCTCCGATAAGGTAGGGTTTATCATTTAAGTCTTTATGTTTTTTGTTGCAGAATGCATTGTTATTATTCTAGTTACGGTATTGGAAAGATTGTGCATCAAGAAAAAGGGCGGGTATGTGGCAGGAAATTTCTGAATTGTGGCTGACTTAATGATGCTTGTTGGAATTTTTAGAGTGATGGCATATTGTTGTTTGTACTGATTATCGTGTTTTCAAAATGTAGGAAGCAAGCAAAAGGCATCATCCTTTGGATTTGAATACACTGAAAGGTCATGGGGATTCTGTCAAGGGGTTATCTTTTTCTCCAGATGCAAAATGTCTTGCTACTGGTATATCAACGTTAATTCTTTTCTCCTGATAGAACTTTCTCTGTGATTGCATGATTTAGGTGTCTATTCTCTACCTGTTTCATTCATTAGTGTAATGATTTTTTTTCTCTTTGTCCGTTGTACATTATATGGTAGTTTTCCAGATCAAAACGGTGGCCATTTACTTTTCGTAAGATGGCTCCTTTAATATACCCTGACAGGAAAGAAACAGTGACAAGCCTTAATCCGTTCTATCTCGTTCATACATTCCTCTCAGTAGATTCGAAGCTTAATAGTTTGACTTGTCTGAGTATTTTGCCTAATTTGCGGATCTGGCTGCTCAGTCGACTATACTCAATTGGGAGAGATACGGTAGATATTCCTTGAAAATTAGGTAAGCTACCATCTGGAACGTGATTATAACCATGATTTAGATTATATGATTTAGGATCATGTTTGGATGCATTTGATTTAAATTTTCTGACTCATTAAATTGTCATACAACAAACCTAATCTAGGTTTATAGACAGTATACAATATTCAATGTGATACTCATTTTAATCATTATAAAGTGTTCCTAATATAAGGTAATATATTTTTACATATAGTGTCTATTTTGTGCGGAAGTTATTTTTTTCATAGGTGTAAAAATATCAAAGAGAAAATTTGCATAAAAGGATTTGTTGAGAACTGTGTTTTAATATCAACCGTGATTATAGTGGGGTGCAACCACATTATTATGCTGAAAATTGGTTGCTGCATGTGGACTCCTCTTCATACCAAAATAAGCTATTCTAGTTTTCGTCCTATTGCGCTTATAGTATGACTTATTTACTTTTCTTTAGTACAGATAAACCAATCATCAATCTGTCTAATGTTTTTTTTCCCCCTTTTATACTCAGTTTGTGACGATGGCATTCTGAGGGTTTTCAAGTTGGATGATGCTGGAAACAAAAGCTTCAAGTATTTAGATCAAGTTCCTCCCTTAACGTTTAACCTGATATTTACATTTATCATCTGCATTTTCATCTTCTGATGTGCGTAATTAATGTTTCAGATTTTTGAGAATCAACTTGCCTGCTGGAGGCCATGCCACAGCTGTTACGTTTGCTGATGATGCAACATCTATTGTGGTCGCAACGAATACCCTCTCTGGTTCTTCTTTGTATATGTATGGTGAAGATAAACCAAAAGTAGCTGGTGAGGTTAAGCAACAGAATAAGCTTCCTCTTCCAGAGATCAAATGGGAGCATAAAAGCGTTCACGACAAGAAGGCCATTATCACCCTAGTTGGAGCTAAGGCTACTTTTGGAAGTGCTGATGGGAATAGTGTAATTGTTTCATGTTCGGAAGGTAAGTTTTTTCTCCTCTTACTAATTTATTTAGCATGCATCAGGATACTCATGTAGTTGCTGCAAAGTTGTTCTTTATAGACATTTCAAACAGAAGCAACCAAACCTCTCCATTTTTGGTTGTGATATTGGCTGTTTCCTCAAGTTATACAAATGAATTCCTCGGTTGGCTTCATGGAAGCTCCCTCATGCTTATGATAAATTTCACTAGATAGAGCATATATGTTGAAAATTCCGGTGATGGAATTGGCTGGTTTTAGCTAGTTGTTTTGAGGATAGTTATGTTATGACTGCTTGATTATTTTGGTTCTTGGTAAGATTGGTATCCATGGGCGCAAGCAACTTCATTTACTTGCAGCTGATTAACCCCTAGACTCTTTATTATGATTTCACGTATTGGTTTGGACATTGCCATGGAGTGTGTGTGCCAAGACTTTAGAAATATATAGGAAAATACACATTCTAACACATGTACACACTGTAAATACATATATATAGTGTAATACACAAAATACATTATTGTATACACACACTATACAATGTATATATGTATAAACTTACAGTATACATACAAATATACTTATACTGTTGATACATAATAGTTGATAGTATATTATAGTGTTAGTTCACATGTATAGAAAGAGAATAGAGAAAGTAGACATTGGACCACTTGGCAACTAGCCGTTGGGCTGTTACCGTTGGGGTTCCCAACTGCTGTGCCTTATATAAAGGCCTCCTTTTGTACACAGTGTTTAAATTGAATAATATTCACTTTCTACCTCATTTTTATAAAGACAGTGAATCTCAGCTAAAGCTTTTATCTTTGAGCATTTCCATTTCTTTTCGTCATATACGCGTTTGACATTAGGTCCTTAATTTGCTGATTGATGTTTCGAGCATCTTTATTATCTAAATCAGAAAAATCAGCTGTTATTCTGGCGAATCATAGGGAAGTCTTCTGGTAAGTTGCCAGTACAATAAATTGTATCTTGTAAGAAATTTGAATGACCTGTTGATATGTCATACTAACCCATATTTCTCAATGAGATTTATTAAGTAGGAGCTGCTGGAACTTTTGTCCCTTCTCTCACGTTTTGCCACTTGCAGGCACAGACATCATGATTTGGCATGGGAAATCTGGAAAAAGCTTGGGGCATGTTGACACAAATCAGCTCAAAAACCACATGGCCACCATATCTCCCAATGGGCGGTTTATAGCTGCTGCAGCTTTTACTGCAGATGTGAAGGTACATTAGTTTGGTACCATATAATCCAACCGAATCTCGCTGCCTTATTCATTTTTGGTTTATATCTTTCTGGAACTGGTCGTGTCATTCTTTCTTTTCTTTTCCATTGACAACTGGACTTCTATTCCCTTTTTATAGGTGACAGAAGAAAAAATAAGTTGTTGTTGTTGTTTTTGCTTTTGCTGGTCATTAAGTTTTCTGGTGCATTTCAGGTCTTTGTTCTACTATTTGTGAAATAATCTGCCCTACCTTAGAAAACTTACTACATTAACAATTTTATGGTTCTATTTTTTTTCTTTTGGGGAATACATGGCCTTTCATACTGGCAGATTTGGGAGATAGTGTATACTAAAGACGGATCAGTGAAGGAGATCTCAAATGTCATGCAGCTGAAGGGGCATAAGGTCTTTTATTTCTTGCTGTTTTGTATTAAGAATATTTTGTTATTAACTTTTTTGGTATCCATGCTCCTTTAATTTATTCGGAGAATATAATTGACATTCAATGTTTCTCATGGACCAATTATTGATCATCTTAGTAGTTGGTGCTCACCCAACTGAAAAAAGATAAAAGGAGAGATGATATATGTGATTCGTCCATTTAAGTCATAATCACTCATTTATGTGGCAATTCTCTCCGAATTCATCACTTGCCGATTGCTTATTGGATGAGGACCAACTAGTAGGATGATTATTGGTTGGTCCAGGACCAATGTAATGCTACTCAAAGATAGTCTTGTCTTCTTTCCACACAATTATTTTATTCTTATTGCCTGTCATTTGTGTAAAGAGCTGCTGCATGCAAGTTGAGCCCAGTCAAACTCTGGAGAAGCTTGGCTAGAGTTAGGTCGTTTATGTTGTTGCTTGATTTGCATTTGTGTTCCAACTTGTATCTTACTGTAATGTTCTTGGATGCACTTTTGAAATATGATAGCAATGGAAGAGTTTGACTTGCAAGTTATCTGAAGTATTATCTCTGTTTACTGTAAATTACTTGTCAAAAATAAATTAAAAATTTCAAAATACTGGTAAACGTTCTCAAAAAAAAAGAAAAAAAAAGAAAAAAAGAGAGATACTGGTAAATTAAGGTTTGTATATGTGTACACGTTTGCGTGTTCCTTTTGGATTTGATGAGGTAGTAGCATGGCAAGGAGATGGGTGCTTGGGTGCGGTGGAAGTTTTAATGACGCTGATGACATGTAACCTTTTAGAAATTTGTGGATAGTCGAGAGCGAGAGTGAGGGAGCATTGTAAATTTTGGCTTAGATGTATTTTCTGAATGTAATAAACATTTTGTATTGGTTCCTTAGTAGTCATAGTCCTCACTGCTGGGAATTCCCCATTCCAGTTCTTTTTTTTTAATTGTTTGTTTCTGTCATGCAGAGCGCTGTGACTTGTCTATGCTTCACACACAACTCTGAACAAATCATCACCGCATCCAAGGATGGTTCAATACGGGTCTGGAATATCAATGGTATGCATCACAAACTATAAGCACACTTCTTTCTACGTAGAAAAAAACTTGAGCTTCATAATGCTAGATCGTTTTGGTGCTACCTAATTAGAGTTTTTTGATAAATTGGGAGGACATGTATTTTGATAAATTAACCAGGGACCATTTGAGCCATAGAAATTTGCGTAAGTTTTTAACGTAGTTTCTTAGTGTTGGTAGGGTTTGATGCTTTGACAAGATAATTCAGCACTATAAGAACATGCATTTTCAATGGTTTTCTTGGCTCTGTTGTTCTTCAGCATCGCTACCCCATCCTTGAAAGGGGCATGAATTCATAAAAAAAAGAAAGTTATAGAACGATTGTGGCCCCTTAACCAATCCTTAATCGAGAAAGATACTTGGAGCAATTATGCTTGCATATGCTTGGTATCAAGGAAAATGTACAACAATGCTCAAGCCTTTTTCCTATTATGTAGGATCGATTATATGAGTCAATTATCTCTCTTGCACTTAATTTATTTATTTATTTTCTGAATTGTAGCCTAAATCCGCGCTCTATTTATTTGTTTATTTATTTATTTTTTGAGTTGTAGCCTAAATCTTGCTTTCCTTGTGTTTCTCCTAACACCTAATGCATATTATGCATCTTTAAAATACTCTTCTTTCAAAAATATTAAATCTTAACCGTGATTCTGGCTTAAGTACCTAAAATTCTCGCTTAAATTGTATACCATCTACATGATATGGGCTACATGAATCAAATGTCTTCACTATGTTATATTACTGACCATATGCTCTCTATATGTTATATAAGTTATATCCTTCCTTATTGTCTCTCTCTCTCCGTATCTTCTTTGGTCTCTCTCCTACGTTTAACATGCACTTCATTCATTGTCTCGCACCATCTAACAAATGCATCTGCAGGACACCTTTTCACATGCTCATACCATCTTAACCTTGACTCCCCCCATCTCCTCCTAATCTTTCTTCTTATATGTTCATTTCTTATTTTATTCTTCCTTGTATGTCCATACATCCATCTTATATTCTTATTTCTGCCACTCTCATCCTTTGTTTATGCTCATAATTGATTGCCCAACACTCAAACCTGTATAACCGTGCGAGTTTTACTTTTGTCCTGTAAAGCTTTCCTTTAGGTTTAAAGGTATTTTCTAATCGCAAAGAAGATTTGACGCACTTCTCTATTTTAACCATTGTGCATATACTATTTGATTCACATTCTTGTCAATTCTTCCATATTTGTGTAGTATAGACCTTAAATACCTAAAACCCTCTCATGTGAATCTCTTGGTCTCCCAGTTTGTTACAAGGTTCCGAGGCTATTCTTTTGTTGCTAAAGTTAAATCTCATTTAATCAGTCTTCTTGCGACTCAATTTAAAGCCCTTTTCTTCTGGCGTCTTCCGCTAACGTTCCAGCTTAGCATTGACTCATTCACTAGTCTCATGCACTAGTACAATGTCATCTACTAATAACATGCTTCACAGAACTCTGTCTTGAATGTGTTGAGTGGGCTCATATATAACTAAAACAAATAAGTATCGATTGAATGCTGATCTTTGGTGTAAACCCGCTGTAATAGGGAACCCTGTGCTTAGTCTTCTGGGAGTCTTTATGCTTGTCATTGCGTTCTCATACGTGTCTTGATTAATTTCTTTATATATTACTCTAAGACCTTTCTTTTTAAGCACTCTCCAAAGGATCTCTCGTGAGAATTTATCATGTCTTTTCTAAGTCAATGAAAAACATATACAAATCTTGCTTCTTCATTCGATATCTCTCTATTAATCTTCTCAAGGGATGAATAACCTCCATTATTAACCTTCCCGGCATAAATCCAAATTGATTTCAGATACACTAGTCTCTTTACGAAGTCTTATTTCGATCACTCGCTCCTATAGCTTTATTGTATGGCTCATTACCTTAATTCCTCTATATTTGGACAATCTTGTATATCTCAATCAAAGAAAATATACAACAGAAAAAAAAAAATCTGCCACAAAATCGATCTGTCATTCTGAATCAAGTATTCATTTTTGAATGCTCACCGGCGCCTTAGTGCATAATGCTGCATGCTTTCTTGGATTTTCCTCTTGTCGTTTAATTTTCGGGATATTTACTGTTGCATCTTTTTATCTGAGGTTTCTCCTATATGGATGGATTTTTGTGAGTCTACATCGGGACAGTATCTTATGTTGTGAAATTCCAAGATCCCACGTGTAATCATTTTTCGACCTGAGCAATAAAATATGCATAGACAACAGAAAGAGAATTTAGAAGCGTATGTGTCATAGGTTGATTGATTTTACATTGTCATGCAAGACCTGAAGTGAAAATTCTGCTAAGCAAATTGGAACTTGGCTGAGGGGAAAAAGTCGTGGCCTGGGAAAATACTCCCTTGCACTTACAAAGGATGCCTGCCTATGGTCTTCCCAAGCAGGAAGCCGTAACTTCTTTTTTTCTTTCTACAGACACGCAAAGGAAGTCAAATGGTATCTACCACTAAGTCAGTTTGAATTCCTAAGGGAGCCATCTTAACTTTATGACATTGTCCTTCAGTTCTTGCAATGTTATAGTCCGGTCCTTTTCTTCAGTGGGCCTGCCTAAGGCTATTGCGTACTGAACGGTTTGCACCAGTTACATTAGCCCACTAGAATTATCCTAGTTTGCTAGTGGGAGCGGGAGTAGGATTGCTAACGGTCCGGGCCAATTCGAACACTAACTTATTGATTCGAACATTTTTTAATTTTTTCAAACTCAAAAACACTCTTTAAATGCTATTCAATCTCAAGCTCGAGTTCAATATTCGAGTCTATTTTGAGCAAAGGTAAATATATTTTTATATTTTGAAAACTGTATGTACATGTAGATACATGCTTTTTTATGTGATATTATCGAACCATTATTAGTTTTTTGCATGAAGATTTATTATTACAATAATTGACAGTTATCATGGTTAATTTATTGTTTGTATCAAACAAATTTATTATTGCCATAACATCAAATCATGTATAATTTTTACACACACGTGTGTGTATTATAAGTTCGAGCATGTTCATGAGCTAATGTGGGCTCGTTAAATATTCGAGTGGGTCGAGTTTGTAGAAATATTGAAAAGATTGGAACTGAACAATGAGCAATTCTTGTATTCACAAAGCTACAGTAATTACAGTATGGAAACAGAGTTTCCTCCTCTAACACTATTCTATTTCTGCAGATATATATATACTACTGTACAGAATGCCTAACGGCTATTTTACTCTAATGACATTGGTATGATGTCATCCTAGTATGGACAACCAACGGCTATTTCTATCAATGCATCACCTCAGTATTTCTACACTCCCCCTCAAGCTTGGCATATACATTTTTACAACCAAGCTTGGATAGAAACTTATGAAATAGTCTTGGGGAGACTGACTTTGTAAATATATCAGCAACTTGCTCTGAAGATGAAATATACTGAATACTCAATGTTTTGTCCTCTATTTTCTCTCTGATGAAGTGCCTGTCGATTTCCACATGCTTGGTCTTATCATGATGCACTGAGTTTTCAGCCATATGTATTGCAGAGACGTTATCGCAAAATATTTCAATGTGTAGATTCCCAACGTCTTGGTGTAAATCTTTCAATACTCTCTTTATCCATGATCCTTCACAAACCCCAAGAGCAAGGGCCCTCAATTCAGCTTCAGCACTGCTGCGTGAGACAACGGATTGCTTTTTACTCCTCCACGTTACTAAGTTCCCCCAAAGAAAAGCATTGTAGCCGGATGTAGATCTCATATCACCTTTGGAACCACCCCAGTCAGCATCAGAGAAAACTTGAAGACTCCTACAATTAGATTTACCAAAAAATAAGCCTTGACCAGGAGCACCCTTAAGATATCTTAGAATTCTCATTACTGCTTGTAAATGTATTTTTGTGGGTGAATGCATGAATTGGCTAACGTAGCTTACAACATAACAAATATCAGGTCTGGTGTGAGATAAATAAATCAACTTACCTACCAATTTTTGGTATGAATGAATATCACTAAGTTCATTAGTGGACTGTGAGTAAGGCAAATGAGTAGTTTCCATAGGTGTAGATGCTGGTTTACAGCCAAGCATACCTGTCTCTTGCAGAAGATCAAGGATATATTTGCGTTGAGAAATAATCATACCTGTCTTGCTTCTCCCCACTTCCATGCCCAGAAAGTATCGCAGTGTACCTAAATCTTTCACTTCAAATTTTGTAGAGAGAGAACTTTTCACCTGAGAAATGTTCATATTACAGTTACCAGTTAATATAATGTCATCAACGTACACAATAAGAACGGTAATAGACATATCAGATTTATGCACAAACAATGTATGATCACTAAGGGCTTGTTTAAAACCATATGCACGCAAAACCTCACTAAATTTACTAAACCATGCTCTTGGTGATTGCTTCAAGCCATATATTGATCGTTTGAGCCTGCATACTTTGCCCTTTGTTGTGACCGATCCAAAACCTGGTGGAATATTCATAAATACCTGTTCATGCAATTCTCCATTAAGAAAAGCATTTTTTATATCGAGTTGAGCAAGTGGCCAATCAAGATTCACAGCTAATGAGAAAATAATCCGAATAGTATTAAGTTTGGCTACGGGGGCAAATGTTTCTACATAGTCAATGCCATATGATTGAGAGAAACCTTTAGCTACTAACCTAGCTTTATACCTATTAATAGTTCCATCTGAGTTATACTTTAACGAGAAAACCCACTTACAACCAACTGGTTTAACATGCTTTGGTGCAGCAACCAGCTCCCACGTATTGTTTTTTATTAATGCTGTCATCTCTTCAGCAACAGCCTTTTTCCATTCTTCTTGGCTGAGAGCTTCTTCGATAGACAGTGGAATAGAGTGTGTATCAAGACTGACTGTGAAAGTCTTAAAATGTGAGTTTAAGTGATCATATGTAACAACATCATTTAGAGGATATAGAGAATAATAACCTTTGTTTCCTAAAAATTTATGGTATTTAAGACAATCACGAGTCCCTTTTCGCAATGCAATAGGTAAGTCCTCAGTCTCAGTTTTATTAGTAATATCGTTCTGTAGTTGCTCAATAGGAATACTTGATTGCATACCTGGAAGGGATACCCCAGTTTGAGAAACAACCTGATTTGATTTTGATTTACGTCTAGAGTACACCTTTTCCATGAGTCGTAGTCTTTCAGGGTCCATAACACGCTCCAGACCTTGAGCATGCTCCAGGCCTCTTTCTTGGTCTTGGTTCTGGTCTTGGTTTTCCAGTGCTGGGAGGTTTGGGATCAGATCTGCCCCTTGGTTATCAGCAGTAGAGTTATCTTGAGTTGCATAGTTAGGAGCAGTTCCCACAGTGGAAATATCAATGATGCTCCAGTAATCTGTCTGCTCAGAATTGCTTAGGGAAGGATTAGAAGTATAATATGAAACAGTTTCATCAAAGAAAACATCTAAAGTGGTATACATTTTTCTAGTACTTGGACAAAAACATTTATACCCTTTTTGTGAGCCTGAATACCCTATAAATATACACTTAATAGACCGTTTTTCTAATTTACCTCTGAGATGAGACTGAAGGTATACATAAAACACATCCAAATACCTTGAATTGCAGTTCTGGCAGTAACACGCAGTGAGGGAACAATGTTAACATTTTTTCTCTGGGGCTCATAAAGTCTAGAACCCTGGATGGCATGCGATTGATCAAGTAGGTAGTTGTGAGCACAGCTTCACCCCACAAGAACTTAGGAACCTGCATAGAGAACATAATAGATCTAGCTACACCTAAGATATGCCTGTGCTTCCTCTCAGCAACACTGTTTTGCTGAGGGGTGTACACGTTGGATGTTTGATGGTGTATACCTTTTTCACTTAGAAACGTTTTAACCTCTTTATCAAGAAACTCACTTCCATTATCAGATCTAAAGTTCTTAACTACAATACCAAACTGATTCTGGATGAGGTGAACAAAGTTCTTAAACACAGTTGACAACTCAGTTTTATGTTTTAGGAGATATGTCCATGTGACTCTTGTGTGGTCATCCACAAAAATAACAAACCATCTGCTACCACTAACATTCAATACTCTAGATGGTCCCCAGATGTCAGAATGGACCAGATTGAAAGGTTTACTTTCCTTGTAAGGTTTGGCAGGATATTGAGCCCTGGCCTGTTTACCAAACAAACACGTTTCACATTTAAGATTCTCAAGGGAAATACCAGTGAATAAAGCAGGTTTGCACTTCTTCAAATACATAAAATTTGGATGACCTAGTCTAAGGTGCCACAACATAACAAGATCCATTCTAGACTTACTACTATCTATTCTCTGAACATTAAGTTTGTTCACACAAGAATAAACACTATAATGACCTTCAAAAGAACCAGAGTTGCCATCCCTCAAAAGCTTGTCCGAGTCATTTTCCAAAATAAATAGGCCCTTGCAATGTCTAGCATTGCCAATCATCCCCTTGGTAATAATCCTCTCCTTCAATAATTTCCCCTGGAAGTCAGAAGAGACAGAGGAGAGGAAATAACACTCAGCTGGAGAGAAAATAACCAAACAGTTATTATCAACCATAATCTGTCTTACAGAAACAAGACTACAATCTAGAGTCGGTACATAAAGCACATTTTTCAGTACAAGTTGTTCTGTAAGTCTAACGTCACCACATCCCAGAATATTAATAGCATCCCCGTTTGCAATTTTCACTTTCTTTGGATATGTGAACAATCTAAAATTACTCATGCATGACTTATTAAATGTCATATGGTTTGTTGCTCCAGAGTCAACAATCCAACCTTGTGACTTACCCAACTTACCTATACCTGCGTTGGCCATTGTTGCCCGGATGTTGTCCTCTTGAACCTGAGATCTTTGGCTTTCCAAGACTCTCAGTACCGCATCAAGATGTGCCTGGGTAAATTGAGGTGCTTCATTGTACCAGTGTCAGCAACGGCTGCCCTGGGAGTCCTCCAGGAGTCAGCATCTGGCCTTCCTGAGGATTGCTGCTTGGAATAATTTTTAAACCATGGGGGTGGCTTCACCTGCGATCCAGGTCTTCGATAGCAGTCTGCTACTACGTGACCTTCTCTTTGACAATACCGTTGACAATCTGCAGCACAACTCCACTGATATTCTTCAAGAGAATCAATTTGTTGCCATACTTGGGATAGACAACTGAAGTATTTACTGACAGGTTGATCTCCTTGCTTGATGTCCTTCAGTTGTGCTTCTAGTTCATAAAGTTCAGAGATGTTATCCCTCTTGGAATACATCTCTTTCGTAGCACTCCAGATGGCTGCAGCTGTTGGGTATAACATGAATGTGTTGCTAACTTCAGGCGTCATAGATCCAAGTAACCATGATATAATCATGGAGTTTTCAGCCTCCCAAGTTGAGAACTTTTCATCTGTTTCTAAAAGAATCACCATTTTTTCCGAAAGATACTCCTTTTTACCCCTTCCTGTTATGAAAAGTTCAACGGCCCTGCTCCATGGTAAGTAATTATTGCCATGCAGCTTTTGATTGGTGATGGTTACTGGAGTAGAATCAACAATGGTTCCTCCAGATGAAGATCCGAGGGATTTATCAACTGGATTTGTGGTTGTTACCTCACTGTTTTGGTCAGCCATGGTTAGTGAGAAGGATGGGTTCCAAAATGAGATTTGAGGTAGATAATATAGATAAAGAACTGGAGGATGATCCTGCTGTTAGAGATTTAAACGTACGATTTTTCATAGGGAAGATTTTGGAAGGGATTCGGAGAGATATGGAAGATTGAGAAAAGTGAGAAATAATAGTACTTTGTCTGGGCTTGCTAGAACACAGTCGTTGAGGTAGAAGAAGAAATAGGAAAGAGACTGGGACAGCAGTAGGTTTATGGAGAAGAACAATGCTGAGGGTCTGAGAGATGACGGTGACCCAAGGAAGAAGACAAGATGGAAAGACTGGGGTAATTAAAATTGACTAGGACAGATGAATGGATGTCAAAAAAACGAAAAGCAAAAAGACAAACCAAATGAATCGATTTCAAAGGTGCATTGGAGTTCTAAATTCCGGAAGTTTAAAAATTAAATATGCTGGCAATTTAAAAAAAATAAATAAGCTAGCATCCACCTCAATTTTGAGGTAAAGAAAAAACTTTGGGACACGTGTGTTCAGATGCAACGTGGAAGTCCACATGCAATTTACAACACTTTTTCCTTTGGTAAACACGGAGCTTCTAGAGATTCTTTTCCTTTTTTTTAAAAAATTTGATATTTACCACAAATGCCCTTGAAATAAACGAGGAATTACTCCAGAGGGTTTCAGACTTCGTCTTCCTCACTGTTTCCAGACTGGATTTGATGATTATATGAGCTTCAAAGTGAATCCTTGAGTGCTTAAAGTCTTTCAATAAACAAACAGTTTCAAGAATCTGGGTTTGATTTTACCCGTGGTATAGAGAACCGAACAATGATGATATATCCAGATTTTAGCTGGGAAACAATAATGTAAGTAAGTGTAGCTCTGATACCATGTAGAAATATTGAAAAGATTGGAACTGAACAATGAGCAATTCTTGTATTCACAAAGCTACAGTAATTACAGTATGGAAACAGAGTTTCCTCCTCTAACACTATTCTATTTCTGCAGATATATATATACTACTGTACAGAATGCCTAACGGCTATTTTACTCTAATGACATTGGTATGATGTCATCCTAGTATGGACAACCAACGGCTATTTCTATCAATGCATCACCTCAGTATTTCTACAGAGTTCGATCTTAAGTTTTATCAAGCCGAACTCGTATTGGTTCACTAACGCTTGGCTCATTTGCACCCCTGTGAGAGCCTGCATATGCACATACCTTTTCCTTTTCGTTGGGAGGGTGGTTAGGTAGAAAATAGAAGAGGGGAAAGTTATTTTAGTGGAGTCACTTAATGAAATTTAGAATCTTTTTTTTATTAACTGTCATAATTTCTTAGTTTTCTGGTGATTTGGTAATTATAGTTTTTAATGGGTGTACTTGTGTTTTTTTCTGTCTAGTTCGGTACCATTTGGACGAGGACCCAAAGAGTTTGAAGGTATTTCCTATTCCGCTTCATGATGCAAAGGGTGCAACCTTGCATTATGAGCGCCTCTGTCTTTCTCCTGATGGGAGTATCTTAGCAGCCACTCATGGTTCAACACTACAATGGCTGTCAGCAGACTCTGGCAAGGTTTTAGATACTGCTGAAAAAGCTCATGATGGTAATCTATAAACAGTGTCTTAAATATTCTTGCTACTTTACGTTTGTTGTCTCTCCATTGACCAATTTGATCTCCCACCTTTCTGCACTGGAAAATATACTATTGTCTGTTGCATGTTGGATTTTGGAGCGAGTTAACAAATTTCATTTCACGAAGTCAAAGAATTAGTTTGAAGCAGTCACAATGGACTGAAATTACATTTTGTTATAAATATCATGAACTTAATCAGTTATTTTATGATGCAGGTGAAATTGTGGACATACAATGGTCACCAACCACAATTCCAATGGGTAAGTGAATTCCTAGCTACACAATTCCAATGTCTGTGTGTCTGTGCATGTGAGGGTAAATGACGTTACAACAACATCATCCCATTGCTTTAGTGGCTCGTGTCTATGCTGGGATAAGGGAGGGTCGGGTATACGCAACGTTACCTATTTGTTGGAAACGCATAGAGGTTGTTTCCGGACGACCCATAATGAAAATAGCGTCAAGTGAAAAAATGGTCTAGTGTTCTAGTTTGTTTGTTTAGTTTTATTTCTTCACCGTCTTGTGCTAGGGTCCTCTTGCATCAGAAACTCCTTGTCATCATGTACAGAAATATCTTTAGACAATTCGACCCGATAGGGTCGGCAAATCTTTTTTTTTTTTTTTTTTGGGCAGAAATCACTAACCGAATGTGACTACTGCTAGAAATTTAATTTGCTGAGAATATTTCCTACTGTTCCAGCCCCTTAGGGCGTAAATCTAGAGATGAAACAAAATGCACTAATAACTGTCATAACCTCATGTTCTATTGGACTACCTGAAGCGCGTGATCTTCACCTTTTTCTTGGTCTGGAGAAGGTTTTCTTATATTCGTTTAAGGGATTTGAGCTATTACCTGAATGACGAGTTGATTGTGCCTTACTTCAGTTAAAAATGTAATTTAGTGTTCTTCATCCCTAGGAATATGAAATGGTCCTCCCTTATGCTTTGTTTTCCCTTTTATATTTAGTGATTGGGCAGGTTTTTGAGACGTGATTTGCTGGCAATTTCATGCTTTCTCTTACTCTTTTTTTTTCCCTTCCAGGAAACGAGCGATTGCATGTCTTAGCTACTGCCAGCGTTGACAAAAAGGTGAAGCTATGGGCAGCTCCGCGAAGTCATGCTTAACCTTGGAAGCTCCTAAGCTGTTAAGATGGCCATAAAGAGCAGCACTTGACCACTCAATTCACATGTGATGCTGCTGCACTTTATGGAACTTAAATGCTGAAACAGGTTTTTGCATAGGCATATACAACAGGCTAAGTTATGTTATATACGAGAGGAAAGGAAGGAGTTAGTTTATCTGAGATATAGTCAGCTGACAAATCTCTTGTTTGGTTTTTGCTCTTAGCAAAGCTTTCTGTTACCATTAGAGCTTTGATCTTTCTGTAATTTATATCACCCGTTACATTTTTTTTAGTTGTTACGGTGGTGATAATGTTCT
The DNA here is from genome assembly GCA_036186865.1 of Eustoma russellianum. Taxonomy (NCBI): domain Eukaryota; kingdom Viridiplantae; phylum Streptophyta; class Magnoliopsida; order Gentianales; family Gentianaceae; genus Eustoma; species Eustoma russellianum. The sequence goes on along the minus strand of AP025072.1, from coordinate 1,517,174 downwards.
GCTGGTGAGGTGTATTGTTAAAATCCTTATTGATGATTGCTAAGATTTTCTCACATAGCCTAAAGAAAGTTCAGGTTTTTTTTTTCCATTGCTATTGGTCTTCACTCTCTATCAAGGATTGTAATTCATCGTGAAATTATAACGTGAAAGTGGTAACGTGAATGAAGTGCAATAACGAGTACAAGAGAGAATAAATCTTTACGCCTCTCTTGCATTGATTATTCAACATCATTCACATCATTCGATTTTTTTTCACGCTATAATTTTATGATGGGTCCGGATCTCCTGGGAAAATAATTTGGAAAATCCACAACCAAAAATAGTAGTATTTGCAAGCCCGTCACGCATTCTTCCTCTCTTACTTTTCCTTTTGCGGGTAAGTAGATAGTTGGTCCCTTCCTTGGGCCCGGTAGGCAAGCTTTAACCGGATGAGATCCTAGGAGGCTAAAAGTGAGGTTAAAAGTGAGGTCTCTAATCACGCGTCGTCACGTGTACAAAATCAGTTTTTTAAAACAAAAAAAATTGCAGCACCCCTTGCTTTTGTACACGTGGCGACGCGTGATTAGAGACTTTACTTTTAGCTTCACTTTTAGCCTCCTAGGATCTCATCCGAGCTTTAACCTCTTTTTCTGAACACTAGTGTTCTAGAAAAACTTTCTTGGAAATTGTCCTACGAAAGCATCACAAGTGAAATTAAAAAGGATTGTATATGTAAATTTTTCCTATTCACGTGTCATAACCATATTATATAGTCTGCAAGTAGTATTATCGCAAGTCAAAGTAGTATTACTTTGACACTGTAATTAAAATTTTTGTTTATCAATTTTTAAAGCCATCTAAGAATTTGGGACGACGGGAGTATAGTTGCGATTTAAATTGTATTATTTAAATCGTATTTTTATTTATTTGTTCGAACCATCTACTCTCAATAAAATTTGATGTAATAAATCTATTTCAATCAATCAATCATACCTATTATATCCTAACGATAGCACAAGGGTCTGGGGAGGGTGAGAGGCAGACAAACAATACCTCCATCCCAAGAGATAGAGAGTTTGCTTTCAGTGAGACTCCCGGTTTTATATGTACATGCACATATAATCATAATAATAGGACCATGTACTAGTAAACCTATTTTATTAAATAAAACACTATTTAGTTTTTGTAGAAATTTAACGTACTACTATTTAATCTTTGTAAAAATTTTATATACGGTGTTTTTATAAATAATTTTATTAGTTTTATGTAAAATATAGAGACGAACAGTGAGCAGTGACAATGACGTCGGCACTGAGATCAACCATACTTTTTTTTTTTTTGAGAAAGATCAACCATTCTTCGCCACCTCAGAATCCCGCCGTCTCAGACCGCCCTTTCCATCAACGAATTGAAGTTCGGTGGCCTTCGATTCATGTCATCTCACGGCGACGATCACCTAGACAAAGAAAAAGTCATTTCCAGAGTTCTCGACATAGTCAAGTGCTTCCCTAAAGTCGATCCTTCCAAGGTTCATTTTTCTTCTCATCTAATTTAGAATACTAGAACGCTTATATTTTGCTCAGATGATCTGAATTGGAGTTTCTTCTAGTCCTCATTTTTGGCTATGATTAAAGTCTTTTCTTGGATTATGTGAATTGTTCAATTGAAATTTGAAACCATGGATCATCTAAAAGCTTGATTCTTAGACAATATTTGACTAAATTGGTCAGATATTGTAACTATATTCCAGACTCTTTTGTCCAGTATCGAGTAGGACAACTAATTGTGAATGAGTATACTATAATGGCATCCGCCATTTCTGCTGTTTGAATTTTGGTATGATGATATAACAGCAGTATTTCCTTCTCCATGGACTGATGACTTCCATACAGAGTTAAATACATCATTTCACTGTTGCTTAAGTACAACATTGCATTTTGTTAACCTAGAGGTACCAGTCCTTTATCGTCCTTTCTCGTGTTTTTTCTGTCCATTGGTGTCTCCTATGTTAAAAAAAATGTTTCAGTATTCGGGTTGATTTGAACAGTATTGTGAGTAATGCTCTTGGCCTGTTTTTCTTGAGACACCCTCACTTGGTGTCTCTGAGAAAACTTGGCAAGCAACATAGGAAACTGGGGCTATGTATTCCATTTGGGACGACGATTTCTTATTTATATCCACGCAGACATCTTGTTGATTGGAATTTGAGCTGGGCACGGTTGATTATTAACAATGTAAAGTCTTTTTTCTTTTTTGGATAACAGCAATGTAAAGTTGTAGGGTGTTCTGTTTTCTTTTTAAGTATGATTGTGTTAGACTTCTCTTTGAAAGGGTAGTTGATAATTGGACATGAATGATATATGGACACATGGTAAAACTGCAATAAACAGAACCTAGATGTACTTTATTTACTTTTAGGTTCTTTAGCTTTTTTATTTTTTATTTTTATATTTTTGTGGTGGTTGTTTATTGAATCTGTATTACTCAGGCTGGAGAAACTTAGATAAGCTTGCATACTAGATATGCCGCAGCTATAATTTTGTCAAATACACGGTTAACCATGTGAGTTTGTGCATTTATTTAAAAGAATTATGCTTTGAAGAAAAACGCGTGGAAGAAACAAGTTCAGAAGCTCACCTCACTCTCTTTTCCTTTCTGAAATGTCGAAACAGAGTGAGGGGCGCTTGGGATTGCATGTAAGAACAAATCTTCCAAAAAAAAGAGAGAGAAAAAAAAAGAAACTTGGGCAGAAGAGTAGCTCACTAAGACTACAGGATTTAATTGCATTTGCAAATGATATTTCTTAAATCAACGAAAACACTCAAGCCTTTTCTTACTATGCGTGATTAGCTATATAGATCAATCATTCTTCTTGTCTTTTTTTAGTCGTATCCTAAATTTTACCTCCATTGTGTCTCATAAAACATAATACATAATGTGTCTTTAAAATACACGTATTTCAAAACTATCATATCATCTTAACCGTGATTTCGGTTTAAGTATCTAAAATTCTCATTTAAATCTTATACCCTCTGCATGACATCGGCTACAAGAATCAACTGTCTCCACTGTGCTCTATCAATGACTATATGCTCCTCAATTATCATATAAGTCATATCTTTTCTTATTGTCTCCCTTTACACATCTTATTAGGTCTCTTTCTTCCATGTTTAACATCTACCTCATTCATTATCTCGCACCGTTTAATAGGTGCATGTGCAGGACGTCTTTTCACGTGCTCATACTATCTTAACCTTGACTCCCTCGGCTTCTCTTCTATAGGAGGCACCCTAATCTTTCTCATTATATGTTCATATTTTATTTTATCATTCCTTGTATGTCCACACATCTGTCTTGACATTCTCATTTCCGCCACTCATAACTGACTGTCCAATATTCAAATCTCTACCACAATGTGGATTTTAATGTCCTCTTGTAAAACTTTTTGTAAGCTTTAAAGGTACTTTCCTATCACAAAGAAGATCTGACGCACTTTTCCACTTTAACGACCTCGCCTGTACTCTGTGATTCACATCTTTCAATTCCTCGATCTTTCTGTATTATAGATCTTAGATACCTGAAACTTTTAGTTAGATGAATCTATTGGTTTTCCAGTTTCACACAAGTTTCCAAGATAATTCTTTTGTTGCTAAAATTAAAATTCATATACTCTGTCCAATCAATTTAAAGCCTTCTGCTTCTAGTGTCTCCCACCAGCATTCCAGCTTAGCATTGACTCTTCACTCGTTTCATCCACCAACACGATGTCATCTGCAAATAACACGCTCTACGGAACTCTGTCTTTAATGTGTCGAGTGAGCTCATATATAACTAAAGCAAATAAACATGGATTTAACGTCGATCTTTGATGTAAATCCATTGTAACAGAAAACTATAGACTTAGTCTTCCGGAAGTCTTTATGCTTGTCATTTCTTTCTCATACATGTGTTTAATAATTTCTCTGTATATATATGTAATAGTCAGCTGCTGCGGTTCTTCTAATCGTTTCCTGCAGACACCCAATTACTGGGAATTGCCTTTCTTTAAAAGTTAAAAAAAGAAAAACCTTAGCCGCGGAAAACTAGTCCAGTCAAAATTGGTATCCTGATCCGTCCCAGTTTCTTCTACAACACAGAATTGAACCATTCGTCAGTTTGTTGTCAGTTGGCTTGCATCATCTCAAATGAATCCTTTTCTATTGCTTTGGCATCTGTCCACCCAAAAAAAAAAGATGGGAGAAAAAAATCTGATAAAAATATTGCCATGGAAAAGCCGTTGAGTATATGTTTGAGAGCCTTAGTAAAATATCTAATCGACTGGTCACATTGAAGTCTTATTGTGAGTCTTCAAGTTCTGTTTCATATATTCCATTACGGTATAAAAGTTGGTGCCAGCGTTCACAAACTGTAGAAGAGTACTGTCAGGAGTTCATGAGTTAATCAGAGCTCAAGTGATGGTGAATAAGAATATCATAATGAGTTGTTTTATTTTGTGGTCTTCATCCAAAGATCTATGAGCGTTTGAAAGATATTTCATTCTTTCTCTTGAGGATATGGTCTATTGGGAAAAGAAAGTTGAGAGAAAGCAAAATCAGGCAATATCAAATCCACAACCTCTTCTCCATGAAGTTAGTTCTGCACATGAGGAAGCGCAGGTTTCAACTGAAAATCTTGTTGATAAAGAAATTGTAACCGAAAACTTGAAAGAAGCAGGATCTGAAGCTGAAAGTGATGAAGAAAAGTTGAAGAAGTTGAAATTGAAGAAAATACCAATGCTACAATTACGATCCAACTATGCACAAACGGCGAAGATAATCATGTTGACATGAAAAGAGATGAAAAATGTCTTTTGAATTATGTTGACCTACTTCCTTCTTTGTTTCTCTTTGCGGCCTTGAAGTGCAGGTGTCATTGCATCCTAAGCAAGTTAGATGGAAGATCGATGTGCATGAAGCAGATGTGAAGCTAAAGGAAAGTTTGTGTTGTTCGTCTCTTTTTGTGTCCAACATATACAACCTTGCCTATTTTTGACTTGTTTTTGATCCCGGAGTTTGTGATTCAAGGACGAATCATTTTGAAGAGGAGGAGAATGATGCGGCATGATTATAGAAACTTTTTTTTTGTATTTTTGTATTTATTTATTTTTAAGTTATCCATAAGAAAAATTAGATAGGATATTTATAAGAAAAACTAGATATATCTTTCGAGAAAAATTAGATAGATATTCCTTTTTTTTTTTAGCTAAGTTTTAGCATTTTTAAAGCCTATGAATAAACCCTATTGTACGCTGTTTTGATCAATCCTTTTCATCAATAAAATTTGAGAAATTTGAGTCATTGCTCTCGTGAGTCTTTTTGAAGTTTGTCTTATTCAAGCTTCGTCATTTGAATTCAATAAATCCCTTGAGCAAGGGTTGTGATCTGGATTCATTCCCAAGGTTGTTCAATAAGCTTTCCAATGATCTACCAAGATTTTTGGTAAGAAGGTTGTTGATCAAGTAAGGATTGCTCAACGTAGATAACAGCGGGTCTAACAAGGTTCATTGGGAAGCTGCGTTCATACAGAGGGTCTAACAATGTTCTTTATTACTATCTTCATTCTTTATATTCTGTGTTTTTCGTCGTGTTCTTTGTTGTTCTTCGTTTTTTTTATGAGTCATTAAATTTCTTTTCATCAAGAGGTTTTTTGAGAGTGTATGATTTCACTAAACACTCATCAGTATGAGTTTTTACTTTTGAAGCCTTAGCGTACCTCTCAATTGCTTCCTGCGAATCATCTTAGTTTATGTTTTATCTTTCTACAAAGTTTTAAGTTAAGAAGTGAAACAGTGAACTTAGTCTTCTATAAAACATGCAGGTGACTCCCGATGTACATTTTCAGAACGATTTGGGCTTAGATAGCTTGGACAATGTGGAGATTGTAATAACTCTTGAGGAAGAGTTTAAGCTGGAGATCCGAGACAAGGAAGCTAATAAAATTGATTCTTGCCCCCTCGCGATTGAATACATTAGTAATCACCCCATGGCTGGTTAAGCTGTGTTTATGTTGTTTTAGATTCAACTGTCCTGACAAACAAATCTAGACCTTCTTCTCTGCAAGTGGTTGGAAGGTGGTGAATCACATTGATTGCACGGCAAATAATGAATCGTCATAGTTTTATTAGAGCTGTCTTTCATGGCTTGTTATGTTTCTATTGACGTACTCAAATTGAGTTTATCATTTTGTACCCTCTCTGTAGCTTTGACATTAACAGGTTTGATTATCTTCTTCTTGTGATTAGAATACATATAGAGTATCTCACTGGAAGCAAACTCTCTATCTCTTGGGATATAGGTATTGTTTGCCTGCCGGTCACCGTCTCCAAACTCTAACGATAGCTTTTGTTGCTGTTGGGATATACTGAGTATGATTAATTGTTGATTCTTGTGATTTGAAACGTTTAGTAATTTATGAACGTATGTATTGCATAATCTATGAAAATCACTGGAAAGTCTCAATGCGTTTTTGCTTATGTTGCAGTTGTAAGGCAAAAAGGGTTTGTACAATAATGTAATTAGCAGAAGGTTATAAGATCTAGACCCATTAGTGTTCCTGAAGGGCAAATAACTTAATAAGGGTGTGTTTAGTTGGAGGTTTCTTCATTAAAGGTATGGGTTTGGAGGGCCTCTAAACCTATACAGGTTGTTTGGTTGTAAAAATTGAGGACATGAGTTTCAGATTGATATCTGAGTATTTGGTAGTGGATATCGTTTTTTAATATACTAGCTCTCTTTACTTTCAATATTGGGGGAATGGGGTTATGAACTTGACCACCCTCAACCCACTCCGGCTGCCCCCACGCACCCCCAATGGTCAAAGGCCTCTGCGTTCAATGCCGTTGGCCACCGCCGGCCGTTCACTATCCAGCCGGTCAAATTTTTCCGTCTAATTTTTTGACCATCCACCTTTGATACCCATTTCAATTCCGATACGTTCCAAACACCATCAATGTCAATCACATCCATTGCCACTTCAATACCAAACAAATATGAATTTTACGCCCAAACTCATATACTCTCAAATTATAAATTTCATTTTTTTAAATTACGTGTATAAACGGGTACCCACAGGTATACCCGGACACGACCCGTCATTGACGGGTATCTTTCAGGTCTTACCCGATTTGTACACGAAACCCGCCAAGATCATACCCATACCTGTGAAAATTCGTGTCAGGTTCGGGCCGTGTTTCGTGTCATGTCTGAAATTGACACCCCTATCAGTAATAATAAAGGAAGACATCACATTAAATGTTGACTAATACTAGAAAAAAAGATAAAAGTAGAATTACCTGATAGTTTTTAGTAATTAGAGAAAACATTAAATGATGTTTTCTTAACATGTTAGAGTTCTAAAATTGCTCCGAAACTGAGTAAAGAAAAAAAAGCTTTCTAATGCGCCATATTAGCTGTAGATATGACGTATGCTTTCTTTTTTTTTTTTTTGATAATAAAAGATTTTTGATTCAAAGTAAATCAGCCGAAGATGCGGCAATTACATTTTGAGGGAAGCTTTCAGTCCACTCAAGTTTAGAATCTAAGTCTAGACCAAGTCGTGCCAGGAGATGTGCCGGCACATTACCCTCTCGGTGAATGTGAGCAAAATATACAGATGTAAAACAGTAAGCTAAAGATCTAATCTTTACAGCTAATGTTCCATGAGGCGATAAGTCTTCATCTTGGGTAGATATACGTTGGACAGCAGCCAAACAGTCACATTCAATTGTCAAAATAGCGTAGCCACGGTTGAAGGCATGAACAAGTCCTTCGTGAACCGCATGTAACTGCAAAAACTCAATATCTGGGGCACCAGGAACTGGTAGTGCAAAAGCATCCAAAATACAACCAGTGCAATCACGTACAAGGCCACCCAAAGCAAAAACTCCATTACGGACGGAACTATCTATATTTATCTTAACTGAACCAATGTCGGGGGGATGCCACTTTACATCACAACGTCTTACAACAGATTCCCTTCCACGTATATCGCAAGCAGCTATATACTCCTCAGTGATAGCTTCAGCCCTGGCGACAAGCGAGGATACTCGGATTTATGAATGCTCAAAAATCACAGAACATCTACTTTTCCAAATCTGCCACAGAAGGTTGACAAAATTTGCAAGTCCATCAGTGCCCGCCGAATCCAGAATCTGTTTCAATAAGTCAAGGAGGCTTGCAGCTGAAACCCCAAACCATTTTGCGTGATGAGAGCCAAGGGCATCAACTGCTTTGGGGATGGTATAGTGATGGAATAGGTGGTTTAAGGTTTCGTCAGCAAGGTTGCAGATTAAGCAAACAGCATCTAAGAGGCCACGCTTGCTCATATCAGAACATGTAGGGAGCGTATCATGCAGAGCTCGCCACATAAAGTGTTTGATTCGGGGGAGGATTGGGGCAGTCCATATGCGGGTTAATACCTGGTTGAGAAATGAAGGTGCTTCTGAGGAGCTTGGAGCCAAATGTACTGCGTTTTTCCTATGCAAGGCAGCATAGTATCCAGACTTGACGGTATAGATACCCTTAGGATGGAAATGCCAAAGCAGGTGATCGTTGGACCTTTGCCCCACTAAAGGAATACTCAAAATCTTTTGAGCCTCAAAATCTAAGAAGTGCTGTCTGACAAGAGATTCATTCCAATGTCCATAGATGGGTCAATAAGGTCCGAGACAAGTGTGTTTGGGGCCAGACTGAAATCTCAGACAGTGGGCCGGAATGATGGTTCCAATGGGATCCAAGGATCATGATATACGCTAACAGAAGTTCCCTGACCAATATTCCATCTCAGCCCAAGTTGCAGAAGCTCTTTACCTTTATTAATGCTTCTCCAAAGATAAGAGGCTCGGGCTGAAGTGGGCGCGTTATTAAAGGAGGCATTGGGATGATATTTAGCGCGGAGTAACTGTGCCAGGAAGGATTCCCCGTAGCAAAGAAGTCGCCATGCTTGTTTAGCGAGCATTGCCTGGTTGAAAGTCTCTAAATCCCGAAAACCTAAGCCACTCATCGATTTTGCTTAGAAGCACTTTGACCAAGCCTTCAAGTGAATAGAGTGTTCTTTATTTCCAGGGCTCCAAACGAATTTGCGGATCAATACTTCAATATCCTTAATGAGATTTTTTGGGAGCTCAAAGCATTGCATAACATATGTAGGGATGGCCTGGATAACAGATTTAATCAGAATCTCTTTGCCGGCAGAGGAGAGATAGCGTTCTTTCCAACCACTTAATTTCTTCCAAACTTTATCGCGGACATACGAGAAGATAGCCTTTTTTGAAAGCCCCGTCATATAAGGTAGGCCAAGATATTTTCCATGTCCATCCCCCTTTGGAACACCCATGATAGCAATGAACTCAGCTTGTCTATGTTCAGTGATTCTCTTGCACAAATGGAGAGAAGATTTGGCCATGTTGACTTTTTGTCCTGAAGCCTTTTCATATGATTCCAGAATAGCCAATAGGTTCTAACAAAAATAATTTTTATCTTCGAGAAATATTAAGCAATCGTCCGCAAAAAGAAGATGGGTCAGCTAAGCGCCCGAATTTCCAAAACGCAAACCTGAAATAGAGCCCTGGGATGCTGCATTTGAAAGCATCGCCGGTGCATATGAGAAAAAGAAAAGGAGACAGTGGGTCGCCTTGACGAATCTCCCTTGTTAGCTTAAAGGAAGGCGTTGGGCTGCCATTAATGAGAACTTGGTATGATACATAGCAAACACACCTCATGATCAATTGAATAAATGGCTCAGGAAGCTCCATTTTCCTCATTACAGCTTCCAAATACGGCCACTCAACTCTATCAAAGGCTTTGGCCATATCCAGCTTAAGGGCTAAGTGGTCGTCACATCCGGAATGATTAAGCTTCATAGAGTGAAAAGCTTCAAAAGCTGCGATTGCATTGTCAGTTATCAATCTTCCACTAGTAAATGCACTTTGTTGAGGAGAAATGAGAGTGCTGATAACATGTTTCAACCTGTTCACAATCATTCTAGAAAGCAACTTGTAAATTGAATTAATTAAGCTTATGGGTCTGTATTCAGAAATGAGGACAGGGGATTTGCATTTGGGGATTAATGCGATATCCGTATTGTTTATCGCATCCATCGGAGCAGCATCATTAAGGTAACCAAGCACAATTTTTGTAACATCACCACCAAGTGTCTCCCAATGTTGTTGAATAAAAATTGTTTGCAGGCCATCAGGGCCTGGGGATTTACGGCCATACAACTGTTTCAAGGCAATCAAAAGTTCTTTTACAGTGTACGGTCTCTGAAGGGTGAGTTTCTGGGAGGGGCTAAGTGTATTAAAGTGCAGGGTATTCAAGGGAGAGACATCTGGACAGTTTGTTGTGAAGAGGTCGGAAAAGTAATTAAGGGCAATGGAACAAATACCTTCATCAGAGGATTCAGTCATCCCTTGTTCATTAACTAAAGAGCAGATTCTGTTGCGTTCCTTTCTTGAGGATGCTTTGTGGTGGAAGTAGGATGTATTTTTATCTGCATTGAGCAGCCGGTCAGCTCGTCCTCTTTGCTTCCAGTAGTCTTCCTGCATTGTTAACACTTCCTCCAGTTGTTTCATAAGCGTGCGTTCCAACGCCGGGGAGTAGGAAGTATCATTTTGGATGTGCAACAAATTGTCCTCCAGAACTTTGATTTTCTTTGGGAGGGAGCCGTGTTTTTTCTTGCTCCAGGCTATTAGCCACTCTTTTGTTTCAGAAAGTGAATGCGCAAAGGATCTAGCATCTTCAATTCTTTGCATCTTGGACCATGCTTCCTTCAGAGTCTGCTCGAATTCATCGTCCCTAAGCCAGTGTGGCTCGAACTTGGAGATGTGGCCCTTATTTTGAACTTTGATCAGAATTGTTGGTACATTCTTTGACCAGCAACGACGAATGGTCTAAATGTGCAGAGATGAGATGAAAAACTCTATACTGCAGAAAGCATTCGGCTCAGGTGGTCGTAGCAAGTGCGCGATCAAGGCGAAGCCTTACCGAGCCAACAGATCTTCCATTCCGCCAAGTAAACTTTGGACCGTTATACCCCAGATCAATTAACTAACAATCAAATAATGCATCTTAAAAGGAAGCCATTGCACTAGCGCTTCTGTCAAGTGCACCTTCCTTCTCATGTTGAAAAAGGATTTCATTAAAATTGTCAATTACCAGCCAAGGAGCAGAGGAAACGAGCTTTAATGTGCATAACAGTGTCCACGAATGATGTCGTTTTTCCTTGGCAAGATTGCCGTAAAATCTAGTGGAGCGTGATGTTGATTTGGAAGGAGTATTGACATGAGCATCTATATGGCCCTTTGAGTAGCTAATCAAAGAGACGGATACATTAGTAGACCAAAAAAGAGCAAGTCCTCCGCTGAGACCAACATCATCTACAAAAAAAGCATTAGCAAAGCCTAATCTATATCTAACATATTCAAGATAATTTTTTGGTTTTTTTTTGTTTCAATTAGAAAGACTATACATGGCCACGTAGCCCTAACAAGGCTACATAACGATCGAACTGCAGAGGGTTGGCCAATGCCCCTGCAGTTCCGCGCCAGGAAACTCATTTTTGTTGGTGGTATTGCTCATTTGAAAACACCACCAGAGATTAATTATCCAAAGTCTTCTTAGTCTTCTTAACTCCTGAGCCATCAGTGTTGTCCTCCGCCACTCTTTTACCGCCAATAATGTGGCCAGAGTTAGTAATATCCATCAACACATTATTTTGACCTCGTAACTTCTTGAAAGTGCCCTTTCTTTTCTTCCAAATGTTGTGTGTCATATTTTCCTAGGGTATTGCCACTGACAGATTGGTCCAAATAGTTGTAGCACTTTCCAAAAGGGAATTTTTGTCAATGCTCATGTCTTCATCATCCATTGTTCTCCTCAAATTGCAAAGGTCATTTGCAGACATACTTATGTTGACATCGTACAATTGTTGACGTGTAATTCTTTCAAGTGTTGGTGTTGTCAATGATGGATTAGGCTCCTCGTGCTAGAAGAGATTAGGGGGCTGAGCATCCAGGGCCGAAGACAGCAGCAGGGGTGTTACTTCCTGAGGAGAGTCTGGGGTAAACTCATGCAGCAGCAGAGATCCACGCCTTGCTTTCAACCACTCTCCATACGTCATGCTTCTTAGCTCTTCAATAGTTGTTTCTCTATTCCGCTGCTTACAGTAGAGCTGTGTGTGAGATATGTCCACACAACACACAGAGACTTAGAATTCGTTCATATTGAAGAAGACCCCTTTCCATTTTACTCCCTAATAACTTGACATAGTAGAATCTACGGATTGGTTTAGTAATATCTATTGTTACTTGAAACCGGAAAAATTTGGAACCAAACCCCTTTTCAACACGCACCTGACCAGATTTGCATCCCTCTCATTCATTGACTATGTGAGCACACAGCTGCTCAGTAAAGAAGTGGGATGGTAGGTTTGTTAGATGAATCCAAAAGTCCGAGGAATCAAAGAACTTGGGGCATGTTTTCCAATCCTCTTGCCACCCTCTCAGAACAAGAAGGTGGTCATCAAAGCACCATGGTCCTTTAGCCAGGACCCTAGATACTTCTTCGGTTGTTTCAAACCGGAATTGAAAGGTATTGCCTTCGATTCTGGAGATCTGAAATTTCTGACTTTTCCAAGATTTTTGTAACGCATGGAGGATCCCCTTACTTGGAATTTTTCGGTCGGAAATAAGCATTCCCAACAGGCTTCTTCGATTTTCTTCGTATCCTGCGGAAACCACATCTTCGGGGACGGTGAGAGGGTTGTCCTCTTATTCCGTTAGCTTGAAGGACATGAGCAGATTTTCAAGATCAGATTTTTCCATAGGTAAATTTTTGTTAGGAATTCTGGATTCTGGGATTTTTCTTGCTTTTGCCCCTATGAAGGGAGGTGGCGCGATTTCGCTAGAAACCCTAGAAAGGGAGTGTTGTACATACGACGTAGGCTTTCTGCTATCATTTCTTTAAGAAGCTAAATAATTAGATCTCACCTGAAGACGGGCTAAACCATAGCTACAATTTCCACCCAGCTAACAATTTCTGAGAGGACACGCCAGACCGATATGAATTCAAACATACTATTTGTGTTTTTTGGTTTTGACATTCTTAAGTTTGGATTAGAATCATGTCGAACATGTTTAGCTCGTGAGTCGACCTACTCGATTTTCAAAACATACACACATATATACACGCAGAGATATACATACACACATATACATACATACATACATATATATACATATATATATATATATATATATATATATATATATATATATATCTAAAGTTCAAATCATATTCTTCAAAACTCCATATTTAAAATCATAATACTTCATCAGCAAAAATCCTCACATATGATTAACAATATATACAATTACAATATGTAATCAACTATATCAGAAAAAAATTAGATAAAAATAAATAAATATGCCTATGTTTTTTGTTTGACAATATATGATTTTGTTCAATACGTGTTTGAGTTAAACCAAAAATGTTCATGTTCGATTTGTTTCTTTAATGGAATATACGAGTTTATTTTAAATAGGTTTAATTTTGCGGCAAACGACTCATTGTGAAGTAAACAGAGAAGCTCACGCTCATGAACTTCTTGATTGATTTGCAACACCCTCTATAGCTCTTTCTTCACATGTAAAGCTACCAATTTCTGTCGCGACACGTCAGTCTGACACAACCCGAACACGTTATTCGCTTTATTGGTTTTGAAATTCGTAAGTTTGAATTAGAATCATGTCGAAAATATCTAACCCGTGGGTTGACCCGTCTGATCTGCAAAACCTGACAAACCAAACACTAAGCGGGCACACCAAGTCCAAACCTGATACTTTAGCCCACCAAACCTAACACCAACCGATTCATCAAGCACGAAAATAATATGCCAAACCATCAACCGCGTAAAACCCGATCTGTCAAACTTGTTAACCCGACCTGTAAAACTCTTCAAACTCACAAACCAAACTAACAAATCAACCCGAATGAAACATATCAATGTGACATATCATCTTCAGTTTTGTCTTTAAAAATTCGAAAATCTGAACCGGATACGCTTCTCATCTCTACCTACACACCAGTCAAACCCCAAGATAAGTTTCTCATCCCTGCCTCCAGGGCATAGTTCAGTTAGTACTCGGGTAGGGATTTGATCCAAGAGTTCAAAAGTTCGATTCTAAAGACACGCAAAGTTAGTGTTCCACTGATTCGGCCTGGTTTGCAGGGCACATTGTGTGGTCCAGTACATAAGTTCTCATCCAATCTAAGAGACCGATGGACTCCTGATTTACATCCTCTACAATGTTTCTTAGGATAATACGGTATGACTCAAGACAAAAGATTTAGTCTTTGCTCCAAGTCAAACCCCACTACCTGGCCGCTCAGAATTGTGCAGCTCGGTTTGAAAAGCAACACACACAATCAGATAAGGGAATTCCTCAAAAACACTCCTCTCCGGCAATACTTTTATCTGCTTCCTCGCCGGCAATGGCGAACCTCCGAACAGCAATGGATGCCGCATTCTGGGACCTAGACATAGCCACTCCGCAGTCCCTAACCGGCGTTGCTCGCTCAATTCCCGGGGACCCAATTCCTCTTGACGCAAGCCGCGCCGGCCGAGTACTCAGAGTTCAACAGCTCTCTCTTATGGGTAATGGATTCCCGTTGGGTATTATTCCCACTTGGTCTCCTACTTCTCGGCCGGAATTGGGCTCTTTTGGTCTCCACTCCTGCATGATCAAAGCCACTCTCTTCAACTGGTAAAATGATATTCTTTACTGGACGAGTTTTTTTTTCTGACACTTAACGTTTTCAGTTATTAATTCAAAGTTTCGCCGGAATGGAAAAATGGGTCTTTGGCAAAAGCTGTGCACTTTTTAGTCGTTAATATTCTGAAATTAGTTAGCTTAATTTGAATCAGAAGACTTTTCCTTTGGACGGTTTGCTTTCTGGGTGTCTTTTTTTTTTTTTTTTTTTTTTTGGGTTTAAAAACTGTGAGGAGTAGGAAAAAAGTCAAGACTGAAAGAAAAAATAAAATTGAGTTTTACATCTATAGAACTTGAATTAAAAAAATGCATCTTGCTAGAACTTGGCTTCAACTTTTTACGATGCATTCTTAGTTGGAAATGCTTGAAAAACTCACATCTTTTGCGAATGGTGAAAATTTTGACTCTGTGCAAACAGAGTAATTGAAAATAGGCTGATTTCAGTCTGAAATATGGTTTTTATCTACGTTACCCTGTTGCAAAAGGAATTAACTTTAAGTACATTAGTAGCGTAATGTGTGTTGGAGTTTGAGTATGCAGCCTTGTACGGTACTGTAAAGGTATTTATATGAGTTCTGCTTTAAATGTTCTGGAACCAGGAACAAAGTAGACTAACTTGTAGATCGTTTGGGAAGGATATTTTCGCATCATTACCTCTCCCTACTGTTGGTATCCATCGGTCACCGCAACAACATTTTTCTGGTCAACTAGATGATATGTTTCCTTCGCTTGCATGTTTCTCAAATGAGAAGGGGCTGCAGGGTGCAAGTTAATTCTTTCCAAATTGTTAATTAGTCACTAATAACCATATGATACAGGAGAATCATTGGATATAGTCATGCATAAATTAAAAGTATGGTGGAACGCCATCACTATCATAAAAGTGAAATAATTATGAAAATTTGGATTCCTTAAAGGAAGAGAGTTACAAGTCTTTTGCTGGAGGACTTCTATGAACAGTGTTCTTTGGCCATTGGAAATATGGGTCATAAAGAAGCACAATGGACTCAAAAACAATATAGCCAACCCCATTAAAAGGGAAAAAGGCTTCTGTTGTTGTTATCATTTAAAAAGAATTAGAATGCTGATTGTAACTTTTTTTTTGTGCTTTCATCACTTATTCTGATGTTATTTCTGTTGTAAGCTTAATTTTGATATTGGTTTTGTTTCTGTAATGTCTTAATAATACGATGAGACTTATTGAGTGCTTTAGAGGATGCCTTTCAAGTCATTAGGAGAATATTGCACTTCATATTTGCTAGAGAAGGTATTATCGCAGATTTACCAACTGTATTTTGTTTTTTCTCTGTACAGGTGGCTTGGCCTGATCGGACAGGTCCGCCCAAAAAAGCTGATATCTTCCCTTAAAACTGAACTCTCTTCTGTAGATGAATGGGAGATGCCTGCTTTTAAAGACGTGGCCAGACATTTCCTAGACAAATCACTCTATTCTATTGGTTTGTGCACACAGCTGGCCCTGACTTCATCGTGTTCCTTAGTTTTTAGCTCTGAGAAGCATGGAGAGAATAAAGGACGTAGATCTAGAGCCATGCTCTTTCAGAAGGCAAATTCTAAACCTTTGATGATCTTGAGTAGTTGAATTGCTTAAATTACTTTTCTTTTTAGTTTTTCTGTTTCTATTTCCTTTTGCTTAGTTTCTGGTAGCTGTGTACTTTACTCATGTCTGATCGTTCATGACAGATAAATGAAGTAATTTTGTTTGTGTTTGATGTCGGTCCTCAATGTGAACTTTGGATTTTATAATTGAAATTCTTGACAAATTTCTCAAGTTCTTAATCAAATGTTCATCTGGAGACTAAGTTGAGTTCTGGAGTTTTTGGTTATGCTGCTTTGCATGTAGTTGGTAACGTCATGTTGTTATCCTGAGTACTTATATATGTCAGCGTTGCTTCTGTTGAAAATACTCTTACAATTTTTTTTGCAATTTTGTTGGACTTTGCAGCTTCCAAACCATGATGTTATGTTGGAAGCAGCCTGGCCGGAGCTATTCGTAGATACTAATGGCAGATACTGGGAAGTTCCTGAAACGATTTCGCTGAACTTCTTATCACTTGTTTCAGAATCTGGATTACGATATCGTTTTGGCTTCCATAAAAATGGCGGCCGTCCTAGGACTGCCAATGATTCCACTGCCGAGGCACCTTACGCTTTACAGCCTGGGATTTTCGCTAAAGCTGCTGTTTCTTATGAGAAGAGCAAATACTTTTGGAGGAAGGAAGAGAAAAAAGAGGACATCATAGAACAGACCCCTGAAGGCATATTTTGGCGTCCATCTTACGATATTCGTCTGAAAGAGCCTCATGCAGCAATATCTGGAATCATCGGTACATTTTCTGTCTCATCATGCTTTTATGAACTGGTTCCGGCTCATGGGCTCATGGCTTGGTCTTCCAGTTTGGATATATTAACATTGGTGATACAGTGATGGTCAGAATGATAAAAGCTATCATGTTCTTGCCGGATCAATTCTTTTTTCGTTTTTTCTCTTAGCTGATTTAGATTTCGCCAGCCAGTTGATGTCTGTCCCTAACGTTTTTCTTCGGACGTGATACCTCAAACGTTTCAAAATGTCAAATCTTATAATACAAGGATTTCTGACCTGTGCCTCAAAACACCTCTGCGTCCTTCTTTCCAGACTGGTAAACAATGATGGGTGACTCCAGATCTAAGTCTCTCTTTCAGGTTGTCTTTTGATGCTCAATATTTCTGCACTGAGTATTAGGCATATCCATAGTCCAGGCTTTGATCTTTCTATCAGTGAGGTGAAGCTCCATATTATGTTGGCTAGCCTTCGTACAAAATCAAATAGTCACGCGATCTGATCTTTTGACTTGTTAATTGAACTGTCAAAAAACAAATGTAAATACAACTGCAGAATCTTTTTCTCCATCCAAGGCAGGGACCAGAGCCCTTTTCAACTGCCTGGCGAATGGTTAAATGTAAACCCAGAGCTTGTTTGCCTACAAAAAATAATTTACCCCATGAAACTCCACCCTGCTTCATCTTTTGACATTGTGCAAGCCTGACAAAGGAGACAAATGTGATATCTTCATGAGGCATGGAATGTCCAGAAATATATTCCATCATTCTACACAAAGTACCATTTGTCCATCTTGTGGGCCAAGTTCCAGTTCTAATAGGAATTTGGGGTCTGAAAGAATAGCATTACTTCCAATTCAGACTTACTAGTAACATCTTGGGTGAATACCCTTAACCAAGGTTCTAATTGGCCATAAATTTTTGAATACCCTTATTCCATCTCAAGGCTCAAGCCAGTTCTCTTGTCTATTGCGTTTATGTTCCTCTATGGCCATGAGTGGTCGTTGATATTTTTGTATTTCAGGAGCAGTTTTTCTTCAAGCAAATTGTTGTGAACCCATCATAGACGAAAAATGAATGCTGGCAGAAAATTTATCTAGTTATGTTTAAAAAAGAAAGCTTTAATGAGGGTCATTAGTTTCTTCAACTCCCACTTGCCTTTGCTGAGTCACATACTTTATTCTGTCTCACCTTTAGGTGTATCAAGGCTTTACAATTGACCATGAGTACAAGGGTAATAATAGTTCTTGACTGCATTATGAACAATGCTGGGGAACAACCAGGCATTGTGGCATGAATAAGAATGTGAAATATGTCTGTACATGCTGAGGCCCACTGTTGTGACATTAGTTGTTTTTCAGATTTTTGGTGTTGTACGTTTAGCTTTTGGTGCAAGTCTTTTGGAGTCTGCAAGGCCTGTACAATTGTATTTCTGATGGATCTTTGGATGAGTAACCGCTGCCACGCTCTACAAGTTTTTAATTATTTCTTTAATCCTTGATCTTTTCTCTCCTGTGTTTTGTCTTTTCTTGCCTTGATCCGGTACTTTTCCTTCAAAAGTTTCTTATATAACGAGAACCTGCCTGAAATTCTGGGATATAATTGCAAAATTATCCGAAATATTTCCTTAGAAACATAGCAGCAGTCATCATTTAAATAATCCAAAAGAAATTCAGGTTCAGAGTTCAGACTGTAGATATGCATCTTTTTTCCATCAACTGGGCATTTTATTTCATTCGGTTAACTGGGCATCCTTATCACATTCCAAAAACTTGCTCTTTTAGGTGCTACGTTGGAGTCACGGTTTGCCCGTGGTAAAAGCACTCTAACTACTGAATCAGAGGAAGC
Source organism: Eustoma russellianum (assembly GCA_036186865.1). NCBI lineage: Eukaryota > Viridiplantae > Streptophyta > Magnoliopsida > Gentianales > Gentianaceae > Eustoma > Eustoma russellianum. The sequence continues at coordinate 1,498,201 of AP025072.1, read as the reverse complement.
TGGGAACGGCAGCATCAGTTTCAAATCTAACAGAGGCCCTTTAAGTGTTGATTTATTTGGCTCTGCATGCTATACCTTTCAGCATGGCAATTTCAGAAAGTACTTTGGTGACTTAACAAGGATAGATGCTAGACTAGATGTTGCTTCTGCTTCAGCTGTGGGAAAAAGATTATTGAATATTTTCCGGAAAGCTTCTTCTAGTGATTCAGAGGATACAAGGTCGTCTCCCAGATTAAATTTTATATTTCAGCAGCAGGTAAATATATTTCATACTTCTCCTGTCCTCTGCAATTTAGTTTTAATTTTAAACATTTGTTATTTTTTTTACTTCAGTTGAAAATTTATGGTCTCTAGTAATTTTATGTGCGGTAAAAAATGCTAGTGTATTTAAAGGGCTAAGAATTGCTTTTACCCATGTTAAATATATGAGTTTTCTTTCTCTTTCATTCATGAGGCACTGAATACTCTGGTAAAATCACCTTCTGAAGGCTGGTCAACTTCTAAGGGGATGTTTGGTTGGGGGTTTCTTCATTAAGGATATGGGTTTGGAGGCCTCTCCAAACCCATACACGGTTGTTAATTGGAGGTATGCGTTTCGGATTGATATCTGAGTATTTGGTAATGATTATCGTTTTTTTTTGATATATTAGCTCCTCATTGTCTTTCAATATGGGGTATAATATGAGGGTATGGGTTTCGAGCTTGACCACCCTCAACACACTCCGACTGCCCCCACCCACCACCAATGGTCAAACAAGCCGGTCAAAGGCCTATGTAGGTCAATGCCGCCGGCCACATCTGTCCGCCGCCGTCCGCCAGTTGGTCACTATTTTGGCCGGTCAAATTTTTCCGGCCCATTTTCCGGCTGCCCACCTTTGATACCCATTTCAATTCCGATACGTTCCAAACAATATCAATGACAATTATACCCATTCCCACTTCAATACCAAGCAAATATGACTTTTACGTCCAAACCCATATATTGTCAAACCCATACACTGTCATACCCACTCCGATTCCGATTCTGATATCCAAGTGCAAACCAAACACCACCTAATTTTAAACATCAGTTTTCATCTCTTTGTAGCGCTCCTAACGCCACTCTCGTGCCCACCTGGGCTAAAAGATGGAACTTTTAGTTGAAAGGCGGCATTCATATATTCTTCTTGGGACATGTCCAATAGCTGCATTGTTGGATGGAACATCCCATCTAGTTATATATGCCAAGGCTTTCTTTATTTTGTTGCTGAGTATCTTTCTTTAATTTTCTTTTTCAGCTTGTAGGACCAGTTGTTTTTCGAGTAGACTCGCGGTTGATTCTTGATTCAACGCCTGGTAAACGTGGTCCGCAACTGGAAGATGTTATCCTCAGCTTAAACTACTCCCTGAGGCTTCTCCAGTCTGGGAAAGTGACAGCATGGTACTCTCCGAAAAGGAATGAGGGGATGATTGAGTTGCGTTTATTCGAGTTCTAGGATTTGGTTGGTATGTTTCTAACAATTGTGCTTTAGGGCCTCACTTCCAAAATTTTCTGCAGAAATTAAGATTTACATCAGTAGATTTCTTCCTGACATCTGGGAATTTGTAGAATGATATTATGAACATGGAAAGAAGGGAATTTTTGTAGATTAAATTTGTTGAGTTACCTCTGATGTTTAAAATTACATCTTCTTTGAATTTCAAAAGGAAAAGAGAGAAAATTGGTTCTTGCATCTTTTGGTATATCTGGTTAGTAGTAGAATGTATACAGTTGAAGTGGCCATCTATTGATCTTTAAAATAAGTGGGAATAATGATAATGTGTAAGTTTACATTTACAATGGAGTCAAGAACACATTCTTACTTGACTTTAGAATATGATAGAATAAAGCAAAATGACTTACTAATTGGCTGTGCTTCTTATATTGTGAAGTAGCAGTTGATCGACAAGACGCAATTTTCATTATGTGTTATCGGAAAACAACCTTTGTGTGTTTTTAATATACGGATATGGATGCGTACATTCGACCTCTCATACTCCTATAGCGGTGGGACCCTCTAAGGCAATGAGGTAATGTTGTTGTAATGATAATTTGCACACAAAGAGGATATATATGTATTTAGTCCTTTGCTTTAGTGACTGTGTTGCGTATATATAGATGCTCCCTCCATTCTAAAAATATTGTCCTTTTTTATATTTGTTGTATTAAAAATATTGTCCATTTTCTAGAAATAGTAAATAATAGTAGTCAAAGTTTCTATATTACTCATTTAATTACCACTTATATGATTTTTCCCCCTATTTTAGCTCAAGTAAATTATTCGAAATGTAGCTTTTATAACATCATATATAACATTGAAATGCAAATAGCTATTTCTAAGCTTTTATAGCATCAAAATTTTCAATACTCGTGTTTGAGTTCTTGAGTTTGTTAATGCTGCACTTGGTTAGAGCTAATTCACGCCGTAAGGTGATGTAACTCAACATGGGTCATACCACGTATAATTCTCAACTTAATAAACGATTCAGCTAAATAAATTAGTAGATGATATATCATATAATGGTAGATCCTTTTACTCACATGAACTTTATTGTTTCGTAGACCGTGACATCTTAAAAAATTTAAAAACTATAACATTTGATGGTATCTTACACTAAAAAAAAGACGCCATAATTGCCTGGGAAAAAGCTTAGAAATAGCTAAAATATTTCTTGTTATTCTAAAAGAAGAAAAACAAAAAGTAGTAGCAGTGGAACCATTTGCTTACACTGTGAAAATATTAACTTTTAAACTTTATTGGTAACTGTGTTTTAATTATACTCATTATTATAATTTGATACCAAACGGTATGATTTTCGTAATATGCTAATTTAATCTCGAAAGATGGACAAATTTTAAGCTGACAAATGAGTAATTACTAGATCTCAGAACATTTATATAAGTAAATAATAAGTAAACCATAAGCTTGGAGCAAAAGGTAAAATCCCTCACCCCGAGGGTCTCACCGTCTCAGTCCCAAGAAGCATGTGTAGAGGATGTAAATCAGGAGCCAAGCGGCCTCCTAGGTTGGGTGAGATTATACGCAGTTACCCACACAAAGTGTCTCCCCACAAACCAAGCCTTCGGCCTAGCAGTAGAGGAACACACATACTGTGCGCATCTCTGGAATCGAACTCTTGACTTCTTGGAGTAAATCTCAACTTAAGTATCAACTAGACTATGCCTTAGGGACAAGTAAACCATAAGATGCATACACATAGGGATGTAAACGAGCCAAACGAACTGAGCATTGCGTTGTTCAAGCTCGGTTCATTTAACTTAGCGAACGAGCCGAGCTTGTTCGTTTATTTAAACGAACATATTTAAGTGTTCAAGCTTGGTTCGTTTAACTCATGAACAACATTAACGAGCCGAACACCTTAAACGAACGGTGACACTTACCGAGTTCGAACAGAAAAAAGGTGTTCAAGCTCTGTTCATTAACCTTTTATCCGTGCCGAGCTCGAGTTCGAGCTCGAGCCAAACGAGTCGAACAACCAAACGGTTTGGTTCATTTACAGCCCTACATACACATAATGATGATGAATATATTGGCAGATAAGAGCGTCTTTAAAACATTAGAAGATGCCTCTAGTGGCCTATCTCTGGTTAACTAATGACTAACTAGTGAGATGCTTAGTTAAAATGTGTTGACCGTTTTAAATTTTTCTAGCGAATAATATGGGCATCATAGAAGTTCTATGTTGTTACAAGAGTAATTAGTGTCGCAATGAGATGATGTCATACAAGATTTACCTATATACAAAATACGATGTGACTGACCAAACTAAAGGCTCACATATATCCTATACATTTTGATTGGTTAATGAACAACTTACATTTGATTAGTTAATAAACAACTTGTCATAATTGTTTTAGGACCATTGTATAATTTGTCGGGACAGCAACAGAAGTTTGAGTAGCTTTATTAATTTAAATTTAATAAATGTTTAATACACATGACATTATATTGATTAATAAATTAAAAGAACCTAAAAGAAGAATCAAATAAGATTTTTGAGGGTAAAAAATGCTACTTGGCCATCACATTTAAAGGCCTTTGACTGTGGTAGTGTGTATTGATTTACCTATTTTTACATTCCTTACGTTTAACAATGTTGTCCTAATTCATTTTTACATGTAATATAAATTATATTGACAATCAATTAAGACAATATTGCCCTGCTTCATAGTATAAATTATATTAATAATCAATTAGTACAATATTTTTGAAACAAGAGGAGAAACAATTTTCATTTAATCCCTACATGAATTCTTATATTCATAGTCCAACTCATGCTGCACGTTAACATTTTTCAGAAGGGAGCATCTCATGGGATCCTGTTATTATGCCAGTCAACTTAAATCCTTGTAAAAAAAAAAAAAGAATTTTAATTTCTTGTAAGTATCGATTTGCCAATGAGGTGGTGTCAGCTTTTTGTATTAAGAAAGTATAAACTTAGAAAGATACACTTGATGGGTTACCCATATATATGATAGATGCTGATGAACCAAGAAATACCACCCGTTAGTCAACAACAGTCAACGGAGGGGTACGGACAAAAAACGTTAAGTCCCCCAGGTCGGCTCACAGTATGACAAGCTCATATGCGGACGACAATTCGTCTCGGCCAAATGGTCACAGCGCCATCTCAGCCTAAAGGCCTCATCTCGGCCTCTAGCTCCATCTCGGCCATAGAGTAACCCGGCCAAAGAGCTGTATTCGGCCACGGTTACGTTACACCCGATGCTCTCGGACCACACTTGTGACGTCAGCTGCGGACATCATAAAAGGCCCACATACGCTCTTTGAAGTCGGTCACCTACATCTCGACAGGCCGACCCCACATCTAAATTCATCTCGGGCACCTCTGAGTACTTCTAGAGGACTTGACCTCGGTTCTAGGAGTTTACCCTAGGTAAGTCTGCCAGGTGAAACTCCCAGCCAGGTGTCCTAAACTAGCTTACTCAGCTTAGTACCGAGCCACGTGGCGAGTATGCAAGAGCAGGAGTCATATTTATGACCTCCTTGCCTGTCACGATTTCCGGGCTCTGCCCATGCATTGGCCCGAGCCGCCATATAAAAGGCAGAGAAGCAGGAGAGAGAAAGACAAGTAACAATTCACAAATTACACCTGAGACTCATCTTCTTCGCGGTGAAAATCACAGGTTACCAGAAAACCTTTACTTAAAACTTTCATATAGTATATAAACCTCTCCAAAAATGGCATCAACTGACTTGACCGTCGGAGGGTATTACCCGGGGCCATAGATCCCGAATCCTCTGACCTTGTTCTTTTGTGCAGGTCGGCCAACTGCCAGCTATAGACAACTGACGGAGAATTAACGGCATAACCCACCACATCACACTTAATACTTGGTGATAAATCTGACATCATCACATGCCATAGACATTGCTTTAAAAGAATTTAATATGTACCCATCTACAAGTATATTGGACTGTCTGTGCTTCTTCTAATATAAAGTATCGGTCGATCGATACAATACTTGACACAACTTTTATTATGGGTCATCTGAAAACAAGTTTTGTGTCTTTTCAACTCACGGATAAAGTTGCATACATCTGACCGCCTCTTAGCCTGCGATAAATGGAAAAAAAATACAAGTACATTGGAAATAATGAATCGGAAACTTTTACTTCTGTGTATATGGCTAAAATACACTTTACATCCTTTTTAGTTTGTTTTTTCGTCCTTGATGTTTTCTAAATTTTGGATTAAAATATTTCCATAATTGTCCTTCTACCTTCTAACTAAATGGTAAAATAGATGGAAAATTACTTTTTGACTGTTTATAGTTTCCATGAATCATCTCTAACATCCTCTCTATTCGAGAAAGGTCAAAAGATATATGAAAAATCACATTTATCTTTTAAGTCAAAAATATAAACGAGGTAAAAGTCAAAATAAAAAAAAACTGAAAAGTCAAGAATGTATTTTGCTAAGGCCAGAAGGTCAAAGATAATCATATCTAAAGAATAACAAGCAAATTCTGAAACCATTTGATTTGAAGGCCTTGCCATTTGAATTAAATTTAAGAGTGGGCTGATTTCACAGTACTTTGATTCCCCCCCCCCCCCCCCGAGTAACAATGATAGTTGACTTTTAACTGCACCAAGGCATAGGTCAGCTGTTATTCGAGTTGAGAGTTACTTCAAGAGATACGTGGTTCAATTTCAGAGACGCGCATTGTAGTCTTTCACTGCTGTCTGGACCATAGGTCTAGTTTGCAATAGACATCTTATGTGGGCTCCTTGTGTATTACCTCCCTAACTTAGAAGACCGCTAAATTCCTGATTTGCATCATTTAAAATACTTATTGAAACTAAAACGGTGGAAACTCTCAGAGTTAGTATATGATCTTTTGCTCCAAGATAATTAACCTTTAAGTTTGTTAATTGCATGCCATTATTAAACTAGATGATAGAGTCAGAAGTTGACTTTATTGGGTAGTGACATGGGATAGGGTTACATCAGCCTTGAACGATAGGGTTACAGTAGTTATAACTTTAGAAAAAGAATTTGAGACCATAAATATAAACCTATGCAAGTAAATACGTACACAGATAAACCTAGACGTACATATATATAAAATAGTGTTTTCGGTCTACTAGGTTTCCACATTTGCGCAGGGTCCGGAGAGAGACCGGATAGCTTCGCGATCTGATGTATGGTGTCTTGCCCTATACTTGCACTTCGTGATCTAATCTACGCAGCCTTGCCGTACACTTTGTGCAAGAGGCTGTTTCCTACACTTGCACTTCGTAACCTGATGTACGCAGTCTTACCATACACTTTGTGCAAGAGGCTGTTTCCGTGGCTCGAACCCGTGACTTCAAGGTCACAAAGTAGCAACCTTACCGGTTACTCCAAAGTCCACTCTTATAGACGTGTGTGTGTGTCTATATATATATATATATATATATATATATATATATATATATATATATATATATATATATATATATAGACACACATTATATATACATGTGCACATGATTATCAAAAGTTTTAGGGGAGGTTGCCCCTGTCACCCTTTCCATCCACGGCCATGATTAAATATTTATCAATTTTATTGATGAACATGGAATTAACTAGACAAGTTTCAATAATATATTATGAAACAGGAAAAGAAATGTTGGAAAATATGGGTCAATGTGGTTGTATGGCAATAGGACAAGAACACCATTGTTTTGTTAGGGAACACAAAATGAATCTGTGACAAGGGTTCTAAGAAATGCTGTATTTCATGAGAATTTGATATAGAATCAATTGGAAGAACATCAAGAACAACAAATCAAAACAGCCGAGACGTGACTGGATTGTCACTGTCCTTAAAGCAATTTTGCCTCTACCGATGAGCAAAGTAGTCTTCAAACAACTGCTTCCCAGGATATAACGACTTACTTTCTTTCTATTGCTCTTAGAGAGAAAGTATTGAACTTGTTGAGTAGAAGAGAATGATAGTGAAGAATGAGAGAAGAATGATGCAAAATTTTACAAGAATTGAAGATGTTTTCAAGTATATTTTGAAGATAGCAAAGCTTACTATTTATAGGCTTTGAGTACACAAACTAAAAGTTCAAAAGACCCTTTTCTGCAGATTTTTCCCCTTGGATCGGTTATGGACATTCAATATGAAAGGAGATGTCATTTGGTGCAGAAGTTGCATCTTTTATGAACAGTCGGGATACTTCAGGCGCCTTATATAAGTGTTCGAAGTGTTCTGTAAGCTTGCTGGAACACTTCGAACACCTACATCAGGAGCTTCATGTCACTTCGAACGCCTACATCAGGCGCTTCATGTGACATCGAACTCCTATACAAGGCGTTCGAAGTGTTCTGTTATTATTCCAGAACACTTTGAACGCCTACATTAGGCGCTTCAAGTGTTTGTAATGCTCTCATTTCCTTCCATTGTTCATAAAACACTTCAAACTTTACACAATCTCCTATCGATATGTCACATAACATTATACAAGTTTGGATCACAAGATTTAAAGTACTCTTAAGTACTTTTCCAACAATCCCCCACATGATCCAAGCTTGTATAGTCTCAAATGAACGAACATAAACCAATCTCTCCATTATCAAACGAAGATAATGACACGTAACGGAGCAATGACAAACGTCTTGAACTGGCCGGTAGTACAATTTGTAGTTATATAAACGGAAATAGGGTGACAACTGTCTTGAACCACATATCTCACTACTGTTTATATGAACACACAAATGACATGTCATTATCTAACTTCTTACAAGTTCGCGGTGTGGTGCATTAAAGGCCCTGCACCCAATCCCAGGATTCATAAGCGCTGTAGAGTGTTTTCCAAGCTCTCATAGGAAGCAGCCCCACTTCCACACTTATATAGGTGATATTCATCAAGTGCATACTGCAACACACCACCATCTTTGATGGCTATGAATTGTCCATTAAGAGATTTACATCTCACCCTCAAACATGCAGTGAGTATTATTCTTGAACATCAACATAGCAAGGGACTCGTATGATAGTACTTAACAGAACTCTTCTACAACGTGTCTTTACCATATTGAACTCCGTTCATAGGATCTCTACTAATAGTGAGTTGGGTTCCTGTCATAGAGAGTTCACATTAGATGGAATTAGTCTTATTCCTCTCGATGTTATGTTGGGTCTCTCTCATATACCTTGCACTGGCTATGTTTTACTCAAGGAAGCTCATGATAGTGCACAATCTCATGAGAAATCCTTTCAGTGATTTTCTTCAACAAATAACTCAACATAATAGGATGATTTTTCAACAAGCAAATCACCAAACTTAAGATGATTTTCAACAAGTAAATCATTAATCTTAAGATAATTTTTTCGTCAAATAAATCATCAAACTTAGACGATTTACCACCAAACAAATCATCAAACTTAGGATGATTTTTGTCAAGCAAATCATCAAACTTAGGATGATTTTTATCTTAATATCAGAGCCGAGCCGAGCCGGCCGGCCGGGCGGGCGGCGGTGCGCGCGTGTGGCACTTTCTAGGTCTTCCCTCCGGTCAAAAACTTCTCATGTCCCAAGGGCACATCTAAAGTGTCCATTCTAGCCATTTATAAGATGGCTTAATGAGTTCAATTGTCCAATGTGGTATTCTTCTATAAGGGTGATGTGGCCTCCTAAGAATAGGACACATCACCAATTAAATCATGTTTTCCATCTATTTTGAGCATTAATTTCTCATTCACCTGGTATCGTAATTGAGTGATTCCAAAGCCTAAAATTAACTACTCGTTACGTAGATAATTAAGGACCCATTAGTTTTCGATTTTCATTATCGGAAACTAATCATAATTAAGCTCAAAGTATGTTGCTAAACCAAGTTTTGCAATCTTCCTTAATGGGCCAAAGCATAAACTTTGAGTCCTCCAACACTCACTACTTCAGTTATATGGAGATGCGAACCCAGCATGCTTCTAGATTAGTAAGGTGTTAATTACTAGACAGTTCACATAAAGAGCCTACTATAAACAGGGCCTATAACCCAGCACCCACTTAGGTCGGATTCAGGTTTTTAGCCTTAAGACATGGATTTTAAGTAAGGTTATAACCCGAATATCAAATGAGTTATATCTTCGGGGCTATGGCACTCCTTTTCTTTTATGTGCTTTTGTTTCATTGTCGATAATGAGTTATTATTAGGCTTTGCTATCATAAATCATAGAAAGAAAATTAATACTAAGTCACATGTTATGGATCGATTGTTGTATATGTGTGTGTATATATATATGTATATGTATGTATGTGTATGTACAGGCTACGAGGCAGTCTAAGGGGTTAAGTTCGCACGATAAGAAAAAAGGCAAACCAAGAACCAAACTCCGTGCAGGAAAATGGCACAAGGTGGCAAGATAACAAGAAAATTAAACACTCGAAACGACGAAAGATGCATACCCAGAGGGGGCTGAAACGTGTTTTATTATATTACCAATGCTCAAGTCCACATGCACACAACCATAAAACAATAAGCAACTGGAGAGTTAATGGCACATGAACACAAAGCCTCCTTCGAGATGAGGAATGTATTTGTATTATAAAAATACAAGAGCTAACAGAGGTTGCTGCTGGAGAGGAGATGGGATCTCCTTACCTCCCACACCGTCACCTTCTTGCTCACCGTCCGCCACGTGGCAGTAAGGTGGGTTGGTGAGGCTAGATGAGTGTCACCCGCATCTAGCCTCACCACCCCACTTTGCTGTCACGTGACGGACGATGAGCAAAGGGGTGACGGTGTGGGGGGTGAGGAGATCCAGTCACGCTGGAGAGACCGTTTTGTGTTTATGTTTTTTCTTGGCTTTTCTTCTTGTCCTTCCCAATACAAGAAGCAAAAAACCTAGACAAGTTTGTTTTCAGTTAAAGAACAAAACCTTATCGGTACCAACACCTTGTCTTGTCCAAAGCCATAATTTAGCTTTTCCCAAACGTCTCGTGGTTAAAAAGAGTTCACTTGGATTTTTCTTTGTAACCGTTTATATCATACAAATCTACATGAACAAAAACTGATACTTCAGTCACTTGTATAGATGAAATCCGTGTTACTCTTTTTGTCTCAAAAATATCGTCTTAGTTTGCTTAAACGTAATTTTAGAAAAATCAAATTTTATGTGCTACTATTCATATTATATCTCTCTGAGGTCATGATCCATGATAAAAGTTCATGGAGGCAGATAATTAAAGGTAACGAGATTTAGGCAGAATACATGGACATCTTAGAGTATATTTAATGGCTTAGATACTCTCTTGACTTTGCATTTTTTTGTGTTTGTCTTTATCTTTCATTATTTGTGCATTTACACGGTTATGACTATCTTAATATCGGAAGATTTCTATTTGTATTTACTAAATTCTTTCACTAACACACCAGCACACTATATCCCTATTATTGTGTCATCTATGCATGTACATATAGAGCTGGGAGTCTTGCTGGAGGCAAACTCTCTGTCCTTTGGGATAGAGGTATTGTTTGTCTACCTTTCACTCTCCCCAGACCCTGACGATAGTTTTTGATGTCATTGAGATATATTGAGTATGTGTTGTTGTACAAGTACTAAATTAATGTGTGTGTATACATACATTGCATGTACACGTATACATGTGTATGCATTTCACATAAATTCATTAGACAAACTCATGTATGTCTTTGGACATTTTACGAGGGAGACCGAGGAAGCTAACCCCCTTTAGACATCGGAGAAGTGTCATTATAACTATATACCTTCGATCCCCAATTATAGAAATAAGTTCATCCGAGCTGAACTGAGGAGAACTAACATGAACGTAGAAATAAATCCTGCCGAGTTGAACTGAGGAAAACCGACCTGAATAAAGAAGGAAGAAAGTGACCAAGTAAATTAACCGAGCTGAACTGGATAAGGAAGAACTGAGGAGAACCGACCTGAACAAGGAAGTGACCCAAGTATGTTAGCTGAGTTGAACTGAATAAAGAAGCTGAACTGAAGAGACGAAGACAAAATAAGGCCGAACGGAAGTAAAGAAGACAGACGGGCTGAGGTAAAAGAATAGATGAAGAGAAGCAAAGCAGAACCGAAGTATAGAAGTGCTGAGCCGATGTATCGAGGTAAAGCACTAACAAGGCAGCAACGTTAAATCTGAGCTGTTACACTTAGTCTTGTAAATATTGTAACTTGGAAGTCTTTTACTGTAGATACCTGAACAGAACATGTTACTAGCCATTACCTTAGACGTTAGAATTCACTATAGATAAACATTACAACAACAACAACAGTAACCACTGTGAAATTGGTAAAATAGATCCGTTAAGCAGAAAAACAGTAACCACTGTGAAATTAATTAATAAAATAGATCCGTTAGGCAGAAAAACATCCCTATAAATATGGACAACCATATAAATTATTCCCTAACTTGAATGGATGCAAATTCTTTCAATATCTAACACCAATAAAAAAAAGCACTAATTCAATTATATCTGGTAAAAGTTTTGCATGTGTAAATGAAGATGAGTTATAAGCTCTTATGTGGTTGCATGTAGTAGTTAGTGAAAGAGTATGGAGTACTAAGAAACTAACTTTGAGACACCTTCTTTATGTGTTCTCTATGATGATCATCATCTACAAGTTTCTTGGTTGATCTCGGTTTTCATGAGTTTTAATGGTCTTAATTTAACATAGTTTATGTTGTATCATATTTATTGCTATAATTCTTAATCACAAAAGTTTGTTTCTTGATCAAGACAAATGGCAGTTACGGCCAAAAAAACGAACTAACATTCCTTTATAACTTGAAGAAAGGGCTAGTTCCGACATATGAGCAACATCCGTCATCAATACAACATGGGAATTCTTCTTTGACGAGGGGTGAGTTCTCCCCCACCTGTATCAAAGGCCCCTTAGCCAGGTGGGATGTAAATCGAGGAATGTGCTCCACCGGCAGCCCTGCAAAGGGAGAGGACACACGAGACTCAGTCAGCCCAGATGCAACTCTTGTAATATTTCAACAAGGATTGTCTCCAAACGGATTCGAACTCGGGACGTCGAGGTTTTAGCCCCAATCACCTTTGCCATTTAACACTAGACTATGCCCCTGGGCCCAACATGGGAATTCTTCCGAAATATACCGATTAGAGTACTTACTTTCAAGGAATTCTTTAGTCAAAAATTAAATAAACCAATCTTGTCCACTAAAGTTCCATCACTATATTAGACCAACAGTCTTTTGAGAAAAGTGAGGTAAATTTTAACAAATTCCAGAGGTAGCTTTTTAACACTTTGCAAGAAATATAAACTAAGAACAAGAAAGGTATCCTTTGGAGAGTTACCAATTTTCAACCTAACGTTATAACCGATCCACAATTTCAGCTTTAACTCGCCTAAATTAAAGTTAACATATTTTCCAATTGAATCCAACTCTACCTTTCTCCCAAAAAAAAATACATAGTTACATATACAACATCAACCATACATATTATATTTCAACGACATCAAAAACTATCGTTAAGATCTAGAAATGATGAAATACAATACGATAGAGATTTTGCTTCCACTAACAAACCCATTTCTACATAGCTACAGATAATGATAAAAAAGGCCTAATACGGAGCTACTTTTTAATATGAAGCCACTATAGCACAATGTTATAATTTTGCTAATTAAAACTAGTAATACGATAACAATTTTTTTTTTTGAAACAGTGATATCAAGTCAATGAACTATCAGAAGTCCAACTCATCTCACCGATGACACCAAATCACAGGTAACATATAAAAAGCCAAAAAAAAATATTTTCTTAAACAAGAAAAACTATGCCTTACAATGAAATGTTTATATATGGAATTTTCATTGAACTATACATTCAGCTTGCACAGAATATGCAGAAATTGCCTTGAATCGTTGCACAAACTCCGGTATCACAGCTGTCGAATGCAGGAAAAAGTATGAAATCATAATGTTTGACATCGGATTAAATCAGTCATTTAATCATCTCAATAAGAGTAGCCAAAAAATATATATATCTACACGTCACCTTTTGCTTAATCCACCGGCGACGTCGAGCAGGCAGACGCCCGGAATAAAGAAATATCAGTGTGTAAAATGTCGATACTATCCGCATTATACACCTGAACTTACAATCATACCCCTGAAAGCCACCGGAACAGCTCAGTTATCTCCTCTCCCATTCTCTCCCCATCCAATTCCTCCACCGGAACCACCACCTCACTCCCCCAGCCGCTATGCCTCCCGGAGCTTCTAAACGAAAACGAACCTAACCTATCGAAGTAATCTCTTAACCAGCTTCGACCTCCGGCGACCTCTCTCGCCAAGCTCTCTCCGGGAGGCGCAGTAGAAGCAACGTCGGCGGATTCCTTGTCGACGGAGAGGTCTGATTGACCTCTCATGTGTGTCGAATTGAACGAAACCTCATAACCGTCGTCGATTACGTAGTCGAAGGATCCGACAGAATAGGATATCCGACCCGATCCGGGCTCGACGCGCCGCCGACTTATGCTTCCGATTTCAATCCGGAAGCTTCCTCCGTTATTTTCGACGTCACCGTTCCTATTGCTTCGTGCATTTTCTTCGGTGAGGATTTTGGTTAGGTTTTCAGAATCGGAAGTGTAAACGTCGGTCCGGCAGAGCGGACACGTCATATTGGAGCCAAGCCATGTGTCTATGCAATCTGCATGGAATGCGTGACAGCAAATAGGTAACAGTCGAAGCTGATCTTCTGCTTCAAATTTTGACAAACAAACCGCACAATCACCCGCGCTAAGATTACCAGTGACCGATCCAAACGTAAATATCGGTAGAGACTCAAAAACACTCCTCTGTTCAGGAATGTTATTATTGCTGCGATTACGAGATAGAATATCCTCAGGAACTGTTGCGGAGAAGGAGCGAAATGCGCGGTGTCGTTGTCGGCGGCGAGAGAGGAATCGGAGGAGGAGATAGATAGAGACGGAGACAATAATGGCGGAGGCGATGACGATTATGAAAATAATGATCGAAGAAGACGGTGACTGAGGTGGTGGTGAGATGTCGTTGAAGACGTCGGCGTTGGCATTGATGCCGTTTCCACTGGTGGTGTATTGAGGCTGAGCGACGACGAATGTATCAGAAGTTCCACCACCTATATTTGCGGAGGCGGGAGACGGAGGAGATGGCGGTGGAAACCAAAATGACATGTCTTTTCTTTAATGGAGGCTTAGGGAAGAGAATTTTGGTAAGATAGGAAGAGGTTTTGTAAATGTAGGTGGAAAGTATTTATGAGGGCATCGGTGGAGTCAAGTTGGTGGGAGTTTTGTGTCACGTGTGCCACATGAAAGTCACGTGAGTGAATGTCAATGGGTATTATATAAGGGAAAATTCATTTTCCTCTAGTTTGTACATGTTATGGATATATGGTAATCTCAATGATAAATATGATATACATTGTAGAGATAGACATTATATTAGATATGAATGTCCAAAGTATTATATATTTCTTTTATATACCATGAATATCAGATTAGATATAGATATCCAAAAGGTTTGTCTAAGTTTATCTTCAATCCATGAGTCCTATAAAATAGGACCACATATCATATATGAAAGATACACCTTGAGATACAAAGTTCTCTAGTTTCTCTTCTCTTTTCTATTCTCTATTATATTTTTGCTTGAGTTTATAATACGTTATCAACACGAATTGCCCCAAAGAAACAAAAACAAATAGTCAAGATAAGTAATAGATAAAGAAAGGAAAGAAGGAGAACATCCTTAAAATTTCGCCACAACTGCCAGCCTTGCGCAGGTCTGGAAAAACTGAATTTTCTGAGTCATCCGATCATCACCAAATTTTGACAGATTACTCCTAACACATAAAGGTATGTTTTGAATGGTGGAGATGTGTCTTGGACACTCCTAGGTCTGACCGAAATGGTAATTTCCGAGACTGATTTTTTCTGCCGAAATTTTTTCAGAATTATGATTTGCTCATTTGTTGCATTTCTCTTGTTACCTATTTCTATCTTATATTTGAAATATTTATAAAAGAACTAATCTAGTATGAAGTCTAGATCTATTTTGAAAGAAGAAGAATAGTATATGGCTTGCATCCATATAGATAAACGTTTATCATGCCTGAAACATGAATGGTTAACATGCCTGAAGTATTAATTGTTATCATGCCCAAAGCAAGAATCGTTTTATCATGCCTAAAGCATGAATAGTTAACATCCGTGAAGCATTAATCGTTATCATGTCCGAATCATGAATCATTTTATCATGCCCAAAACATGAATTGTTAACATGCCTAAAGCATTAATTGTTATCATACCCGAAGCATGAATCGTTTGACATGCCCGAAGCATGAATTGTTGACATGCCCGAAGCATGACTAAATAACTGAAGCATTGCATACACATATCATTGTATGCATATCTATGTTATCAATTTTACATTTTACATGTGCTATACATGCAAAGTGTGCGGCTTGTCATGTTTTATACTGACATTATTCATTAGAGACATTTTTTTTATCGATATAGACTAATGGTTGCCATTTGTTAGTTCACTATGTTAGAGACATATCTAATCTCCTACGTTATGTTTTTATTATTTATTTACATCTTTCACTACAATATCTACAGTACACAAAGTTGCACCTGAGATGTTTTTACTCATCTTATCATTATCACTTTATTTTTGTTCACACGTCGCATATAGTTTCATCAACTTTATAATTTAGTTTCTACTTTAATTACTGGTAAACCATAATTGAACCATCCGCTGGTCAACAACAGTCAACAACTTAACTTCAGTGGCTCAACATTCCAAGTACTGCAATTCAGCAGTTCAGCGCCTAAGTACGGCTGTTCAGCCCAAATAGCGCTGCAGTAGGGCGTTATGGCGTCCTTATAAAGAATATGCTAAGGTATGCATCTCATTATCAACGTCGTCTTATATCCAGATACCGCACTTCAGACCACTCCCACGAGATAAGGCCAAGTCACGCACTTCGGCAAGGTTCAGCTGTGTACCACAGCAAGTCACGGCCTTCGGCAAGGTTCCGCTATGTACCACAGCAAGTCACGCACTTCGGCAAGGTTCCGCTGTGTACCACAGCAAATTAACCTTGTAAGATATTGCTTCGTGGGACCCTCAAACAGAGGTGCAATTCAAATATAATGACTACAGCTGAATAATCTTCCTGAACACGCTAAGGTCGTAACAGCTGGTCCGCTGGTTATATCAACCAGGCCGGCCTATTAGTCACATCAGTCAGACTATTGATCACATCAGCAGACCTACAACGGCCTAGGTTTTCTGCCCCAGGTAAGCGTCTTGTCCACAGTCCATTTTCAAAGGTTGAAGGCGGGAAAAAATCTATAAAGCTAGGACAATTTGGGAGTTCAAGGAGGAGGAGACTTTACAACATATACATACACCCTGCTCCTCGGCAAACACTGTGAGAACTTCTTAACTCATCCCTTTACATTATAATCTCATTGAGATATGGCCCAAACTGACTTGAGCGTCGGAGGGTTATTCCCGGGGCCAACCCCCCGGGACCTCTGACCTGTGCTACATCGTGCAGGATATTTGGCGCTATTCCAGCTACTCATTATCAATTCCAGTTGACAGATTCTTTGTGTTAACTGACGAAGTTAAATCGAGGTCATCTTGACCCTTGGTGAAGATCCGACTTCATCATTTGGCGCTAGAAGGAGGGCTCTTTAGTCCTATAACCCATAAAACAGCCACTCAAAGTTTCTCTAACGATTGTTCAGAGGCCTTTCTAACCATCTTAGGAAGCTATTGAGAGGAAGATGAGTAACAGAGATAGTCAAGGGACCAAACAACCCGTGACATCTGGGAGGAGTCAAAAATCTTCTCAACAACAAACTGATCAACACTCTACGGAGCCGGGAGAATCCTCAACCCCTATCGCTTTCACATATGAAGAGCACATGCGAGCCATTCGCTATGTAGCTCAAAACCCGGAGGTCTTTCAAGCAGTAGTAAGGGAGATGAAGGGGAATGCGCCTGCAGAAAAATCCAGCGGACCCCGTTTCGATAACTCACATCCACTGGATCACATAGAGTATTCTCCTATTCGGCCTGATTATTGTCCCAGGCGT
This sequence comes from Eustoma russellianum, assembly GCA_036186865.1. Classification (NCBI taxonomy): domain Eukaryota; kingdom Viridiplantae; phylum Streptophyta; class Magnoliopsida; order Gentianales; family Gentianaceae; genus Eustoma; species Eustoma russellianum. The sequence goes on along the minus strand of AP025072.1, from coordinate 1,480,534 downwards.
CAGGAAAGGCCTATGGCCAAAAGGAAGTGGCCAGAACAAAAGGCTAGCCGCCAAACCTCGAGATATAATCAAAAAGTTTCCCTGCCTTTCAAACATGGCAGGAAAGCTGAAAACAAGGGCAAAGCACCATTGCAGGAAAGGTGACCTGTTAAGATTCGGATGGGGGGACCGAGGGGAGGAAAGGAATTCTCTGCTGGCCTCTAAGGCTCATATCCTTTCTTATATGAGGAAAAAAATCTCTGGCAAAAGAACCTCAGCTCCTCGCTGGACCAATCAGTAAAAGAAACCATCAACTGTACTGCCTCTATCACCACGATATTGGGCATGATACGGAAGATTGCAGACAGCTTAGGCAAGAGATTGGACGCCTTATTGAGCTGGGTCACCTGCAACGCTTCTATAATCCCAGGTTTAGGCTTCACAACAGGCTAGACTTTGGTAAACCCCCTCCAGTGGAGAGTTGTAGACCCGGATATCACCAGGGTTAACTAGGAGACACAGATTCGGATTTCGATGAAGGAGGAACCCGGATTTCTGAGCATATAAGGCTGATCTAATGACCGTTTTGAATCACGGTCTGTTTCTTCTTGTCTTCATCCGGAATCTCCCGGTCCTATATTATCAGAGGATCAATCTCTTATATTTAACTGGGCCTTTTAAGTCACCATATGGTGCATAATTCATGACTGTCTATCACCCACGATGGAAGTGGGGGCATACCCAGCAGATCTGGAAGGCTGAGCAGGTCTCAGCAGGATGGGACAGGTTTCCCGATATTCTTACCCAGCAGGTCTGGAAGGCTGAGCAGGTCTCAATATCATCTTTACCTAGCAGGTCTGGAAGGCTGAGCAGGTCTCAGCAGGATGGGACAGGTTTTCCGATATTCTTACCCAGCAGGTCTGGAAGGTTGAGCAGGTCTCAACATCATCTTTACTCAGCAGGTCTGGAAGGCTGAGCAGATCTCAGCAGGATGGGACAGGTTTCCCGATATTCTTACCCAGCAGGTCTGGAAGGTTGAGCAGGTCTCAACATCATCTTTACCCAGTAGGTCTGGAAGGCTGAGCATGTCTCAGCAGGATGGGACAGGTTTCCCGATATTCTTACCCAGCAGGTCTGGAAGGTTGAGCAGGTCTCAACATCATCTTTACCCAGCAGGTCTGGAAGGCTGAGCAGGTCTCCGCAGGATGGGACAGGTTTCCCGATATTCTTACCCAGCAGGTCTGGAAGGTTGAGCAGGTCTCAACATCATCTTTACCCAGCAGGTCTGGAAGGCTGAGCAGGTCTCCGCAGGATGGGACAGGTTTCCCGATATTCTTACCCAGTAGGTCTGGAAGGTTGAGCAGGTCTCAACATCATCTTTACCCAGCAGGTCTGGGTGGCTGAGCAGGACTCAGCAGAACAAGACAAGTTCCCTACATTTCTTCCCCAGAAGGTCTGGGTGGCTGAGCAGGACTCAGCGGAACAAGACAAGTTCCATACATTTCTTCCCCTGCAGGTCTGGGTGGCTGAGCAGGACTCAGCGGAACAAGACAAGTTCCCTGCCTTTCTTTCCCAGCAGGCCTGGGTGGCTGAGCAGGACTCAGTGGAACAAAACAAGTCCCCTACCTTTCTTCCCCAGCAGGTCTGGGTAGCTGAGCAGGTCTCAGCGGAACAAGACAAGTTCCCTACATTTCTTCCCCAGCAGGTCTGGGTGGCTGAGCAGGACTCAGCGGAACAAGTCAAGTTCCCTATATTTCTTCCCCAGCAGGTCTGGGTAGCTGAGCAGGTCTCAGCGGAACAAGACAAGTTCCCTACATTTCTTCCCCAGCAGGTCTGGGTGGCTGAGGAGGACTCAGCAGAACAAGACAAGTTCCCTACATTTCTTCCCCAGCAGGTCTGGGTGGCTGAGCAGGACTCAGCGGAACAAGACAAGTTCCCTACATTTCTTCTCCAGCAGGTCTGGGTGGCTGAGCAGGACTCAGCGGAACAAGACAAGTTCCCTACATTTCTTCCCCAGCAGGTCTGGGTGGCTGAGCAGGTCTCAGCGGAACAAGACAAGTTCCCTACATTTCTTCCCCAGCAGGTCTGAATGGCTGAGCAGGACTCAGCGGAACAAGACAAGTTCCCTACATTTCTTCCCCTGCAGGTCTGGGTGGCTGAGCAGGACTCAGCGGAACAAGACAAGTTCCCTACATTTCTTCCCCAGCAGGTCTGGGTGGCTGAGCAGGACTCAGCGGAACAAGACAAGTTCCCTACATTTCTTCCCCAGCAGGTCTGGGTAGCTGAACAGGTCTCAGCGGAACAAGACAAGTTCCCAACATTTCTACTTCTGCAGAACTGGGAAGGTTGAGCAGGTCTCAGCGAAAAATGATAAGTTCCCTATATTCCCACCTCGGCAGAGTTAAGAAGTTCGGCATAAGTTTTGCCAACATTTCAACTCAGCGAAGCTGAAAAGCCAAGTATAAAAGCTAGAGCTTGATACTTTGATAAAGAAATCATCCTACAAAAGATATTCTTTTGAAGACAAGCACTTACAAACTATTTAAACAGAGCAAGTAAAGCTGAAGACAAATATGGGCATAAAGCAGATAAAACTTCACGTGTTGAAGACAAAGACTTAAAAAGGCTGGAAAAAGCCGAAGAGCAAGAGTTGAAAAGGGGGTTTTTCATTAAATAGAAAATCTATTACAACTACAATTTACAAGAAAAGACCTATTCTATTTTACAACCTCCTCATCCTCTCTGAGGTCAGCTCCACTTTGAAACAGATCTATTTGGCTCTCAAGTAAACTTCCAGCCTCAGGGTTGTACATCGTGGCAATTTGAGGATGTTTCTTGTCCAGGCTGGGGCAAACCTTAGAGCAGGCGTCAATCGCCCAAGTTTGCTCAACAGCAATGGGTGAGCCTTGAATCTTCAAGAAAAATCCAGTAAAAAGGTCGGATTGTCTAAACTCAACAACGGTTTTCTCCTTCATCTCCTCAGCTTGAATTTCAAAATGGTGGATGAGATCAGCCTTGCTCTTCTTTTCGGCCTCCAGTTGCTGGTTCAGCTCAGCCCTGCTATCGGACAATAATTGATCAAAATTACTGATTTTTTTTGGTAGAACTCCAGTTCAGCCTGAGCCTTAGAAGAAGCTAACTCAGTGCTGGCCAATGTTTCCTTCAGCTCAATCACTTGGGATTTGGCATCAGCCAGCTGGGCGTCAGAATCTCACTTCCCAGCTTGAAGCCTGGAATTCTCCTCCAAAAGTAAGGCTAGCTTGGAATTTGAGTCCCGCTTTACCATCTGAAGCTTGGAATTATCTTCAGTAAGGGCAGCAACTTGAGACTTCAAACTATTCACCTCAGCCTCCAACCCGGACAACTTTGTGCTATTAGGCTTTGCCACCTCAACTAACTCATCATAAGCCTTCCTGAGGTGGGCGTTGATCTCAGAAAGCTTAAGGAATCTAGAGTGGAGATCTTCAGCTCGTCTAAAAATGTTAAATTCTTGGACCCGATACTGCGAAAGCCAAACTTGTTAAGAAAAACATAAAGGGTCAAGTTGAAAACGAAAAGTAGAAGAAAGTCATACCAGGGCCATATTGATGGCAAATAAGTTGAAGGCAGTACTCCAGTCCAGACTGTCATACATCTGCCAGTCCTTAGGAAGTATTGACACCTCTGTCAATTTCCTAGCTACTTCAGGATCTCCGGCAGAATTTTTGAAGCTGAACTCTAACGTATGTTTGCCCCGCCGAGATCGGGATGAAGGCTCCCCCTCCGTTCTATTCTTCGCAGAAGACCCTCTTTCAGGTGTGTTTTCCCAGGAATGCTCCCCTTCAAGATTATTTCCTTTTGGAGGCTCTCCTTCCGATGCCTTCGCCTCAGAAGGCCCATCCCCAGAAGCATTTACTTCAGGGGCCTCCTTTAAAAGATCAAAGGAGGGCACAGCCTCATCAGCAGCCCAGCCTGGAGGAGGAACATTCTCCCCTTTAGCAGCAGGAGATGAAGGAATTAGAATGGGGGCATCAATTCCCCCATTCCCGTCCCCAGGTTGAACCGAGGATGAGACAGGAATCTGAACTTCAGCTTGAGGGGGATTATCAGAAGTTCCAGCTGAAAAGGAAAATTATTCAAACAGTTGCATAGGAATCAAACATGTCCAAGACTAGAATAGGTCGAATTTTTACCTGGACATGTCTGCACTTCGGATGAAGAACTAACAGAGGCTTGTTCTGAAGTGGAAGGTTGGCATTCAGACCATGTTCTCTTCCTGGGGACCAAGCTCTTCAACCTCTCAAGGGTCCCGCGTACCATGATTTCTGCAAAATACAAGGAACAAAAAAGTCAACACCTATGTGCAACAACAAAATCAATCAAAGATGTTCAAAAATGTTGCCATATACCTGAACTATCCATAAAGCAAGGGGAATGAGAGGTCGAAAATTATATTCTGGCCTCAAATGTTCCAGGTCAGCGACCTCTACTATTTGCCTATCAACTTTCCTCCAATCTACGAACCGGGGAGAAAGAAACACTTGAGAAGCCTCATTGCGAAATTGCTCGCTCGGCCTCCTGTTATCTATGCTACCAGTATTCCAAGGGATTCTTTCGGGCAATCCTACATTTCTAACAAAAAAGAAACTCCCCTTCCAATCTTGGGAGGAAGGGGGAAGGTTTATGACAAAAGACTTTCCACTACTTGGGGATCTCATACCAAAGTTATACCAACTACCCTCCTGGCTACCTACAAATATTTCCCTAAAGACCGCAAAAGAGAATCTCTTCTCAGATGCTCTTAGATATAGCAGATAACTAAGAATTACATGTAGCCCGTTAGGAGTTATTTGAGGAAGCCTAAGTCTGTAACCGACCAGAATTTGGAGTAGGGGGCCGGAATGGGCAAATTAAAGCCAGATCTAAAAAGCTCCTCATAAACCGCTTCGTAGCCAGTTGGAGGGTTATTAGCAGTTTTGGTGAGGAAGGGGAAGAATGGGAGCGAAAGTACTCCTGTTGACCTTATAATACTAACACAATTCGGAAAGGTCGTTGTTTTTCAAGGTGCAAATTGATTCATGCACCGAAGGGGAAGGAATTATGGATTTCAAGGTAAAAGAAGACGAAGCCATAAGAAAGAAAAGCTTACAAGATTTTGGAAGAGTAAGGTTGTAGAAGCTGAAGTAAGGAAAGCTTCGAAGAAGAAGAAGAACAATCCAACGGTACAACAAAATGATTAGCTGAGCAGAATAAGGAGGAAGAAAAGAACGGACCAAGAAGACTGCTTCTATTTATAAGTGAGAGAAAACAAAAAGCCACAAATTTTCGTTCGAAATACGAAGAGGCAAAAGTTCACACGTTTCCCTCTCTTGAAGAATGAAACTGCCGAAAAAGTAATGATAGAACATCGAAATTTTCGCTTTTAATAAAGGCAGAGTTAAAGGGATGACCGCGCAATTAATAAGAATTTGCCACGTCACAAGAACAAGATTTGTCTACCTTCGCAGTTCAGCTCAGCCACACAAAATCTGGGGGCAAATGGTAAACCATAATTGAACCATCCGTTGGTCAACAACAGTCAACAACTTAACTTCAGTGGCTCAACGTTCCAAGTACTGCAATTCAGCAGTTCAACGCCTAAGTACGGCTGTTCAGCCCAAATGGCGTTGCAGTAGGGCGTTATGGCGTCCTTATAAAGAATATGCTAAGGTATGCATCTCATTATCAACGTCGTCTTATATCCAGATACCGCACTTCAGACCACTCCCACGAGATAAGGCCAAGTACGCACTTCAGCAAGGTTCAGCTGTGTACCACAGCAAGTCACGCCCTTCGGCAAGGTTCCGCTATGTACCACAACAAGTCACACACTTCGGCAAGGTTCCGCTGTGTACCACAGCAAATTAACCTTGTAAGATATTGCTTCGTGGGACCCTCAAACAGAGGTGCAATTCAAATATAATGACTACAGCTGAATAATCTTCCGCTAGTTATATCAACCAGGCCGGCCTATTAGTCACATCAGTCAGACTATTGATCACATCAGCAGACCTACAACGGCCTAGGTTTTCTGCCCCAGGTAAGCGTCTTGTCCACAGTCCATTTTCAAAGGTTGAAGGCGGGAAAAATCTATAAAGCCAGGACAACTTGGGAGTTCAAGGAGGAGGAGACTTTACAACATATACATACACCCTGCTCCTCGGCAAACACTGTGAGAACTTCTTAACTCATCCCTTTATATTATAATCTCATTGAGATATGGCCCAAACTGACTTGAGCGTCGGAGGGTTATTCCCGAGGCCAACCCCCCGGGACCTCTGACCTGTGCTACATCGTGCAGGATATTTGGTGCTATTCCAGCTACTCATTATCAATTCCAGTTGACAGATTCTTTGTGTTAACTGACGAAGTTAAATCGAGGTCATCTTGACCCTTGGTGAAGATCTGGCTTCATCAATTACATTGTAGCATCTTGTTCGTCATTATTATTCTAACGTCGCTCAATTGTCACAATATCATGGTACGACACTTGTGATCTTATTCTACTTGCTATATAGATGACTCTAGGCATACAAATATTAAGTACTTGTATTGTATTTATTATTTACATCATTGTATCCTCCGCATCAGTTACAGTGTAACACAGGTATTATCCAATTAAGTTTTGAATGAAATGTTTGAGTTATGTTTGTGATGCGTGCAAGGATGGGCTCCAACAATTCCACCTTCCAAACGTCCTTTACAAAGGGTTAGGCACAAAGAAGAAGACTTCCCCTTGCTTCCTTAGTGATAAAAACGTGTGGATCAAATGAGCAAGACCAACACTTCAAGATGGTCGTTGATCAGGCAAACCAATATGGCCCTCCTGGACGGCACCTTTTAGCAATGGCAACACCTTCATAATGCTCAACTTTGAAGGATCTTAACTTAGGGTTTTAATGCAAAACCAAGAAAACAAAGTCTCACACAAAGTGAAGAAAATATCAAGAATTGTTATTCATCAATAGTTGCTTCTCTCAATCGGCTAAAGGGTCTATTTATAGGCTTTGATTTTCGTCCTATCAGCCTTTAAAATGACCAGAAATTATTTCAAAATAAGCTAGCTAACAATGTTTAAAAATTGAAAATTGTTTGAATTCAAAACTAAAACAAATTCTAGCTAAAATCTGAAAATCTTGCAAGATATTATCCTCAATGTATCCAGCCGTGTATGAGGTCCAAATGATGCATTGGAGAAGCTCATTTGATGAGTGGAAGGTGCTTGAAATTGAATTCAAAAATTGGGTGAAGTTTGAATTCAAGTTGAGTTTGAATTTAAGTGCACCTTGAATTTGTTTGTTGTCTATCCTCATCCTATCATTCCAGTCGTGTCTTTGTTGAGGAATGGAGATTAGAAAATCTGATTTGATATTGATAAGCTGGCTGGAATTGAATTCAAATAATGGTTGAAGTTTGAATTTGAATTCAAACTTGGATTCAATTTGAATTGGAATCTATCCTTCCTTCAAAATGGTGTGTAGGTTGGCTGAGATAATAGTTGAATTCTTTTTGAAATGTAAGCCTCAAATTGCTTGAAACTTTAATTCAAATCATGGTTGAATTTAAATTCAAGTTTAACTTTGAATTTAAATTCAATTTGATCATCCATCTTTGCACTTCAAAAATGGTCGGCCCCCTTGTTGGTATTTGGAGATGATTTTGATTTCATTTTGATCAAGAGATTCCATCTTGGACACATTTGAATTTTTCTTTGTGGAGACAAACATTCTCTTCAAGACAACATTCCTTTTGTCTCCCTTTTTGCAACACACGCCTACCTTGCTCCTTTTGGGCCTCCATTTCATGTTGGATCTTCCGTGTACCTAATTTACCTACAAAGAAACACATAAAATAAAGATCACAAGAAACAAGATAAAATTCAAAAACACACACGCACACGCATATCGTTCAAAGGGTGGGTTCAATGAAGTGAACCCATGGAACCTTAGGTTCATCTTGAACATGCTTATACAAGAAGGTTCCAACTTGATGACAAAGTTCTCTTACCCTCCTTCTTGTCATAGGGCCCTTGACCTCTTGATGGGATCCTTGATCCTCATCGGACTCTTGATCCTCATCAGTTTGACTTGACTTACACGATTATACAGTCGACATGTCAGAAGCATGAGTAGTCGACATGCCGGAATTATGAGTAGTCGACATACCAGAAGTATGAGTAATCGACATGCCAGAAGCATGAGTAGTAGATATTTCTGAAGCATGAATAGTCAACATACCTGAAGCATGAATTGCAGGTATGTTTGAAGCATAAATAGTTGTCATGCTTGAAGCATGAGTAGTGGACATGCCCGAAGCATGAATAATCGTCATACCTAAAGCATGTGCATCTTTAACTCGACTATCCTGAACTAGACTACGAATTGCTCTATTGAGAATTCTGATTCGATAGCATTGTCTCCGTCTTTCCTTTTTTGAATATTACCCGTCTATCGTTTGGCATAATCTTTTCCAGAGCACGAATTAATGTGAAATCATTATATTATTTATTGTATCCTGAATGCCCATTTAGATTATGCATTAGTTCAACTATTTTGAATATTATACTAATCTGTTCTGGATGTCAAGTTTATTTGAATCCAAATTTTGCTATTCATGATATTGATTGAACTCAAATCTTTAAGTGGTAACCTTACATTGATTAATATATAAATAGTGTTTCCTGAAGAAGCACCATTGACTATATCTGAGTTGATGTTCTAAAATTAATTTTGATATTAACATATCATCCAAAGTGAATGATATGAGCATATGTCCAGTTGACAGCGGAATGACACACACAGGGCTCCAGAAGAGTTTTAATTGGCAAAAGAAAATGTTAGTACCAATTCAAGTACTACGACATTGATCGAAAGCTCCAGAAGAGCAACCATTTTATCAATGGGTGATACACATATATTGATTAATATGTCATCATTTCCCACCAAGTCGAAAGGAAACTATTGAGTTTACAAGATATACGTCTTAATGGCGTTCATAATGAACCATGAATGAGGGGAATATGAAACTTTTATGGACAAAGATTCAAGTTAGAAGCTTGTTAAAGAAAAACTCCCAATTTTCTCTATGGATTGTATTATGCGACTATACATTCAGTTGAATGTGATATTGTGATGAACCAGAAGTTCGATAATTAAAGTTATTTATGACATAATTGACTTGGTCACACAGATATAATAATGATACGTACAATTGTACAACACTCACATGTGTACTCTTTAAAGAACCAGAAGATTCTAGAAACTCTTTCATGAACAAAAAGATTACATTATCTCGTGACTTTGTGTGTGTTGCTTATTCATGTGAGTTTGCTTTCAAAAAGACTAGTAGCTTATGCCAAGCTTTTTGCTCAAATTATATGAATATTCGATTAAATTTATTAAGTATTGATACTACATACGAATTTATATCCCAAGCTTTCAATGATTATTATATGTCTTGAGATTGGCGTTGAGCATCTAGTTGCAAGTGTACGCACTTGAAATGGCCCAGCAGTGTCATTTATTAAACGTTTACAACTGATTGCTAGACGTTTGATTTTAAGGTCCAATTTACCCACCAGAGCTTGGGGACATGCAATCATACATGTATCAGCATTGATTTGGTGAGCTAGTTTTTCCGCAGTTAAGGGGAGAGAAAGTGCCGGTTCCTGAATAACGGCATGGAATTACATTGAATGTTCCTTCACTATCTCACCTTAACATACGAACAAATCAATGCGAGCAAGAAGTAAAATGATAACAAAATCCCACGTTTTGGCGATAAATACGCCGATTCGACTTGATGTCTCTAAAGGATATGATAATGGTACACCAAAAACAAGTCTAAAACGTAGACGCCCAGTTGGTTTAAAAGATAAAAGCCCTTGAAAGAGAATGATACAAATAATACTCCAGAAGAGAATACTCAACAAGAGATTAGATGTTCACAACTTGAAAACGCTATAGAAATAAGAACTGACCAGTCTAAAAATAAACAAGCTGCTCCCGAAGAAGCAAGTTAACAAAATTTTGAAAAGATCTCTATGAATTATGCACCTAAAGTACAAGAGGAAATTGGGATAGACAAATGATCATTATCGATCATGTTTTGATTAAGGGATTGCATATGAAATTATGAGTCAGGATCCTGAACCAATGTTAACTGAAAAGTGTCGACACAGAAATCAATGGTCAAAATAGATTGATGCAATCTAAGCAGAACTACGATGATTAGAAAGTCACAAAGCATTTGGACTCGTAGTCCAAACCCTTGAAGGGAAAGTCACAATCGCAAATTATTTTGACATGCAGTCTAGATCCCTGAAGGGATCAAACATATCGGATATAAATGGGGTTTTCACAAAGAACTAGGCTTGACTATGATGAAACATATTCTCCGATAATTGATGCCACAACATTATATTATTCAGTCAGCCTAGCAATCACTTAAACCTTGATATACGGTTAATAAATGTAGTAACCGCTTACTCATATGAATTATAAGATGATGATATTTATATAAAATCCAAGAAGGATTTAAATTGCCTGCAGCATGTAATCAAAGGATGAATGAACTATATTCAATCAAATTATAGAAATCATTGTATGGATTAAAACAATCTGGCAGGATGTACATGTTGATGATCTAAATTTTGTTGGAACTCCTGAAGAGCTTACTAAACCTCTAGTTGTATCATGAAAGAGTTTGAGATGAAAAACTTTGAGAAGATCAAAAGTTCTCTCGGCCTGCAGATCGAGCCTTGAGTAGTCATAGCGTGGTACGATTGTTAGATATAAAGAAAGACTCATTTCGACCACCAGAAGATAACGAAGAACTACTAGGTCTTGAAGTACCATATCTTAGTGTTGTTGGTGCTTTAAAGTATCTTGCGAATTTCGATACCATATATAGTATTTTCAGTGAGTTTATTAGCAAAGTATAGCTCAACACCAACACGAAGATATTGGAATGATGTCAAACGAATTTTTATCTTCTTAGAACACCATAGGGGCGTTTATACTACTCAAAGAAGATAGAACCACAATTAGTGGGTTATGCTGATACTCGCTATCTATCTGACTAGCATAAAGAAAGACCACAGAATGGATATGTTTTGGTGCGGTCATATTATGGAAATGAGTGAAACAAACGGTATAAGATTTTGGCGTTGCATGAAGCATGCTGTGAATACATTTGGTTGAGGTCGATGATTCAACATATCGAAGACGTCGACAACAATGTTTGAGGATAATGGTAGATGTATTGTTCAAGTTGAAAATAGCTACATCAAAGAAGAATGAAGCATATATCACAAAAGTTCTTCTACATTTATGACCTCAAGAAGAATAGTGATATTAATATCCAGCAGATACAATCAAGCCAGAATTTTGTTGACTTGTTCACGAAAGCACAACCAACGACTACATTTAAAGAGATGGTCTACGACATTGGAATCCATCGACTCAAAGATCTCTTGCCAGCATCAGGAGAATTGTGATTACTACATGCACAATGTGCTCTTTTTTCTTCGTCCAAGTTTTTTATCCCACAGGGTTTTTCTTAGCAATGTTTTAACGAGCCAGTGTATCATACTTACCAATTACTATGAATACATACTCTTTTTCCTACCAAGTTTTTATCCCACTGGGTTTTTCTTGGCAAGGTTTTAATTAAGCATATTCTATAAAGTTTGGATATCCAAGGGAGGAGTGTTATGGATAAATTGTAATCTCAAGGATAAACATGATATACATTGTAGAGATAGACATTAGATGTGGATATCGAAAGTATTATATATCTCTTTTGTATACCATGAATATCAGATTAGATATAGATATCCAAAGGGTTTGTCCAAGTTTATCTTCAATCCATGAGTCCTATAAATAGGACTACATGTAATATATGAAAGATACACTTTGATATACAAAGTTCTCCAGTTTCTCTTTTCTTTTCTATTCTCTATTATATTTTTGCTTGAATTTATAACACTATATACCTTTTTAGTTTGTAATTGTAATGGACTCTTTCCTGTGGTTTTAGCCTTGGGTCTCATAGAATTTTATGCCAAATTATAAAGAAATATTTGATCAATCGTCAATAATTATAATGACGGTTGAATGGAGCATCAATATGTTGGTAAATGGTTGTTATAAGATTTTGCACAACATAATTACTTTCTTTTAAAAATATTTATGGACATTAAGAATAAGTATTTTTTTTTGAATGATTATACACCAATTTCAATAAATACACTATCAATGGAAACATTAACACAATGTTATTGTTAATGAATAATATTTTTCTGGTTTTAGTATTAATCTATATATTGTCAACAACAATCAATCGCATTGTCTTTTGTTCATATTAATTTTAGCAAACATAATGTTTTAACTCTCTTATAGGGTCTTAAGATATTTTAATTTTGATTCAGTAGATTCGATTAAATTTCAAAGGTTATCATAAAAAGTATTGCATTCTTTTAAAGTTCATAAATCCAATCCATAATGACAATATACTACGCGAGACCCGTTCTTATAGAAGTACTCTAAATTAATGAATATATGATACTATTTTGATATAGAAAGTTATAATTAGTGTAAAAGGGCGTTCCTAATATATTATGATGCCGCGTTTCCTCAAGTTCCGAGAGAGGTCGGATAGCTTCACGATGTGATTTCGCATGTTTACCTTACAATTTCTACAAGAGTCTGTTTCCGTAACTCGAATCCGTAACTTTAAGATCACAAAGTATCAATATTATCAAAGTTATAATTGGTGTATGGGTGCCAAATAAGAAGAGTATCTGATGAGCCAAAAATAAACATCTGTTAGTCAACAACGGTCAACGTCAAAATTTATAAGGGTTCAACTCCTTCAGCTCGGCACAAATGCATCGCTGCTCGGTCAAGCTGCACTTCGGCTATACTCCCCCACAGTATTCGCCTTCTTATCAAAGAATATGCTAAGGTTTTCACCTCGGAAGCAGGCTTGACCTTCAGCTTCAGCTCGGCATGGATACACTTTTGCTCAGCGGTTTTATGCCTTTAGCTAAAAACAAGTTTGTTAAAATGGCTAAGGCAAATTCAATTATAACCTCTGGTCGGCTCGGCCGTATACCTGAGTCAGGTCGGTACTTATTCATACATGATCAGGAAAGGTTAGAATGAAGTCCTACATAATATTAGGACTTATCACATCTCGGCTCGGTAACGCAATAGTCAAAGCAACTTTTTGATAGTCAACCTTGGCGAATGAAGGAAACTTATTTATCTCGGCCTCGGATTGACATCGGCCTCGGCTACATGTTGGCTCTGCTACTCTAAACAGTATCAGATAAGATCAGAAGAATATATTATCTACCATCTTCTGGGGCCCATTAAGCGGCTCTGCAGAATACTTTCCAGATGTCAAGTGACGACTGGTGCAGAACAAGGTCATCATTGCAAGCCGACCTACACACCAGCTACAATCTCAGACTTTTGTCCCATTATACGGTAACTCTGAAGCGGACAAGATAGACATCTCAGCCACATCACCGTTCCATCAATCAGGCAAAGAGACCATACCTCCTCAATCTCAAGTATAAATACCCTTCTGTCCAGACGGAGGAAGGGGATCCGAATTTTGGAGAATTTCTGGAGCATTCTTCCATAACTCCATCTCGGCCAAAACACAAAAACTCATAAACTCAATCAGATCTTTTACAGGTTTTGTCTAAACCTTCTATTCCAGCATAAATTGCCTACTCAAAACACCCGTAACTGACTTAAGCGTCGGAGGGCTGCCCCGGGACCTCTAACGTTTTTTCTTCCTTCTCAGGTTCCGTTGAAGGATTTAGACGGAAGATTAACGGCACACAATTCAGGTCATCTCTGATCTATCCGGTAAGCGATTCTGGTCTATCAGTATCTCATTTACTTTTTTTTCCCTTTTCACCATCAACTTATCATGTTTTTCGGGTACAAATCTCGCCTTGTGATTCAACACGCAAAAGATTTATCCACAATGGTTTTCGTGCAATCGTCGTCGCAGAATGCATATCATTGGTCCTCTAGACACGTTGGATTTGGAATTCTTGCAGTTGTCACAAAGTTAATCATTAATCAATTTAAGTGGTAAGAAAAATTGATGACATAAGTATCTTGATGTATCCCAGCACTATTCGAGTGAAAGAATTAGTATGTGGTTTTTAGGAGATGAGATCTCCCCACTCAAAATCTCTCACCTCATCTTTATCGCCCATCACGTCTTCTATACATCCTTATACATCCTTGTCACCTTTCATGTATCCTCACCAACCTCTTCCTGTCACGTGGTAGACACTGGAGAAAGGATGAGAGGTTTGGAGGTACCCTTTTTTACAAGGGTTTGGGCCCAATGTAAACCGGATGGGATCCTGCAAGGCCAAATATGAGGCCAAAAATGAGGCCAAATATGAGGCAGAAATACAACGGCTTTCTAGGTTGGTTCAGGACTTACGCAGTAACCACATAAAGTGTCTCCTCGCAAACCAGGTATTTGGCCTATCAGCAGTGGAATACCAACACTGTGCGTGTCACTGGATTAAAACTCTTGATCTTTTAGAGCAAATCTCAACTCGAGTACCAATTGATCTATGTCGTGAGAGCCATCTTTGCTCGTTTTATGAGGTCTAACATTACATTTTTTTTTTTGGGGGGGGGGGGGGGGGAAGAGGGGAAGCGGGCGAGGGGAGGGGGTCTGCATGCTTCTTAAATGCTCGAATGCGTGTTTGGTGACAAAACGGTCTAATTTTATCTAGAAGTGGTAGCTATAATGTATGCATTTTCCGAAGCTACGTCGTTTTGTATGTGAGAATATAACTGTGCACACGGAACTTGAAAAACGATTTCCCCTCTTGTTTATTTGAATTCGATTATACACAAATTTTAAAATGGTCAGTATGATTAATTGATTCATGACCAATAAAATGTGTAGAATATTTATGAACCATTTGTGTTGGCCAATCACCTCTTGTTTACATGTAGATAAATCTTATTTATTATTATTTTATTTAACCGTCACAATAAAATTACTGACATACGATGGTGTTTTGTTTTGAATTTCGTTACATCGCGTTGACATATAACACAACACAAAATATTAGGAGTTGATGGTCAATACAATAATGTATTGGGTTATATTTTTTGATACGGCTTCTCGTTGGCTTTTTTTTTTTTTGGATATGGAAACTATTTTTTCTCTCATTGATTCATTGTAATGTCTTGGCAAGAATGAATTTCAACTATTCATATCTCGTGTTCGTTTAGTAAAAAATAATTGGTTCAGATTTACTTTAGATACTTATGTTTATTTGTATATACCACCATCTTTTATTTATGTTCAGTATGGGTTAAATGTGTTGACTCATATACTTATACTATATAGATCAACAACAACAACAACACTCATTGCCTTAGAGCCTCTCGTCTATGACGGTATATCGGGGTCGGATGTGTAGCGCCCCGACCCGGACAGCGGAAATCCGAATCGGTTCATCCGTCGTAGCTTACTGAGAAGACTACAAGACGTCTCATCTCTCGAATACACATCATCGATGACGTAAGAGAAATAAGCGTGGAAACATATCTCGTCAATCTAGTCCATTAATGCAGAACGTCAAAAGACAATGTGAACATCAAAAGTACTGTGGATGGTCACAGCCATCTAAAAGCTTAAATGAAAACAGAAACAGAAATAACAGAAACTGTCTAATCATATCCCTCCACAAGGTCTAGTGTAGCGCCCCGACCCGGACAGCGGAATCCGACCCGGTGCACCCGTCGTAGCTTACTGAGAAGACTACAAGACGTCTCATCTCTCGTATACACATCATCAGTGACGTACGAAAGTAAAAGCGGAAACATGTATCTAACGAATGTCAACCGTCAATTCGTACATCAAGAATACTAAAATCCCAACAAACTAGTCATGATGCTCACCAACTCAAATCTTCAAACAAATGAAATAACTGAAATAAACAACATCTGTCTCGACTATTCGCCATTAGGTACTCTAAGCATCCCACTCAGCCCACTCGCCGTCGTCTTCAATGAAAATCATGTCATAGCTAGGCTCATCTGCACAATAAGAGTAGTACCCTTAGCGAAAACGCTAGCAAGTAACCCGCTTATAAGGCATACGGGATCATCACATGGCAAGACATGAGTAGTATGTAATTCAAGGGAATTGTGGGGCACATGTCTTGTAAACTTTCAAATATATAACCCAATAACGCAGCAGAGCAAGTACAGCAGTTTGCACATAAATAACAACGCATTGCAAATCAAATAACGCACATATTCATACCACATTGACTCTCGTGATGCATGTCAAAATATGCACTACACTACACATTCACATATGCATGTATACCTTCTCTTTTAAAACAGTGCAATGCATGTCACAATGTCCGGTCACTTCACATAACTTTATACCCTGTAACGCGCCCCGGCTTATATTTCCATCCCGGTTTATGTTACAGCCAACTTTATACCCTGTAATGCACCTCGGCTTATATTTCCATCCCGATTAGCATTACAGACAACTTTATACCCTGTAACGCGCCCAGGCTTATATTTCCATCCCGGTTTACGTTACAGCCTTTTGTGCCCTACAATGCGCCCCGGCTTAAATTTCCATCCCGGTTTACACTGCAGGTCACCTTCGCAAATCTGTGCCGAAGCACCTTTCTTTTCAAATCAATATGCAAATGCACGTGCCATGATGCAAGACTCCTCATATCATTCTCATTTCTCATTCTCGTATGCAATTCACATTCATATAAGTCATTCATGTACACATGCGCAAGTACAACACACACGAGCTTTCGCTAACTTACACGTCATCACTTAGGCTTCGACTAGCGTGTCAACCCTTAGGCATGATACTAAGATCCATAACCTAAGACCGATATCCCTAACCATACTTTGTTGAACTCTCAAGTACCTCGTACCTTCATCTCTTAACCCGCCTAAGTCATTCCCGTTAAAACTCGATTCGAGAATCCGTTGAAAACACCAAGACTGATTCACCATCCTAAGGCATGTTCCCAAGACTTAGACTAACTTTAATCAGGTCTTACGAAGTCTCTAAGGTCACCCAAAGGTTCCCCGAACGTCCCCCTTTCTTCCTCTATTTCCCACAAAATTTCTGGACTTCATCCCCTATACATCGATCGATCGATGTCCAACTGGGGACATCGATCTCTCACTTCGATCGATCGATGTCCAACTGGGGACATCGATCTCTCCACTTCGATCGATCGATGTCCAACTGGGGACATCGATCTCTCAACCTCACCTACATCGATCGATCGATGTCCAACTGGGGACATCGATCTCTCAGCCACTTATACATCGATCGATCGATGTCCGACTGGGGACATCGATCTCTGACATCGATCGATCGATGTCAACGTCCCAGGCCAGGTTCTGCGTTTTCTGCATCCATCTCAGGATCCTAACCCCAAATTGATTCCAAACTTCATCCCATCAATCCAAGCCTAACTGCTAATAGTTCATGTTATCTCATCAACGCAAATCCTCCACAACTCATCACGCATACAAACCTAGAACGCACACCAATCATCAAAACCACCCGAAAGATCTCACCTTTCTCAATTCCCAACCCCATCCAACAATGCAGGCACATCAAAAGGGTTTACGGGGTAGGGATTTGCAGGGTTCCACATAATCAACAATATCACAAACACCTTTGTATATATACGTTGGCCAAATCTCAGAAACAAACACATAGATCATATGCAAATAATCAAGGAACGAATCTACTGCATGGTGATCCAATTGAATAGCAAAATAGGCCGTTTATCTTTCACAAATCGTAAGAACTTATAAACAGATTACTTGCCTTTGATTACTCGAAGTTGGATTGGGAAACGGACTAGGGCTGGATCACTTCTTGGGGTTGTCTTCTTCTACTCTGGGAGAAACGGCTAGGGCAGAGACAAAGCGTCGATGTTTTCTGAAGAAACTGACGCTTTGTCAGTTTATATATAGACAGGGGGAAAAGTTTGGTGTTTCTAAATTACATTTTATTTCTTATTTATCTTAAAGGATAAATCCTAATATTTAATTCTAAAAATTAAATACAATTTAATTTCTAATATTTATCCCTTCATTTATTTATCATTAATCCTATCATTTAATTTGAATTTAGTTAGGGTTGACCGTCATTAATTCCCGTTGACTATCATTAACTCCGTTTAATTCCTTCTTGGCCTTTTGATTAACCTACGGAGGGTGCGGGGCATAACATCTAGACATCCCACTCTGCCCACTCGCCGCCATCCTCAATGAAAATCATATCATAGCTAGGCTCATCTGCAATGACAAGAGTAGTACCCTTAGCGAAAAACGCTAGCAAGTAACCCGCTTATAAGGCATACGGGATCATCACATGGCAAAACATGAGTAATATGTAATTCAAGGGAATCGTGGGGCACATGTCTTGTAAACTTTCAAATATTCGTAGGCGAGTAACGTAATTCAAGCAAGTACAACAATTTACGCGCAAATAACAATTCATTGGCAATCAAACGCTACTTACATTCATGTCACCTTGGCTCTCGTGATGCATGTCAAAATATGCACTACACTACACATTCACATATGCTTGAACACTTTCTCTTTTAAAACAATGCAATGCATGTCACAATGTCCGGTCACTTTACATAACTTTATACCCTGTAACGCGCTCCGGCTTATATTTCCATCCCGGTTTACGTTACAGCCAACTTTATACCCTGTAATGCACATCGGCTTATATTTCCATCCCGATTAGCATTACAGACAACTTTATACCCTGTAACGCGCCCCGGCTTATATTTCCATCCCGGTTTACGTTACAACCTTTTGTGCCCTACAATGCACCCCGGCTTGAATTTCCATCCCGGTTAACATTGCAGGTCACCTTCCCAAATCTGTGCCGAAGCACCTTTCTTTTCAAATCAATATGCAAATGCACGTGCCATAATGCAAGACTCCTCGTTTCATCCTCAATTCTCATTCTCGTATGCCATTCATATATGTAGTTCATGTACACATGCGCAAGTACAAGCAACACACAAACTTTCACTGACTTACACATCATAACTTAGACTTCGTCTATCGCGTCAACACTTAGTCATGATCCTACGGTTCATAACCCAAGGCAAGTATCCCTAACCATTCCTCGTTGAACTCTCAAACACCTCGTACGTTCATCTCCTAACCTCTCTATGTCATATACATTGATATGCGATTCGAAAACCCCTTTCGAACTCTCCAAATCGATTCACCATCCTAAGCCATGTTCCCGAGACTTAAACTACCTTTAATCCGGTCTTAAGAAGTCTCTAAAATCACCCAAAGATTCCCCGAGCTTTCCTCTTTCTTCCTCTATTTTTCCCCAAAACTGATGGACTTCATCCCCTACTTCGATCGGTCGATGTCCAACTGGGGACATCGAACCCTCCACTTCGATCGATCGATGTCCAACTGGGGACATCGATCTCTCCACTTCGATCGATCGATGTCCAACTGGGGACATCGATCTCTCAGCCTCACTTACATCGATCGATCGATGTCCAACTGAGGACATCGATCTCTCAGACTGCACCTACATCGATCGATCGATGTCCAACTGGGGACATCGATCTCTGAGGCACTTATACATCGATCGATCGATGTCCAACTGGGGACATCGATCTCTGACATCGATCGATCGATGTCTACGGTTCCTCCAAATTTCCTCTGCGTTTTCTGCAACCACTGCAGAACCAAAAGCACCAACATGTCCAAACATCGATCCATTCAATCCAAGCCTAATCCCGGCTACCATCCATGCTTAAACTATAGTTTCAAACACTTACATGCATATCGTACCATGGTTCAAGCCTAGAACGCAATTATACGACTTCCTCAATCCCAAAAATCTCATCTTTTCCCAAACCCACGCAACTACGCAATCACATCAAGAAGGGATTCAAGGGATAGGGATTTGCATGATTTCACATAGTCAACAACAACCACGAATACTTTTCCATATACATTGGCCAAATCACGAAACGAAAGCACATAGATCATAAACAAATAATCAAAGAACGAATCTACTGCATGGTGATCCGATTTGATAACAAAATAGGCCAGTTTTCTTTCACAAATCGTAAGAACTTATAAGAAAGTTACTTGCCTTTGATTACTCGAGATCGGATTGAAGAACGGATGGAAGTTGAATGGAAATTCAAGGCCTTCTTCTTTAGGGTTGATGGAGTCGCTTAGGGGAAGGGAAGGCTGCGTCAGTTTTCTCTGCGTAATGAGGAAACTGACGTTGGTCAGGTTTTTATATGGCCAGGGTAAAGTTTGGTGTTTCTAAATTATATCTTATTTTCCTATTTTCCTTAAAGGATAAATCCTAATATTTAATTCTAAAATGTAAATACAAATTAATTTCTAATACTTATTCTTCATTTAATTATCATTAATCCTATTATTTAATTCATAATTTGTTATGGTTGACCGTCATTAATTCCCGTTGACTGTCATTAACTTCCGTTTAATTCCTTCTTTGCCTTTTGATCTACTTACGGAGGGTGCGGGGCATAACAGGATGTACGCAACCATATTCATGTGTTAGAAACATACAGAGGTTGTTTACTGATCACTCATAATGAAAATTGCGTCAAGCTCTAATGATCAACTGCTAATTCAAAATATAAGAATCGCAGTCAATTTAGTAAATCATTTTGTCTTATTCCATCATATTCCAAAGTCAAAAATAGTGTGTCCTTAACTCCATTAAAAATGGAAACGTTATACTATATCGATCAAAGCCCGTAAATTATTTTGATATTGTGTTTATTTTTGTCACAATCAGCTTTATGTTAATGATTTTCTTTTTAATACAACATAACCGACGAATGCAAGGATAGATCACAATAATTAAACATAGTGCCAACTTAGTATAAGAACAGTTACATCGGATTAATGATTTGTTCAAATGTTATGGTCATTCGTGAGCATGGTTTTCGTTTAAAAACTGAGAAAAATTACGATCATGGTTGAGGAAAGGATGATAAAGCAAAATGACTTAATAAATTGACTGCGTTTCTTATATTGTGAAGTAGCAGTTAATCGACACATCTTGACGTAATTTCCATTATGGTTTATTGAAAAACAACCTCTGTGTGTTTCTAACACATGTGTATGATTGTATACATCCGACCCCCATACTTCGTCATAGATGGAAACCTCTAACCCAATAAGGTAATGTTGTTGTTGTTGAGGAAGGGAGGATAAATTGATCCAGTTAATTTGAGTTTTCAAATAGGTTCGACGTATGATTAATTTTTATTAGAAAGATTATACAAAAGGCAAGTTGACTTCGTACAAAGTTTGCACATGATTATTTTGTTAGATCATTACGAAGATCGAACCTGCAACTATTATACCAATTAAAATGCTGATTATCTATTGATAAACCATAATTAAATCGACTGTTAGTCAACGACAATCAACAGTTCAACTCCAGTAACTCAACACTCGAAGTACTGCAGTTCAGCAGTTCAGCGCCCAAGCATGGCTGTTCAGCCTCGGCTGCACCTCAGCAGGGCATCATGACGCCCTTATAACATCGAAGAATATGACAAGGTTTGCACATCGGCACCAACTTCAGTTTATGTTCAAATGCCGCACTTCAGACCACTTCAGCGGTATAAGGCCAAGTCATGCACTTCGGCAACGCCCAGTCATGCACTTCGGCAGAGTTCAGCTGTGTACAACAGCAAGTGAACCAAGTACGATATTACCTTGTGGGACCCTCGGACAGAGGTACAATTCGAATATAGTGATTACAGCTGGGTATTCTTCCTGAACACGGTAAGGTCATAACAGTCGGCCTACTAGTTACATCAACCATGCCGGCATATTAGTCACATCAATCAGACTACTAATCACACCAGCAGACCTACAGCGTCCTAGGCTTTCTGTCCCAAGCAAGCGTCCAATCCACTATCTACTATCAGAAGCCAAAAGCGGGAAAAAGGTCTATAAAGGCAAGCCAACCAAGACAAAGAAAGGGACCAAGATCCGAATCCGGAATTAAAACCTTCATACTCTAAAGCAAATCTATACACTTCGCACCTTGGCAAATACTGTGAGAAACTCCTAACTCACCCTTTAAATTACAAATCTTAGTGAGATATGACCCAAACTGACTTGAGCGTCGGAGGGTTTTTCCCGGGCCAACCCCCCAGGACCTCTGACCTGTGCTTCCTTGTGCAGGATATTTGGCGCTATTCCAGCTACACATTCTCAATCCCGGTTAACAATTCTTCACGTTAACTGACGGAGCTAATTTGAGGTCATCTAGACCCTTGGTGAAGATCCGGCTTCATCATTTGGCGCTAGAGGAAGGGCCCCTTAGTCCCTTAATCCAGAAAACAATTACTCAACGCTTTTCTAACGGCTACTCAGAGCTTTTCTAATTATCTTAGGAAGCTATTGAGAGAAAGATGAGTAAAAAAGATAGTCAAGGGTCCAAGCAACCTATGACATCCAGGAGGAGCCAAAGGTCTTCTCAACAACAGACTGATCAATGCTCTACGGAGCCGGAAGAATCCTCAACTCCCATTGCTTTCACATATAAAGAGCACAGGCGAGCCATTCGCTATGTGGCTCAGAACCCAGAGGTCTTCCAAGCAGTAGTGAGGGAGATGAAGGGGAAGGCCTCTGCAGCAAAGTCCAGTGGGTCCCATTCTGGTAACTCTCACCCACTGGAACACATGGAGTATTCTCCCACTCGGCCTGGTTATTATCCCAGGCGTCAGGCTGAGTTTATGGCCGAGGCAAGACGGCCAGAACAAAAGTCTAGCCACCAGAGCTTAAAATGTAATCAAAAAGTTTCCCTGTCTTTCAAACATGGCAAAAAAGTTGACAATAAAGGCAAAGCACCGTTGCAGGAAAGGTGCTCTGTCAAGATTCGGTTAGGAGGCCGAGGAAAAGAAAGGAACTCTCTGCTGGCTTCAAAATCCCATATTCTTTCCTACATGAGGAAAAGGTCTCTGGCAAAAGAACCCCAGCCCCTGGCTGGACCAGTCCACAAAAGAAACCATCGGTTGTACTGCCTTTAACATCATGATATTGGTCATGATACAGAAGATTGTAGGCAGCTCGGGCAAGAGATTGGGCGTCTTATCGAGTTGGGTCATCTGCAGCGTTTTTATAATCCGAGGTCTAGGCTCCACAACAGACTAGACTTTGGTGGACCCCCTCCGGATGAAAGTTGTAAACCTGGGCTTCATCAAGGTTTTCTAAGTGATGAGGACTCAGATCCTGATGAAAGGAGGTTACGGGTTCCTGAGCATATAAGGCTGATATAACGGCAACAGTCCCTGATTTAATCGAATCATAGTTTATTCCTTCTTGGGCTCATCCGGTATCTTCTGGCTCAGCCTTATGTTATCAAGGGATCAGTTTCTTATATTGAACTGGATATTCTTATTTGGCATTCAGCCAGGAAAAGTTAAGTCACCTTATGGTGCATGAAGCAATAATTTATGCCTATCTATCATCCACAACGAAAGTGGGGGCATATATATCTTTACTCCAGTAGGTCTGGGAGGTCGAGCAGGTCTCAACATTATCTTTACCCCAGCAGATCTGGGAGGTTGAGCAGGTCTCAACATTATCTTTACCCCAGCAGGTCTGGGAGGTTGAGCAGGTCTCAACATTATCTTTACCCCAGCAGGTATGGGAGGTTGAGCAGGTCTCAACATTATTCTTACCCCAGCAGGTCTGGGAGGTTGAGCAGGTCTCAACATTATCTTTACCCCAGCAGGTCTGGGAGGTTGAGCAGGTCTCAACATTATTCTTACCCCAGCAGGTCTGGGAGGTTGAGCAGGTCTCAACATTATCTTTACCCCAGCAGGTCTGGGAGGTTGAGCAGGTTTCAACATTATCTTTACCCCAGCAGGTCTGGGAGGTTGAGCAGGTCTCAACATTATCTTTACCCCAGCAGGTCTGGGAGGTTGAGCAGGTCTCAACAATATCTTTACCCCAGCAGGTCTGGGAGGTTGAGCAGGTCTCAACAACGGGATAAGTTCCCTATATTTTCACCTCAGCAGGTCTGAGAGGTTGAGCAGGTCTCAACAGCGGGATAAGTTCCCTACATCTTCAACTCAGCAGGACTGAGAGGTTGAGCAGGTCTCAACAGCGGGATAAGTTCCCTATATCTTCACCTCAGCAGGACTGAGAGGTTGAGCAGGTCTCAACAGTGGGACTGAGAGGTTGAGCAGGTCTCAACAGCGGGATAAGTTCCCTATATCTTCACCTCAGCAGGTCTGAGAGGTTGAGCAAGTCTCAATAGCGGGATAAGTTCCCTATATCTGCATCTCAGCAAAGCTAAGAGGCTTCACAAAAAAGGGATAAAGGTTTTCCCACCTCTCAATATTTATTAAGTCACAGCAGAGCTGAAGAGCCAAGTATAAAAGCTAAAGCTTAGTACTTCGGCCAAGAACCGGTGTACAAAAGATACTCTTTTGGTAAAGCTGAAGACAAATATTTGCATAAAGCGAATAAAATTGAAACTTCGCAGTGCTGAATTGCAAACTATCAGCATAGAGCAAGTTGAAGACAAATATTTGCATAAAGCAAATAAAACTTTGCAGTGCTGAAACACTTGCAACTATGGAAAAAAGGGGAAGTAATGCTTTGCAGAGCTGAGGACAAATATTGGTATTCACCATTGAGACGAAGCAAATACAACTTCACATGCTGAAGACAAAGACAGTTAAAGAAGCTGAAAGAAGCCGAAGAGCAAAAGTTGAGAAAAATGGATTCTCATTAAAAACAAAGTCTATTACAACTATGACTAGTTACAGAAAAAATCCTATTCTACATTACAACTTCTTCATCTTCTCTGAGGTCAATGCCTTCTTGGAATTATTCAAGGAGCTTTTCAAACACAGCTTCGGCCTCAGAATTAAGGAGATCAGCAAGCTCAGGATGCTCCTTATCCAGTCTACAAGTTGCAATACCATCTTCAAGACATGGTAGTAGTGAAATAAACCCCGGCAAAGTTGGTCAACCGCTTAAAAAAGCAAGGCTTAGCATAAATAAAGCTCGGGCAAGGACTATGTTGGATTTGATTGGTGAGGATCATCAAATCGACATCAGTGCAACAAATCAAGAATATTCAAGCACTGCAATTCCAACAGATATAAACTTGGAAAATGATTTCAACTGTCCTTCGGAGGGTGATTCTTTGAAACCTAACTTCCGCAGTAAAGTTTTGCTCTGCCATGTTACCATGGATCGGAATGCTTGTTTTGCAGAAAGGACCGATTTATTTGACCTATCCATGTTTGAAGTGCAGCAAAATGAATCCTTTTCTGGAAAGGGATGTGTTGAAGGAGAATCACTGTTAAGAAATGGCAGGGGTGCTAAGGCGGAGGATATGGCAGTAACCGAAGAAGGTTCGTCAGTAAGGCATAACCTCTTTGAAGGACGGTTGTTCCCATCAGAGTCAAATTTGTCGTGGAAGGATTAAATCTCACAGTTACCCTCCAGATCATCTGGGTAAGAGGGAGTATACATGTTTTGGGAATGTTTACAGAAACATGAAGGTTAGATGGAAAGGAAGAACATTGGAGAAGACAAGGACAGGCTTCAAAGACGAGGAAGATAAATAGAGAATGCAGAATGAATGGAAGAAATCGTCTCTATTTATAAGTGAGAGAAAACAAAAGGCCACAACTTTTCGTTTGAAATGCGAAGAGGCAAAAGTTCACGCATTTCCCTCTCTCGGGGAATGAAACCGCCGAAAAAGTAATGATGAGGTGTCGAAATTAGCGCTTACATTAAAAGCGGGAATTACTGCGCAAGTAAAAGGATAATCGCGCAATTAATGAAGGTCTGCCATGTCACAAGAACAAGATTTGTATGCCTCTGCAGTTCAGCTCAGCCACACAAAATCTGGGGGCAAATGATAAACCATAATTAAATCGTCTGTTAGTCAACGACAGTAAACAGTTCAACTTCAGTAGCTCAACACTCGAAGTACTGCAGTTCAGCAGTTCAGCGCCCAAGCATGGCTGTTCAGCCTCGGCTGCACCTCAACAAGGCATCATGACGCCCTTATAACATCGAAGAATATGCCAAGGTTTGCACCTCGGCACCAACTTCAGTTTATGTTCAAATGCCGCACTTCAGACCACTTCAGCGGTATAAGGCCAAGTCATGCACTTCGGCAGAGTTCAGCTGTGTACAACAGCAAGTGAACCAAGTACGATATTACCTTGTGGGACCCTCGGACAGAGGTGCAATTCAAATATAGTGATTACAGCTGGGTATTCTTCCTGAACACGGTAAGGTCATAACAGTCGGCCTACTAGTTATATCAACCAGGCCGGCCTATTAGTCACATCAGTCAGACTACTAATCACATCAGCAGACCTACAGCGTCCTAGGCTTTCTGCCCCAAGCAAGCGTCCAATCCACTATCTACTATCAGAAGCCAAAAGCGGGAAAAAGGTCTATAATGGCAAGCCAACCAAGACAAAGAAAGGGACCAAGATCCGAATCCGGAATTAAAACCTTCATACTCTAAAGCAAATCTATACACTTCGCACCTCGGCAAATACTGTGAGAAACTCCTAACTCACCCTTTAAATTACAAATCTCAGTGAGATATGGCCCAAACTGACTTGAGCGTCGGAGGGTTTTTTCCGGGGCCAACCCCCCAGGACCTCTGACATGTGCTTCCTTGTGCAGGATATTTGGCGCTATTCCAGCTACACATTCTCAATCCCGGTTAACAATTATTCACGTTAACTGACGGAGCTAATTTGAGGTCATCTAGACCCTTGGTGAAGATCCGGCTTCATCATCTATAATCATATAAATTAAAACGTATCAGGACACATTCTCAGTCTAATATAAAGGATATGACCGACAATGTCACAGTCATTCGATTACCAAAGAATATTAAACCGCGTAGCATGACAATAATTTTTTCAACATTAACCCTCGTTCCATTACCATCACAATAATTTTCAACATAAACGTATAAATTTAAAACTTATATATATCATCTCATCCATCAAATGTCTCAAAACATCATCATCTCATACAAACACCTGCAAATCACAGACATCTTAAATGTATCAAATGTAAAAAAACATCAACCGAAAATACAGAAGACTTAATCCTAGACAGTCTCGTCAAGGTCACCACCTGAAAATATATAAATCATGAAAGAGTGAGCTCCTAAATGTCACTAAAAGATAAAAGCCCTTCAAATACTTTGACAATTTCTACCTCCCTCTTAACATTCCCTAATTATAGATAATACATACAACGTTCCTTTCAATTCATACGAAAACATGCAAACATATAGCACAATCTTTTTATTTCATTTGTTTTATTTTTGTTTTCGTTTCTTTGCTTTCTTTTCCTTTTCATATCCTTTTCATTTTGTTCCATTTCATTTTATATGTTATTTTGGTTTTTTCATATCACAAATGAGGCCCCCATGACTCATTCTATATTTCATTTTGTTTTAGATGCTTCGAATACCATAGGGAGTCTACCTGTTGTCTCAGGTACAAAAACTCAGATTTATTAGAGAACGAAACTGACATTTGATTAATGAAAACTAATATTAATTAAGCTCAAAGTATGTTACTAACCAACTTTGGACAAACCCATTTACAAATTTTTCTCGGATACTACCTGCTGCATACTTATCTCGTTGGGACCCTTTTGCTACGTTAGCTGTCATTATGGGTAGGTGGCTAAGCTCACTTCCCATAAGAGGTTGCTATGACCCTCTTGCTTCTAATATTTTACAACAAAGAAAAGACCATTCTCTATTGGTGGGTTCATAAGTAAGTTCTCTTATTAGATTTATGAAGAACATAATTTATACACACATATGGACTTAGTAAATAAATTTTTAGAATTTTAAAACACTTGTTCCATCATGCTTTTATCACATTAATATAATGGTAACATCATTAGCCAATCATAAACTTCTCTTAACCATGCATGAACTAAGCTTTCTTAGGCTAACTACAAACTAATTCTCTAGATTTGACTCATAGAACTTATATTAGATATTGACTTAAGTATAAAATTTGAGAACCCTATATTAGCTTTTCAACGCAACTTGAATTACTCGATTCTGAGTTTCATTTTATAAGATAAAATCAAAATCTAACCATACATTCTACACATAGCTCTGAGCGTATGGTTAGATTTTGAAACTTGTCAAACATTATATCTATATGGTATGGTTAGATTTTGAGACTTGCCAAATATTATACCTATATGGTGATTTATCCGTACGCTCTCAACGTATGGTAAGATTATGAGACTTACCAAATTCTATATCCATACGTTTAACACACTTTAAGCTATTGCTTTCACTTTGACTAATTTATTCCAAGCGATTCTATTTTATGTGACCCGATTGCTTAGGAATCTCTCTTTTTCTGTTGCCTAACTGAAATAGTAATAATTTTATTCCTTGCAAGTTATAAAGGCCCAAAAGTCGTTACCCATCCTTGTCTCTATCTGCTCTTTATTTTTCTTTGGTAGCAAAGGCGAAATCCTTCGCCTTAGTCCTTACTGTCTCAGCTTTATAGAATTTTGTGGAGAATGCAAATCAGGTGTCTAACGGTATTCTAGGTTATATTTCACCTTGGGGCTGGAGCAGTAGGGGCATGTTCAATTAGTCAAATCAACTAAAATTTTCTATCAATTGCCTCACTAATAAACCTACTTTAATTGGTTATACATACACTCCTGTGTATTTATATTTCTGGGGAGGGGTTGGAGAACAATTACTATTTTCACAGTTTGCGTATTAATTTCTCTAGAGCTTTTCTTGCTCCCGTGACTCGGCCATTTGAATGTCTTTGGAAGAATGACCACCCATTCCTTAACATTTTTTTGTGGTTGTTCAACGTTGGATCCAAAATCCTTGGAGTGTTTATTGCAAATAAGTTTACCTGTGAATGATTATTCATATTTTTGACCACCCTCTCGTTAAAGATTTTGTTCTACAAATTAACACATGTTCTTTTGTTTAGGGAAAAAAATGACATTTTCTACATTAGCATACGATCATATGAGAAAATTGGATAATCGGGAAACAAACGTGTATTTAACACATAGGTATGGTTACGTACATCTGATTCTTTTATATTCTTCCGTATGCAGGAGCCTTTAAGACAATGGATGATGTGGTTGTCGTTGTTTGAAGTGCTGGTTATAACCATATAGTAAGGAAACTCCACAGAGTTTCTTACATGATTTGAAATTATCGAAACTCTTAATGTTGCTTGGTCGTTGCGTCTTTAGGATTCTTCTCATCTTTTTCTTTGATGAGGGGTGGGTTCTCCCCCATCTGTACCAGAGGTAGGGGTGTTAAACAAACCGAGCCGTTCGCGAACTATTCGAGTTCGGTTCGTGTTCGGTTCGTATTCGTTCGTTAATTATTTGTTAACGAGTCGAATTCGAATAGGTATTCGAGTTCGTTTAGTTAAACGAACCGAACTGTTCGCAAACAGTTCGGTTCGTTTAAACAGTTATAAGGTTATCGAGCCGAACTCGAACCAATTTTAAAGTTCGTTTAGCTAAACGAACCGAGCCGAACTATTCGTTTAGCTGAACGAATTCGAGTTCGAAAACTTAGTATTCGGTTCGGCTCGGTTCGTTAACACCCCTAACCAGAGGCCTCTTAGTAAGGTGGGATGTAAATCGATGGATGTGCTCCATCGGCAGCCCTGCAAAGGGAGAGGACACACGAGACTCAGCCAGCCCGGAGTCAACCTTTGTAATATTTCAACAAGGATTGTCTCCACACGGACTCGAACTTGGGACGTCGGGGTTCTAGCCCCAATCACATTTGCCACTTACTACTGGACTATGCCCCTGGGGCTCTTCTCATCTTTTTCTTGTGTTTCTTGATATGATTTTTGACTTCGTTATAGGATTAGTCAAGAAGCAAACGATAGAGCAAACGCAAACATAATTTATCCTTCACTTTCTTTTCCTTTTCTGTTTTTTTTGTTGACATTGACTAGCATCACTTTAACTTTTCCATTATATTTTGCCACTCACGTCGGGCCTTGAAACAAATGATAAAGTTGTTGTTTTGTAACTTTGAAGCCATGAAATTTGAGCTACAGAAACAGACTCTTACATAAAAGTGTATGTTAAGGATGCGTATATCAGATCACGAAGCGATCCGGTCCCACTTCGGACTTTACACAAACGCAGTCAAGGTCACGGGTTCGAGCCGCAGAAACAGCCTCTTGCATGTATGGTAAGGAAAATCTACACAAATGCAAGAGCTTAGTTCATCGGGAACCCACTTTTATTATATTTTATCACTATTAAAAATTTATGTCTTGGTTTATCGGAAAATCCCACGAATTTTTCGGTCATGTAGAGGAAATCCGGCTCAATCGCTGGGAGATGCTTTGCTAGAACGAGTTAAGCATTTATATATCTTTTGCTATGTCTGCAGAACAAAAGACTACTTGAAAAATTTTTCATCCTTGTCAATAATATTTTGTTCTCCAAATCAAATTAAAAAAAAAAACTTATGTTTGCTTGATAGGTGAATTTCACACAATACTACCCGAATATGTATATGTATTTTAACCTTAAAGAAATGAATAAGAAAAAGAAGCGGGTAAAACTTTCACAGGGTATTCAAAAGTAGTTACTGGATTATTATTTTCAAATCTTATTCACAAGATTTTGTCTTAAGGAACTTTTATTTACCAGTGAGAAACAACTAACAAGAGTTATATTTAATATACATATATATATATATATGTATGTATATATATTAGATGTTGTATTAGGAGTGAGAGACACTGTAAGTTGGTAATCTGTTAACTATCAATCATCCTAATATTTACTTCCATCAAACTTCAAAAAAAAATAATGGATGAATGATTACACGTGTAAAGACCCAAAAAATCTCATATCAAAAAAAAAAAGGAGACGGTAAAACAAGTATGGTTTAAGTGTTAATTATCAAGAAAAATTAATTTTTTTAAGTTAGTAATGACGAAAGTCCGATTCATCAGAGACATGTTGCGTCGACAAGGCGGAAAGGCCAAATCCGGATCTAGAATTGACTGAGTAAATCTAAGTCATTACAAAGCTCTCTATTTGAGAGTAATTACTCTCGCCACAACAAAATGACCAAATTCAGACCTGGAACCGAATGAAGAATCGAAACCCTTGCCTACGTGTCCTATTTAAATTACATTCATCTACTTATATAGTAATTTATCTTTTATATATCTCTTATTCAAAAATAAAAAACTTACTACTAAGATTATCAATATCTAAATTAAACCAAGACACAGAAGGCTGGTCCTTAACTTCTTATAATTTGTTTAGAAAAAGCAGATTGTTGACTTGTTTTTACTTCAGCTTTTGGGAAATTGACTAAGTTGATCAATGGCTGCAAGACATTTATATCTATTTTTGAGCTACATTGAACTAAGTCTTGATGCTTTATGTGTGAATTCGTCAAGTATTATGTATGTTTGTTAAAATTACATGGGATTATTACCCAGTGATTATGTACAACAACATTAACCATTACCTTAGATGATTCCGCCTATGGCGGGGTATAAAGAGTCAGATATACGCAACCATACTCATATGTTAGAAACACACCGAGGTTGTTTTACAACGATCCATAATGATACGTCAATCTACGTCAATCAACTACTGAAACGTAGTCAATTTAGTGAGTCGTTTTGTTTTATTCCATCATACTAAAACCGTGTAGAATCTCTTGAAGGGAAGTCCCTCCATTGGCCAAATAATTACTCAATAATAAAGGCATAACAGGTCAGGTGGTACTCTAGGGGTGGGACTTGGGAGATAAAAACCGGGTTCCTTTAGAACCTCCTTTGATGCCTTCATTCCCAGAGCTACTAAATGTTCAACATGCTGAATCCAAGAAAATACATGTCAATACAAACTTATATCAGTACATCCATTTACTTGCCCGACTGTATCATAAGTATCTGCATGCACCGGCCAGAGAATTTAACGATCATGTTTTTACATGTATGTAAAGGGTAATTACGGTGCACTAGACTCTCACGTTTGCACAGGATACAGAAATAGACCGAACCGCATCGCGATCTGATGTACGCAACATTACTCTACACTTTATGTAAGAGGCTATTTCCGTGGCTCGGACCCGTGACCTCAAGATAGCAACACATACATGTTTTGCATGTATGTGATAAAAGAAGATTCTGTTAACTAAGATGATTAGTGATTACTCCTGAAACAAACTTCTCTGCCCATGCATATTGGGTTGAACCAAGCAATCATAAAAGCAGGTGAATCCGTGCAAGAACTGCTGGAAAATTACAGTCCCAGAAAGTAGATGTAAAAATATGAGGGTAAAAGGAACAGATCTTTGTCAGAAGTATACCAGCTACTGTTACATCTGAAATTATTCCTTTCTTGTAAAAGTTGTATGTATTTACATTTGGGCGACTATGAAGAAGTAGTTTCAGTATTTGAAACAGAATCACTTGGAATGCCTTCACAGACATTAAATCTACAAAGTGGGCACACCCTGCAGAACCAATCCAGGTAGCAAATATATATCAGAGATACAGAAATAGCTTTTTTTGTCCAAAATCAAGAAGACATGAATGACTGGGAAAATGTCAATACCTGTTCATTTCTTTAAGCCATTTATCTATACAAGACATATGATACTCATGATGGCAAGGAAGAACCCTCAATTTGTCTCCTTCCTCATATTCGGCGAGACAAATGTAGCACCTGTCAATCAATAAACGGTGCCATTAAATTACAAACAAGAAAAGTTCAAACTTGTGAAGAAAATGGAATACTGTCCCATCTTGATCAGTTGCTAAATTTAATGCATAATAACTCCACACATAGAGTGTCTTATGCTAAAAGAAACTGCGGTGAGATGATTCAAGATGTCATTTATACGTACATACGATAAACTAAGGGGATAGGGAAAGGACCACAGAAGAAATATTCCAACATGGATTAACTTTGGTTTTCAAAATCATCCTATTCATAAGATAAAAAATCAGTAACATTTTCTGATGAACATGTAATACAGGGAAGTTCAACAGAGAAAAACCATAAAAAGCATATGAAGAAAAGTAGCACCAGAGTGAACATAAGTATTTCCAAAAGGATGATTTGTTGAAGTACACAATAATGTGCAGAGCATTACCTATTTACCTTTCATGCTGCACATTTAAAGAAAAGCACTATACACAATTATAATCGGCAATCTATAACTTACTGTGGCATTTCACTTGGGCTTCTTTCATCTGCTTCTAGCTTGTCATGAATTTTTACAGGGAACGAGTCTACAACTGAATCTGGAGTTGGAAGAGTGAGCATGGACAGAGAAGATGAAGGTTGACGATGAATTTCATCCAAGACCTGCATATAACATGTTCAATCAGTCTGGAAAATGATTTTAACAAAATAAATAATGAAGTAGTAGAATGAGAAGTACATCACGAATTATTTAAGTTTACATGCAATGACTAGCTATAAGACAATAACCAGTGAAAAACGCAATTCAAATCTGTCAATTTTTTGACTTGTACTAAGCATAACTTATTTCACTCAGAAAATGTTCAAGAGAGTAACTGATATATAGAAAACATAAACAACAACATTACCCAATTGCCTTAGAGAATCCCGCTTATGGCGAGGTATGGGGGGTCGAATGTACGCAACCATATTCATGCGTTAGAAACACACAGAGGTTGTTTCACGATGACTCACAATGAAAATTGTGTTAAGCTGTGTCGATCAACTGCTACTTCACAATATTAGAAGCGCAACCAATTTAGTGAGTCATTTTGCTTTATTCCATCATATTCCAAAGTCAAAGAAGAGTGTGTTCTTCACTCTATTAGAAAACATAAACAAAAACACAAAACACAAAACTAAAGAAAAAGCACTTGAGACCAAATACAAGTGCCAAATCATTTTCTTCAAACTAGTTTTTAGTTTATATGCATTAATCCTCCCCCTCTCCAATAAAAGAAAAACAAGAACTGAAAAAGAAATAAAGAAAAAGAGTGCAGAAAGCCTATGATATAGATGACATACTGAGGCTAACTTTAAAGTCGACGTGAAATTGAAGGGACAGTATTTCTGGGAAGTCCACAATTAGTTACAAAATATATAAAAACATAAAACTACTTTATTCACATAGCCGATTCTACCTGGTGGGAATAAAGCTTGAACAGCCCATATAGCAGAAATAAAACTTATTTGCATTTAAAATTTTCTTTATCCTATCATAAACAGTGCTGAAAGAGAGCTGAAGCAATCAACATGTGACCTAATGTCACATCATTGAGACAAAATTAATACTTAATAGTGACAACAGGTAAGGCTGCATAATTGGGTCTACATATCTAAACTTTATCCGAACTTATGGCACAGATTGGATGCTTTCATCATACATTGAGGATACCGTTCTTGCGGATGACACCAGATAGTCTATTGGTACCCACGTATGGACGACATTGTATTGGTCTTGTTCCATGTACTGGATCTAAAAACAATAAAAGTGGAACTGCAAACATCTTTCGATTTAGTGACGTATGATATATATTATCAGCCTCACAAAAATATTCCTTAAATTAAACGAGTGGAACACAGACATGAAGGTTTATTAATCCACATATAACAATCAACTAACAGAATTCATTGATAAGACTTCTAAGAATACTGAAACATCTAAAAATTATCCTGCTAGTCCAAGTTTTATAAATCTCGAAAATCTTGATATGCGTATACAATTTCATGGACAAAAGAGCCAAGGTCACATATATACATAGGCCAAGGCACACAAGTTCCTAAGGAAGCATGTGTCGATCAAAAAAAAAAGCATCTTCTGCACTAGAACACTTTCCGTGCTTTGCTAACACCCCTTACAAACACCAAGGGATTTGCACTCACAAGTCAGAAACTAAAGAAAACCACTTAAAAATTCATTCTCCAACATCAGCATCAAAGTCTCAGAACATATTGCTGATATTTCTTTCGGATAAGCATGTTCTTTCAATTGAAGACAAATGCTAACAGAGTTAAAATGGTACCTAAACTGATGCAACTTTTGTGCACTTCTTTTTCCGAATCAAGATGTACCAACCAGCGAATATGAAATAGTATTAGTAACACATGTTTCCATGCACTGGGCTACCCTTTTAACAGATGTAATGCTATTCTAAATCACACAATATCACCTTCAAACAAATTAAAAGAGAGGACTGAATGCCATGAAACAGATCAAGCTTATAGTGCTGAAAGAGGATTCTTTGGCTATCTCCTTAACATCAATCAAATTCCACAGATCAGGCATGTACTAACTCGTGGTGTGTTCTGATAGCTAGGTAAGTTAAATAGCTTTCTCAATCGATTAATTCACAATTAAATAAAGAAGCAACCTTCAGCTGCAATTATCAAGGCTGCACTTTCCCACTCTTTCTGTTGTGCTACTTGAGATTTTTAAGTTGACAAATAGAAATATTTCTACGTGAATTTAACTTAATGGAATAAGTAATTGTATTAAGGCCTGGATCAATTATTCTCTGTTCATTTCCCCTCCTTTTGGGAGCAGGCTCCAAAAGGGCAGAATGTATTCAGACTAGAAGGAAAGGTAACAGTTAAGCATTGAAGATCACCTCAAATAAAGCCTCAGCAAGCATGATGATTCGTGAAATACTGGCAAGCGCAGCAGACTCTTCACTCAAGAAGAAAGATTCACAAGAGCATGAACCATCAGGATGAAGTCCAGAAGGGCAAAAAACAGTTTGTTGTTCTCTCGATTGATGGCCAAGGTGGCTGCCTTCTGAGATCTGTACATATGAGTGGGTAAGCAACTGCTAAGAAAGAAATCTAATTCCAGAGATGGTTTGGAGCAGCCATGGAAAGTAAGAAGGATTTCTGTAATATTTTCCCTTCCTGTTTGGCTTATCGGTGAACTCTTATACAGATCTACTACAGGCACAGATAAGCTACAATAGCATCCTTATATGTGTGTGTGTGTGAGTGTGTCTACATATACACATATGCACGTATGTATGTATATGACTTGGGCATGTAATAGATTATTCTCCAACACAAAACAGCACACATTAGAAAGATATGCATGACATTTTTTGTTATGGTTCAAAGGGAAAAAAAATTGGACCCCACCTATACAAGGTCAAGTTAGCTGATATGACTTTCACTTTAGTGACAGGAAGGAGGAAAATGAGGAGCGGAGTGACGTAGACTTACAGTGCAATTCACTGGTAATAGGATTTTCATTCACAGATAAACTCAAAGTTGACAAAACAAGCTTAGCATCCAACTATTACTTCCAAAAAAAAGGTGTTCAGCCACTGGACAGTTGACCAGTGAACAACGACCAACTGCCACTGGCAGTCATGCCCCACTCGCTGTATCGGTTATATAATTATTACGAGTCTCATAAAGTATCCACGGATTTTGTCACACTAAATCACATTTGACCTTAATTTTTCTCAGATATCCATCCTTGGAGAGAATTGTTTGTAAGATAACTTGAGAGCATTTTTCCTTAGCATTCCCATATAATGGATTTCTATAAAATTGATTTCTACCTAAAACAAGCTTTTTTTGCTCTGAGAAGAACATAAGACAACCTTTCATGCCTCTGATGCTAGACATATACCATACCACTTCCTGTGCAAGAACCTAATGTAATCAAGATGATAAAGAAATAAAAAATAAGGAAAGAGGTAAAACAAATGGCTAACTAGCTGCTATAAAGGCTCAATGACCAAATGGGCTTGTGGCATTTCTTTAATCAACCCTCAACCCACCGCACCGCAACTCCCCCCCCCCCCCCAACCAAAAAAAAAGCCAAGAACAACAACAACACAAGAAATAAAGAGCGGAAGATCAGCCAAACATTTTTACACCACTTAATAAGAATTATTTGACTGCATTCAAAGAATTTTGACCAATAAAGTTTGTTTGCTAATGCTGATGTGAATAGCCTTCATAGCCAAATTTTGAACCACCCAAAACCAAGATTATGAAATGTTACCTCAGATCTCAGTAGCCATCTCCTTCCAATTCTGTGGTGACTACTAGGTCCCAGACGGCTGGAATGATGAGCTACTCCATCAGCTTGAATATTTCCACTTAAATCAAGTAGCAATCTGTTGTGAGATCCAAGATCATCAGCATGTCCTGAGGCAAAGACTATGGTTGAAGAATCACTGGTTCGGTTAAAACTGTGTCTTGCTAATGCCTCCCAATATAGCCTCCTGTTATTCCTTCTTGCTTCTCGGCTACTTATTTCACGCCGGATACCAGATAAAACATTGGAGGAGATACTCACTGCATCAACTTGAAGCACATCGGTGTTCTCTGCTACATGCTCGCGATCAGACGTATGAATTTCTGAACTAAAAGGGGTTTCTATATCAGAACCTTCAGAATCACGCAACTGAGTAATTGCCAAAGGATCAGGACAGTCACATGGAGAATCAGAATCGGCAATATCAGAGTTTAGAACAGCAACAGCATGATTTTGTTGAACCTCCGAATGGATATTTCTTCTATCCAGTGCCAAAATACTTGTGTTTTCACTGTCCAAAGAAACACCTTTGGTGACTGGGATGGGAATATCAACACTGCTTGCATTTGCAGAGACCAAATTTTGAGAAGTCTGTTTGCAGAATTATGTCAACTCCTTCTCAACAAGAAGACAGGAGAAATTCAATAAGCACTTACCAGACTGGGACGTATTGAAAGTTCAGCTTGATTGCCACTAGCTTCTCCAATGACAAAAGGAAAATGGCTTTTCTCCGTTGTTGCATTGCTGCCTTCAGTTATAGGTCCAGACTCTAGAATTGAGCTCACAGTTTCTGAGCATAATATAGAGGAAGATTCAGCACTGGAATTCCTAGAAATATCAAAATCTGGATCTGAAGTATCCACCGAACCAGCAGGTGACTCAGGGAAACGGTCTCCTATCTGCTGGTACAGAAAGATAAGTCTCTAAGTATCGGTTTACATAAAGAAAAGAACTGATGTTTGCCTTTCGAATGTTGTGTATTGCACCAAGAAACACCTGACAGATAACAAATCATTCCCAGGCAATGTTCCTCGGTGCAAGTATGATTGCTTATACCAAAGAATGTAACTGCCACCCTTAAAGCCAATATCGTTGCAACCGATGGTGAAAACCATTCAAGAAAGGATATCTTCAACAGGCTTACAGCTGTAACAAATTTGTTCAACATGATACTTTATCTTGCAAATAAACCATTTCATCAACTTACCTTCTCTGAGGGAGAAGGGGGGGAAGGGGGGGGGGGGGTAATATAGTCGGTTTGCTAAACGCACTGAAAGAAATATATGTTCATGAAGACAACAGTTGTCAGAACCTAAAAGTTAAACTGGTAATCCCCAAAATCAAATTCCCAAAAAAATGAGCCCAAGAATAAAATTCCAAAGAACAGCAAAAACGCTACTTGCCAAAGCATCATTCAAGAAATGCAAGAAAAAATGATGAACACTCGAGGATGTAAAACAAAACACACAGAATCCCTGCTTTTTATTAGCCCCAAAAAATTTAGGATTCTTCCAGGGATTATTACCCATCCTCAACACATTGACCTTTCATTTGCTAAGACAAATTTCACATACCAGCCTAACATGTGACCAATTGATCAATCATGAATTCATAAACTTCATAGATGAAGAAATTATTACGACCTTCATAGTCACTTGCGCATCAAATAAGACCAACCAAAGAAAAGGACAAAAATAAATAAATAAAAGATCAGCAAATAGAGCCTTAGTCAACACGGGTAATTTGTGATTAACATTACCTCCTGAGGAGACGAATGAGAGGTGGAGGAACCACAGCCAAAGAGAGCAGAAAATTTGCCCTTAGAACGTTTGAGCCCAGAAGAATAAGAAGAAGAAGAAGAGTGCCCAGATGGTTTTTTCGATGATGATGATGAAGAAGAATCGACGCGACTAGCGCTTGAACCCATCTCGAATTTCAGAGAAAAAAATGGAATCAATATTAACAGTGATGAAGAAAATGGAATTGTGGGTGGAGCAGGAAGAATGTGAAGAGGAAAAAAAAGACAAAGATAGGGAAAATGTGGAAGGAAAAAGTCATGGTCTTTGAAGATTACAGAGTAAATGTAAAATGATTGTTTGGTGTTTCGTCTGAAAGTGACGGTGGAGACAGTATGTGCTGTCAGAATTCATGCCCATTCCCTTTTCATCCGGATGGGATCAGGACAGGCTAGATGTGAGGCAACTTCTGAAGCTGCGAATCAGATCCGGACACGTGACACATGCTGCCTAAATTAAAAAAAAATTCTAACACCCCTTTTCTTCCCCTGCGAGAAACTCCAATGCCGCCGCCGCCGCCGCTCTTTCGTCTCCCGGAAGAAACGTCTTCTCCGCCTCCTCCGCCACAAACTACTATGATGCTTCTCTCTCATCTCCTCTCAAAAAGTAGATCTGCTATTATTTAAAATTGGTTTTCTTAAATTTTTTTGCTGCAGTAATGGCTTTCAACAACGATGCACTGAATTTAAAGTTTCAGAAATTATATTCCGGCTTGTGAGAGGTTATCTTCATTAACGAGAAGTTGTCGCCGCCGCTCTTTTGTCTCCCAGGAAACAAGCGTCTTCTCTGCCTCCTTCTGCACAAACTAATATGATGCTTCTTCCTCATCTCCTCTCAACAAGTAAATCTGCTATTATTTCAAATTTGTTTTCTTACATTTTTTTGCTGCAGTAATGGATTTGAACAACGATGCGCTGAATTCAAAGTTTCAGAAATTATATTCCGGCTTGTGAGAGCAGCACTGGAGTTTCTCGCAGGGGAAGAAAAGGGGTGTTAGAAAATGTTTTTTTAAATTTAGACAGCATGTGCCACGTGTCCGAATCTGATTCGCGGCCTCAAAAATTGCCTCACATTTGGCCTGTCCTGATCCCATCCCATTTTCATCGGATGGGATCGCCGACCCCCTGCTGGAACGGTAACAAAAGACCTGATGCCACGTGGCAGCAGAGGAGATGGTGAGGCTGGATGCGGCTGACCTCCACCCAGTCTCACCACCATCCCTGCTGCCACGTGGCGGTCGGTCACGAAGGGAGTCACGGGGGTGGAGGTCAGGGGATCCGGTTCCCATTTTCATAGCGAAAAGGTTGAACCCAACCCAAGAGCCTTCACATTCAGGTCCAACGAAACAGTTAGAAGGATGTAAATCAGGTATTCAGCGGTCCGTTAAGACCCACAATAAAGTCTGAAGATAATACACATACAATACAGTCTGCGGGATTCAAACTTTTCACCTTCATAGCAAATCTACTTCTTCAGAACCAACCGAGCTATACCCTACACGAATTCATGTCCATTCTTTCCTAAGAAAGAGAGAGAATATCTCGGGCTCTATATATTAATGGACACCTTGGCACCTCTTGTATCTCACTTATACTTTGATAATATTATGATATATTAAATCCAATATTGCAGATTAAATTTTAATAATCTTAATATAGAAGTTTTAAATTTGCCATAAGTTTTTATTCATGCGGGGTTGATCATAGACACTTTGTCGACAATAAATATTGTGTTATTCATATAAAAAATCGATAAATAATTTAATTTACATCATCTACAAATCTCATTAGAACTTGTACAAATGAGACTCTCAAGATTTGAATGCAACCTTATGCATCATAATCCTAAGGTTAAGACCCAAACAATAATTAAATACTCAATATACTACAACAACAACCATACCAAGTATATCCTAACGACAGCAAAAGTTATCGCTAGGGTCTGGGGAGGGTGAGAGGCAGATAAACAATACCTTCATCTCAAGGAATATAGAATTTGATTCCAGTGAGACGTTTGACTCTATATATATTTGCATAGAAGATATTCTATATACTACTGTCCACAAAGAATATAGACAAAGTCGAATGCATTCCGCACTGCTTTGTCATTATTTAAACAACAACAACAAGCATACTCAGTATATTCCAACATCAACAATAACTACCGCTAGGGTCTGAGGATGGTGAGAGGTTAGCAAAATGATACATCCATCCCAAAGGATAGAGAGTTTGATTTTAGTGAGACCCCCACCTCTATTATTTGATTATATGACATAATAATAGGCATAGTGTGCTAGTATATTAGTGAATGAATTTATTGACCACAAATAGAAAGTTATTAAAATACATAACCACGTATATGCACACATATTCAAACCGGACCGCAATAAGGGTGTCAATAAATTCGTCGTGGAGCTTATTTGCATGAGCTTAAGTTTGAAGGAGAAGTTTTTGACATTTAGCCAGTACCTTGATCCCTTAACATTAATTTGAGATCACCACAAGACCTGCTTTCTTCTGATGCGAGAAAAAATTCAGGCAGAGATAAGGCAAATGTACATAAATATATTTAATGACTCAAGAACAAGCAACAACAACATTACCTTATTGCTTTAGAGGCTTCCGCCTATAGCGCGGTATAGAGGGTCAGATGTACGCAATCATACTCATGTGTTAGAAACACATAGATGTTGTTTTCCGATGACCCGTAATAAGCATCAAGCTGTGTCGATCAACTGCTACTTCACAATATAAGAAGCGCATCCAATTTAGTGAGTCATTTTGCTTTATTCCATCATATTCCAAAGTCAAGAGTGTGTCATTTACTCCACTGAAAATGGAAAGATCTAATGACTCAAGCTGTGAGGCTAAAGTCATGTTGGCCTCTACCAAGTGCTGCTCTGAGGGCATTAGTCCAGTGGGGGCTTCAAGAATAGTTCTGCTTGATGTTGTCTGGAATCCCTCAGTGGAAAGACAAGATATAAGCGGCGCTTATAGGCTTGGTCAAAAGAAACTTGTTCACGCTTACCACCTTATAACATGTGGAACGACAGAGGCTGATAAAAACTGCAAACAAATTGAAAAAAATCGGCTCTCATGACTTTTGTTTTCTGCTATTACCAAGTCAATAGAGGAACAGAAGAATCAAGCTTCGGCGGGATTTTGGAGAAGATGTTTGATGATGATGACTTGAAGGGCATGTTTGAGAAGATTATTTACCATCCAAAGGACATCAATTTGATAGAAAGTGTTGCCCTGGCATCTTAGCTATAGGACAGATACAACAACAACAAGATTACTTCATTGCCTTAGAGGCTCCCGCCAGGTATTGGGGGTTGGATGAAAAGCTCTAGGATAGATAGCTACAGCTAATTTTTTTTTGGCTGCAGAAACAATTTTCTTGAAGAAAACTTGTGTATTCAAATTTACGTATGATACCCTTGTATGCCTGCAGAGTTGTAATTTTCTTCACATTGAGCCTATCTATCTCTACATGGTGATATTTAAACTGAATTTCATGCATACTGCAGTCTTTTAGTTTGTCTCACTGTGTCCCCTTTTGTTAAGATGAGATGGGGGAGGAGGCAGGAAGTGTACCAAGAGAAAAATTGTTGTATGTATCAAGGGGGAAAGGGAAAACCTTAAAGTTATTTGAGGTTTAGAAATCTTGTCT
Organism: Eustoma russellianum; assembly: GCA_036186865.1. Classification (NCBI taxonomy): domain Eukaryota; kingdom Viridiplantae; phylum Streptophyta; class Magnoliopsida; order Gentianales; family Gentianaceae; genus Eustoma; species Eustoma russellianum. The sequence continues at coordinate 1,437,878 of AP025072.1, read as the reverse complement.
CCTTTCCTTTTTGTCCTTATTCATATATGTAGTCATGGAAATTGCTTCTTATAATGTCAGGCTCACCATTGGCTAATGTCAGGCTCACCATTGGCTTAAAGTGGCATGATTTTCTTGGGGACCTACCACATGCAAGATGCATTGATGCACCAGGCTGCCTTTGCTTTATTGATTTTGTCATTTTATTTCATTTATAATGTAGACCAAGCAATACTTTAAGCACTTTACATCTTTTCAGGCTGTATCTCTGTTTAACATGTTGAGAAATTGTAGAATTTTGTCAAGGGCCTTGTCCAGCTTTTAAGTAAGCTTTCATGAGACACCTAATGCTTCTGTCTTCCACCCTTCTCACAATCATTCACATTGAAGAACACAGCCTTAATCCTAGAGGAGTCTGTATGTCTCACTATCCCTGGACATTGCTCAAGGAACATACGCTTGAATTGGACTTGAGGCGGTACTATGGAGGCACGGAAAGCTTACGGACCAAAGTTAAAGAGGCGACTTATTTTGCGTGCATTTATTTTTAGTGTCAAATTGTGTAAATGCTTGGCAAATGTTGCCTTTCTAAGGCAAATTTTGTAAAAGTGTGCACTAGTTGGATAGTCAAATGTAAGCCACCTATATTTTGCGATAGCCAAATTTCATGTTGCGAGTTTAAGCAACTTCTTTTCTAAATGTGCCATTTTGGCTTATCTATGAAAATTAATTCCCAAAAAAAAAAAGAACACAGCCTTAGAAAGGAGGAATGGTACTTAAACAAAACAGAAATAAAAATAAAGAAAGATACAATCTGATAAATCATGCTATTCATGAGTGTATCACTTGAAGCTTGAATGATGTTAGTTTTGTGGCCTGTTGACAAGGTTGTTTCGTTATGATGAGACACCTAGTATACATGGAGCATTTTTTCAATCTTTCTGTAGTACATTATATAAAATTTTGGTGTAGAGTGAAACTTCAAAAGCTAACATTAGTCTCCTGCTTCATTTGCAGTGTCCTGCTATGCATAGCCAATTCTTATGTGTGAATCACCAAAGTACTGTATTCAAGTTCTGTTGCTTCTTTTGAAGAATTTGCTCTTGGATTTTCTTCACACTTCTCTCAGTAAGCGCGCTTCTACTTAGAGAAAATGTCCACTTTTCTGATCATTCTAGTGTTGAAGCTGAGAATGTACAGCTATCTGTCGGGTGTTTTCAGGATCTTAATCTTGTAGGCATATTCGATAGTTAAGTCAGACTGAAGAAATTGTTTTTATTCATCTATGGGGATAATCTTAAAGATTAAGTTAGCTTCCATTTAACCCTTGGTTTTGATGGCCGGGCTTTAGAGCAACTGGTAAGGTTGTTACTTTGTGACCTTAAGATCACGGGTTCGAGCCTCGTAAACAGCTTCTTACACAAATTGTAGGGTAAGGCTGCGTACATCAAATCGCAAAACGATCCGTTCTCTCTCCGGAAACTGTACAAACGCGGGAGCCTAGTACACCGAGAACGTCTATTTAACCCTTGGTTTTGGACTAATGTACTCTGGATTTGGAAACTAGTGCATTATTATATCTCGAGTAATCTATTTAAATGGTTCACTTGGAAAAGTAATTCTTACAGAGTTTCTCCCTGCTTGTAACACTCTGGATACAAAAGGCTTGTTTTTCCCTGTTACTCTCAATTTCTTCCTCTGCCTCTCATACTCCCCAAACCCTAGCGGTAGCTTTTGCTGTCGTTGAGATATACTAGGCATGATTGTTGTTGTTGTATTATGCTTTAGATAGTTCATGGCATTTACAGCTGTCAATAGCCTGTTTTCTGTTTATCAAAGTTATCAAATGGTCTAGACTGGATGTCAATCTGAAGCTTTGAGAACTGTTCCCTCTGTTTGCTGGTCATTGGTAAAGAATGAGTAGATTTCTGATTCTATTTCAACTTTTGAGTAGTTATATTCTGCTTAATAATTGTGCCTTAAGTTACTTATTCTGTGACCTTTTGCTTTTGCGTCTGATTAGCCATATATGCTAATTTGGCTACAGAACATTGGAATTTCACAAAGGATATATATATACACACACACACTCCGATTTATCTGATCGATAGAGTAGATTCGGGCAAATATGCATATAGTATGATCTCCAATTCACACATGAGAACTGCAATTGGACATCAACATGATCTTTTGTGCATATGCATCTTGGCACATAATGATTTTGCATTTGAATCGTTGCACCAGCACTCTGCCCTCCCCGTGCTAAAGTTTACACTTAATTCAATGCAATGGCATGCTTCTCAAATATTTATTTAACATGGAGTTTGCAAATTGATAAACGATTTTCCCAATTTTGAGCCAAGATTTACATGTTTCAAGGAGCTGTTCAACGTGCATAGGATCAAATATGGAGCATTTGTTTGAGAGATCGGACATGCTCATACCGTAAACCACGTACCTGTTGTTATGATTTTTTAAAAATCTTAGCAACTACTAAGCGCCTTAGAAATGGAACAATCAAAAGTCATCAACTCGATATAAGATGGGCTGAAAATTGTTTGTTTTCTGTCAATCAGTTTCAAGTCCTGCAATTGAACCATATTCCAGTGAGAGAGAGAATGAGAGACGATCTGCTACCGCGACGCCGGACATTGGAAGGGATAGCTGTGCATTGTTCAACTAATATCCACAAGTCCATCAACCAAGTTAACTAAGCAGGGAATCTCCTACTGATGGAAGTCAAATCCCTACTCAAGATGTCAGATGTATCCGCACAACTCTTACAGCACCGCAGGCTTTTGGCAAACTTTCCCTCTACTATGGTACCGCGGCCAGTACCGTTTGTTGCACTCTTCGTGCATTACGTACTCATGCCTTTTAGCTGAGAGATGGCGAGGGGTGAAATGGACGGAAGAAAATAAACAGATATGCAGCAAAACGAGGAGGACGCAAGCAAAAGGAATCATATCGCGCCGATCAAGCACAACGTCTTTCTCTGTTCATAAGTGCAGAAGATTGCCAAATTCTTACTCACAGTGGAACTGGCAATGTAGTCATAGGGTTTTTTAAACACTGCTAGGGTGAGGTTGATTGGCAATGCAACGTATGACTTTAACAACAGTCATCAAGAAAGCGACAACCAAATCTGGTGCCTTGTAAACATACAAATATAGTCTCTTGTAAGCATACATCCGTGTGGCCATCATCAATTATATACAACAACAACAATCATACCTAGTATATCCCAACGACAGCAAAAGCTATCGCAAAGGTCTGGAGATGGTAAGAGGCATGCAAACAATATCCCATCCCGAGAGAGAGAGTTTGCTTCCAGTGAGCCATCATCAATCATATGGGAGATGCAAATTTCAACAGTACAATATCAGTAATTCTTCGGTGCATGTAACTGCGAAACTCAAAATCAAACGTGCATCTTCAACATAACAAGATAATATAATATTAATAATTAAATATAAGATCAGTTGGAGCTTAAACCCAGGGAGACTATACAGAGTAGCGGGCACTGAATTGAAACCTAGATACTGATGAAGGCACAGCAATTGAAGGCAAAACGAAGTGAGTAGCCTGATCAATCATGTGCCATTGAAAGCTTAAGACTTGAATATATCATACATTTCTGAGAGTTAATTTATGTTCATCTAAAATGAGGAAAAAAGAACAAGAAAGAAAGAGAACCACATGCAGGCACCACAGAGAAAGTGGGTGCTAAGGATATGCCAAAATTGATCAAGGACCTAGCCATAGCCAGTTAAGCTCGGGGAGGAAATAATAGTAGAACAAGTAAAATTCTCTCCCCTACACATATTCCCAATTTGCCAAAATGTATTCTATTAACCAGGATAAGGAATCTACAAAACTAGTAGACTTCGCCAATAAGAATCAGAGTACAAACTAAATGAATTTATCTAGTCTCCCTGATTTTGTAGAACCTGGAGGCCTGAAATTCTCCAACCGCAATTTAGGGTTTGATCTAATCTCATTCAACATGGAATCGCCTGCTTCAGCGCTGATTATCTCCAAGACCGTTCCAAGAACTTCAGCTGCAAGTCCAATTTCCACAAGACGCCCAGGCTCTTCTCCGCCTTCATATATCATGCGGCCTATTTCACCAAAAGGGACTATATTCTCTAACGCCAATCTAGCAAAGACAAGACCAAGAAATTCTGCTGCCCTTGGGGCATCATTAACAGCATCTTCCAAGTTCACCAGCACAGACTCAAACCTGAGAAAAGAAAGAAAAAAAAAGGCGAAAAGAACTAAGTTAAACTCAAACCATTTTGGCCTCCTATTCAAAACAATCAGATAGAATTCCCACCCTTTTATCAGCTGACTTTGACTTATCATGGCAACTTGGGATTCTGACAGATAGATAAGCAGCTTTGCTAAAAGATCCCGCTCCATGTCCTTCCTCTCAAACGAGTCCGTAACCCAGAGGGAAACCATATTCGGGTGGAAATTAGGGTTGTTCAGATCCTTGACACACAAAGCAACTTCATTTTCATCTTTTGCACTGCAAAGAAAATTCTCTGAGTCAAGTTTTTGCAGTAAACAGGAAATATGGGATAGGTCAAAATTCCATAATGCACCCCATGACAAACGGCAGATATGTGGTCACAACAATCGAATTTCACAAAAATTACAACAAACAAAGTTGATGCTCAATTTTTTCATAGAGATGCATCTTTCCAGTCAATGTCAATTCCAAACAGTAGAACTTGCCAAAAAAAAAAAGAGAAAAATGATAAAGCAAGGAAATACCTATAGAACTCTTTAATGGCAGCCATGGACATGTCCCTCAGACGATCATCTGACCACACCTTTTCAGAAGGCACTTTATAATTTGACATTTGAGGGTTATCACGTGTCTCTGACGATGAAGAAAGGGAATTGTCAAAGCTATTATTTGTATTTCTGTTGTCCCTACTTGGTTGATCATAAACAGATGATCTTTCAGGCATTTGCTTTGGGAGGGATTCTTCTCTGGAACTATAAGCAGGCCGATCTGCAATTGGATCAGAACCATTCAGCCCAATGCCCATTCTCCTAGAATCTCCAGTGCTTCCAAAGTCCGAGGATGGAATACCTGGGGAAGCTGGATTCCCTCTGAATGACATTCCTCGTGCAAGACCACCTTGTGGTCCAAGAGTGATTGAATCATCCCCAAGAGGCCACTGGGGCAGGGGAACAGAAAATGTTCTGTTGTCCATAACGTGTCTGTCATCCATTCGAGCATCCTGTCCAGCATAACCACGAAGCTGAGGAGGTACAGCTCGGAAACCACCCAGATGAGAACTCGGAGAAGTTAGCATGGATCCTCTAGGAGAAAATTCCATCTGTTGACCCCTTCTAAGAGATGATCCCATGCTTGGAGTTCGAGCCAGCCTGGTAGCTTGCGCCTGACGTTCTTGGGCAGCATCCCTGTGCACTTCCTCAATCTTTTTCGGCCCTTCAACTTTCCTCCTCTGCTGCCATTTATTCTTTCTCAAATCAATTGCATCTTTTAGCATAAACCTCACTCTGGAAGATAATTTCATGTTGTTTGACAATTTTGCCATCATATCAAAATAAGCATCCATATGCTCCTTGGCTTTTGGATGATCAATCATTTCACCAATTGTGCTCATTAATTTACAGAGTGCTTCAACATCTTCCTCATCAGGATTCTGATACTGACCAAGCAGCTTCTTAATACACTCGTGCATTATTCTCTCGGTCAACATTCTTTTCTTGTAAAGTTCACCTATTAATCTTATATTACCTAACATTCTTCTCCGGGCTTTCAATCTCTTCTCTTCTCTTTCCTGTTCTGTCTGCTTTACTGCGCCTTCCTCGTCAACCTTATTAGCTTCTTCCTCTTCCCTCTCGCCTTTTTCAAATTCTTCTTGGCACTTGTTCAACAGCAGTCTCTTAAATGTGATCCTTTGATTGTCCACAGTCAAACCAGGCAATTTCTGTGCCAGATGATAACAGAAGTTTGCATACATTTCACAGAAAGTTGGTTCCATCAAAGCTTTATCAAAGATTTGTGAAATCACCCCATTTAAAGTAATAACATTGTCAATGTTAACTTGTTTCACTTGCTCAAATAACTTATCAAAATTTTGCGGAGTTAACTTGTTCAGAATAGCTTTCAGTTGTCTCTGCTTTGCTTCTTCCTCGTCAGACACTTTACCAACTTCGTATTTGTTTTCTGCTTTGTGCATCATCTGCAAAGGTGTATGAGGAGAAGGCATAAGACCTTTCTGGAAAGCTGTTCCACGCAGCCATCTGCCGGAATCTGAATTATTTCTAGGAAGAACTACCTGTGGATGCAACGACTGCATTGGCCCAGTCAGAATACCTGCTGGATACTGCAAAGGGTTCTGCATACGAGGATTCCTTAAGACATCATAATTAGCAGATTGGTTAGGCCAAAACACACCCATATTAGGCCCGTCCGATCGCAAATCACGTCCAACCGCAAATTGGCTGGGAATTTTACTCCATTTGTCATTGTCTCCTATACCACTTAAACGACGATCAAGTCGGGATGCTGAAGTGGGCTTGTCAGTTATTCTTCCAGGACCCTCGTGCAACTCTGGTGATAAATGGACATTTGAAACCATCAGCGCCTCTGCAACATCAAGTGGGAACTCAAAACCCTCAGGAAGATCAGCGCAATGATCGGCAAATATAAGTAAGAAATCTCTAGAATACTTCTTCTTTGTTCCTCCATTTCCATCTTCACCACTTCCCATATGCTGCCTACTTACAGAGCCTTCCAATTTTGGGGTAGGAATTTCAGCAGCATCTTCCCAGTCATCAGGCTCCACTTTACTCTGAGCAGCATTCTCGTTAGAAACTTCTGAATGAGACGTCTGCAAAGGTGGTGGCTCCAAACAGCTGGAGACATTATCAGATAGCTCCGTTGAACTAACCAAATCTTTCTTCTCCTCAGGACCCTTATATGCAAGATATAAATCAGAAGTTGGTGCCGCATTTTCATACTTCTTTAGCAACTCCTTCCTTTTCTTCTTACCTCTAGGTGCACTGCTCTTTACCACATTTGACTCCGGCAAAGACTTCACCTTGATGTCCGAGGACAATGAAGATTTATGTGCAGCATTAGCAGGATTAGTATATTCATCTTCAGATTTGAAGTTTTCATCTGCAAGAGTTTGACTTGAAGGAGCCGACTCCTTATCAACAACAGTGGGTTCCACAATTATGTCTTCTTTCACACCTACAGTTGGCAGCCTACTTTCAGACGACAAAGATGAATCTGTTTCAGCCTCAACCCTTGCATCAACATCTAAAGGTGCCGTTTTACCATTTTCGTCAGCTGGCTCTAGTAGCTCTTGTGGTTTGGACACCTTACTGACAGAAGTTTCCTTAGAAAAAGATCCCTCCGCATTGACACTAGATATTTTTGAAGAGTCAATCAGGCTGGGTTCAGAAAAAATTTCTGCTTTCCCTTGTTTGGCCAGAGTTTCATGATTTGGTTGATTCACTTCATCATGTCTACCAACAGATAATTTCGCTAACTCAGGCGCCTCATGCTCTTCGGCCTGGTCATGGTTCAAACCAGAAGCCTCCGACTTGGCCCCAACAACTGCTGGCACTGCTTCCAGTGCAACATCCTGGATAACGTCATTAACAGTCACTTTACCAAGTGCACCCTCGGGCTCTTTCTGGGATGGCAGAATTAAAGTAGCTGCAGCATGCCTACCAACCTATACAAATCAAGTAAATTCAACAAACTTGTCATTGTCATTTTCATAATCAATCAAAGGGGAAAAAGGATTACCTCATCCCTGAGAGTATGCTCCCCCCTGTCATCCACCGTCCTTTCAGTCTTCCCCAAGGCAGGTCCACCAACTGCATCATGCCTTGAGTATTCACCAGAAACTGAAGCAATAGAGGAATCCCTGGCAGAAACTGTAGCTGATGCCAGGGAAGCGGGATCCTGGGCCTGCCCAGAAGCAGGAGCTAACACCAATCCAGTTTTGGCTTGCCCAAGCAATGATGAAGAAGATGCCTGACCAAAATCAAGTTTCAGTTGTTGCAGAGAAGAATGAGAAGGAGATTGAGAATCCTTTTGAGGAGGCCTTGAGAGTTTCACCGACTCAACTTTCGCATCACGAGGTGAGATCACCGAAGATGCAGGATCCTTTTCGACATTAACAGTAGCAGCGGGCTTCACTGTCACCTAAAAATAAATAAATTCACTTAACTGAGAAAGAGAATCGAATTTACCAAATGTAAGGTCCACTTTAGCAACAACGGACATATTTTGTTAGTAAGAATGAAGAAATAGTGCAGGTTAGTTAGGATTATTATACAGGAAAGCAAGAACTAAAAATAACCTGATGTCTTGGAGGCTGCTGACTAGGAGGTTGGGAATTATTAAGAGAAAGAGAAGCTGTTGTTGGGAGAAAAATGGGACCAGCATTATAAGTACCAGGCATGGTGTAGTAGTTTATTGTGTGGGCAGGGGAATATGATGGAACAGGGTGCGACTGAGGCATATGTGAATGTGATCTTGTGGCAGTAGACCCATCAAGCCTCAACTCTTCATGAGTTTCAGGATGAGTAATCTTCACAGTTTTACGACCACTACCATACTTTCCAGCCTGTTGCTGAGGAAACTGCTGGGCCAAATTCATTCCAGTGTTACCTAATTGAGGGGTGAGCGGTGGACCCAAATGAGATGTAAAAGGTAAACTCTGTCCCTGGTGCAGCATGCCCTGGGACTGCATCGGATGAGTTTGAAAACCAGGCACAAACATTTGTGGTGCTAATGTAGAATTTTGTAGTGGCATTTGCATTTGCATCGTCATTGGCGTCGATGCAGACATGGCATGCGCCGATATAGGCGGATTGGGACCACCAAATTGAACAGGAACCTGCTGTGGGTGAAATGACATTTGAATAGGCATGGGCATAGAGTGTACTGATTGTTTCTGTGATTGAGATACTGAAGATGAAGCTGGAACTTGTGCATCTCGCTTAGGCTTCGTAGTAGGCTGGATCTCAGCAGAAACAGAGTGGTCAATCATCCCTGTCTCCTTCTTTGGCAGCTGTTGCTTTGGAACTGATTGAACAGGTAGAGATGGAGCTGACTGCGTAGAAGGAGCAGCTGGAGTTCTCAAGGATCCATGAGGAACCTGCGAGAAACCATCATAGTCCTTTGGATGAACAAATCTAGGTTTCGTAATTATGCTGTAAACATGGATGTCAAGACGCCATAAGCCTAATTAGGTCTAGAACCCACATATTAATATGAAACAAAGACTGCCAGTGGAGAAATACCCAAGAAAAACCCTTCTATACAACAATTATACTAATTTCATGACTTTTTCCATCAAATGATAAGCAAGTTCTTCTAAACAGGGCACCAGATCATCCCTCCTATGCAACCCATTGAGGCCTAACATATCTTACCGCTGCTTCTCTGTGTGATCACTTTCCTAGTCCTTAGTACAGAACAAAGAATGTCTAAGCATCTCCCAGGAACGCCAAGTACACCAACCACGGGAACATGATTTCCCTTTAAAGCTTGAAGAAAGAAGCACCAAATGAAGAAAACGAAAAAACTTGGAATAACGAACACCATGTGCTATAGAAAGAGAAAGAAAAAGAACAATGGAATATTTTACACACGTGAGTACGAAAAATTAAGCATCATAAGAGATCCACTAAGAGGAATAAAGAAAATGTTCTGTAATTTGTAATATCAATTGAGTAACTGAAAGGGCCTTCTCCCTAAGAACAAATCACAATCAATTCTCTTTCAACGGCAACAGATAATCTATTAGTTGTGGTTAAACAGAATTACTTAGCACAACACTGGCAGCTGACATATTTGCGACTCAGGACTGTAATGAGTTAGGCACAATAAGGGCATACCTGATCACGTTTCTGCTCATCCAAATTTGGAGGCGCAGAGGTTGTCCGTGGAGGAACCTGCAGGCAAAGGATCTCAAGTATCATTCTAGTTCGTGCCTGGAATAGGAATTTCCTAAAAGAAAACTTACCAGGACGCCATTCATACAACCAGGACTGAAAGATCCAAACTGAAGAGCAATGGGCCCATCAACCAGACCTAATAAATCAGGAGGGAAATGCAAGAATGGATCATGAAAACTTGAATGCCAAATAACCAAGAGATGTGAATGATATAAGATCCAGAAACAATGTAGCAGACCATTTGTAGGGCCAACTGGAGTTGTTGGTGACTTGGTCTCCAAATTGACTGCTGAAACACCTGATGCTGGAGCTCTTGGAGCTCGAGAGGCCTTTGGTGTAGCCATTTCAACTGGCTTAACTGCAGCAGGTTTAACAGTTGAAGTTGTAATGGGAACAGAAGTTCCTATTAAGAACAGCATGAAATAGTCAGTCTTTTGAACAAAAACGGGAAGAACAAATATATGCTTCTAGGGCAACATACGTAAGTACACAATCCTTCTAACTACTGCAATTCTTCTAAGACACCAGCTAGAGTGAAATTTAAGGGCTTTACATATTCTTGATTATCCTAAAAACTCGAGACTGGACAAACCAAAATCAAACTCCACCAAGAAAACGGTACATTCTACTTTTACTTAATAAATAATTGAAATTAATAGGCAGGTTTCTCATCACATACCGTGAGAAGATTGTTGCACATGAGCACCATTATGCAGAGATCGCAGAGCAGGACCAGAATCTGAGTTCACAACCGGAACACTGGCAGCAACTACCCTACCTTGTTGCCCTCCTTGCACATTATTATTTTTCTTAAAGCTACAGTAAATTAAAAAAAAAAGATAATTCATTGACTCAAAAAAAACAAACCCTAGTTCCCTGCACTCATCCCAGACTACATACATATACGAAACAGTAAACTAAACACATAACAGAAAAAACATATTTGACCTGCGGTTGGTTGAAAGAGCTGGATTAGAGGTGTTTCTGTTATTGCTGGAAGAGGGAGGAGAGGCAGTGGCGCCACCCCCGCTACCTGTACCGCTAGCTTTACTTCCGCCGCCGGTGACGTTACGATTGGATCGACCGGGTTTTCTATATTGACCAGACTCCGTCCTGTCAAGCCTTGATTGGTTGAGGGACATAAATTCAAGCCCTCAAAAACTGCCTCTTAAATCTTCACCCACACAGATCCACCGATCAATTCAATAAAACACATAAATCAGCAACTTCCAACAAAATCAACAAAAAAACATTAACCAAACACAATCAAAAACCACAAATGCCTAATCCACTTCCCAAAATCACATACATGAAATAAAGTTTACAGCGAAAAAACCGCGGAGCACGAAATTAGGGTTTTCAACAGGTCCAGCCGGTGGCGGGAACCATGACGATACAGACGGGGTAAATTAAACGAGGCGGAGGAGGAGGAGGAGAAGAAGAAAGGGGAGAAAAGAGAAGAGGTTGAGTAGCGTGTGATGCGTGTGGCCTTATGTGTGCGGAATCGTGAGAGAGATAAATTACAGAGGCTTTTACAGAGAGAAAGAGGCGTCCATGGGTATACGTGTTCACTGTATTGCATCAAGATTCATGATTTGGGTTTCTTTTTACCTTCAATTGCTGTTGTATAGGAATTTTGAAAGGTGTTTTTTTACCCTTCTTGAATGTATCACACTATTATAATCTTATCTCGAAACAAAAAACTACACGATCACTATATAAAAAGTCTAGATAAATATCAAGATAGATTAGGATTGAATCGATCCTAATCTTTGTGGCAAAGGTTGAACGCTAACCTAAAGGGACTGCCCCAATCACAATGAGCTGCGTCGAGGATGTAAATCAGGAGTCAAATGGCCTCCTAGATTAGGTGAAATCTTACACAGTTACCTACACAAGGTGTCCCCCATAAATTAGGCTTTTGGCCTAGCAGTAAGGAACACTCACATTGTGCGCGTCTCTGGATTTGAACTCGTGACCTCTTTGTGGCAATCCTCAACCCGAGTACCGACTGAATTATGCTCTGATGGCGAATCGATCCTAATCTACATATATACTATATACTTGTTCGACCATATGATAGATTAAGATTGAATCGATCACCATTCTTATCTTACATATATGCTATATACTTTTTCGACCATAAGATAGATTAGGATTGAATCGATCGGTTAAACTTACACTTTTGATAAATTTATGATTTTGTCTAACAGTAGTACAATATAATTTTCTACCCCAAGGTAAATTAGTATTGATTCGGTCGATGGAATGTACAGAGGGCAGAGGGCTAGGGTTCAGATCAGAGGCGGTCTCAAGTGATACAAAATATAAGACTTTCAATCACGCGACGCCACGTATACTAACTAGCTTGTTGTTTACTTTTTTTATAGAAAAGACAAATTTATACATATGGCGTCGCGTGATTGTAAGTTTCATATTTTGTCTCACTTGAGACCTACTCTGATCTCAACCGAGAGGACCACAACCTTGTCGGACAAAGATGTCGCATAATTTTCTCAGCCATAAGGTAAATTATGATTGAACCAATCGATTAAATTTGCACGTTGGAAAGCCCACAACATTGTCACGTAGAGATATACCATAATTTCTCATCAGTAAGGTAAATTAAAATTGAATTAAGGGATTTGCAAACCATTTTATGTTTTGAAATTAGCCCGAATAAATGTAAGAAACTTGTTAATTCGATACAAAAAAATTTTATTGCGATTTTGACTAAACATTTAAAGATAACTATCTACGTATATTTCAGTTGATTCAATAGTTTTTTTTACTTGCTCCTTTCTTATCTAATTCACCCTACTTTGATTGAAGTTGATGAAGCAGATTAGGTTAAACCTTTGTTGTTGGGATCTACGATGTTGAGATTATAATTTTTTTCCATTTCCAATGGAGTTAATGACACAATTTTTCTTGACTTTGAAATATGATAGAATAAAGCAAAATGACTCACTAAATTGGCTGCGCTTTTTATATTGTTATATTGTGAAGTATCAGTTGAACATAGCTTGACGCATTATTATGGGTCATCAGGAAACAATCTCGGTGTATTTCTAACTCATGGGTGTGGTTGCATACATCCGAACCTCATATACTCCGTCATAAGCGGGAGACTCTAAGACAATAGGGTAATGTTGTTGGTGGTGGTAGTGTATTTATTGTATGTAGTAACCGGATCGACTCTCAAATAACCATAATGCTTGATTGTTCACATGAACCTAATACTTGACTTGTTAACATATGAGCATATGTAAGAATTGGGATACGCATAGAATCATTGTGTAATCAGATGTTATATTTATTATATCCGTCTTAGAGCTTAAAAAAATTACATTTTAGAATCAACTTTCTTTATACTAACCATATTTATTATATCCGTCTTAGAGCTTAAAAAAATTATATTTTAGAATCAACTTTCTTAATACTAACCATATAAGTTGGATACGTGAAGAGTAATTTATAATTTTTTTGGTGGCGCAGCATATTTGATATATAAGAATTAATATTGTAGTTCCAATATTATTATGAGCATGTTGTTGATATTAATTTAAGAATAAAATATTTGGAATTAATTTAATTCAAATAATCTCGAGATGCTCAATCTATAACTGTAGGTTCAGTTCTTGCTCAAACTCATTGAACACCAGCATTATATAGATAGTAATATCCAAATAGGTGCTATATTGGTATTTGATGAACCAAAATCCGACCTGCTCAGAAAAGACAAAGTCGTCAATTAGTCAACAAACAGTCAACGACAAATTAAAGTTTGAGACAACTCTTGCAGTTCGGCAGGGATGTACTTTTGCTCGGCCATCTTGCACTTTAGCCAAGACAAGCCTATTAGAATGGTTAAGGCAAATTCAACTATAATCTTTGGTCAGCTCGGCCGCATGCCTGAGTCAGGTCAGCACTTGCTCAACATGACCAAGACTGGTTAGGTATGAAATCTCGTAAGGACAGCTTGACCTATTGCACCTCGGCTTGGCAAAGCTTTAGTCAAAGCTACCGCTTACAGTCAACCTCGGCAAGTAAAGGAATCGACAGTGCACAACTTTCAAAGAACACCTATTCAGCTTGGCCTCGGCCTTGGTTTCTTACCAACATTGAGTTTTGATCTCGGCTCTGCTCTCATAAACACTATTGCTCAGTCTCTCGAATAAGATTAGAAGAAGATATTATCTACGGGTATCTGAGACCCACTAAGACAGTTCTGTACAATACTTTCCAAGTGTCAAGCATCGATGGTATTAGTACAAGGTCATCATAACAAGCCGGCATACACATTGTAGATTCAGCCACTGACACAGCTGCAACCACATGCCTTTGTCCCATCATACTGCGGCTCTGTAGCAGATAAGACAGTCATCTCAGACACATCGCAATCCCATCATTGGGCAGGGGGTCAGACCTCCTCAATCTTGAGTTTAAATATCCCTCTTTTCAGACGAGGAAGGGGATCCAACTTTTGGAACAACTTCTGGAGCCTTCTCTTCTGAACTCCATCTCGGCCAACACTTAAAAAGCCTAATACTCAGTGAGATCTTATGACAGGTTTCATCTAAACCTTTATTACATCATAAATTGCCTTACAAACAATCATAACTGACTTAAGCGTCGGAGGGTTTTCCCGGGACAGCGCCCTGGAACCTCTAACATTTCTCTTCCTTCTCAGGTTCCAATGACGGATTTAGACAGAGAGTTAACGGCATACAACTTGGGTCATCTCTGATCCACCCGGAGAGCATTTATGGTCTCATCAGTATATAGATAGTATTTCACAAGGTAGTGCGTTCTAAAATATTTTCACCACATCCTGTTTGTGTGTAATTATGAAAAGATTCGAGTCAACTACTATATTTTTTTTACGTTATTTTGATGAATCTACATATTTGAGCGGACCAAAACTTAGTCTTACAAAGATGGAATCAGATCATCTCACCGTCTTTACCGTTCACTATCTTCTCGTTATCCAAACACCTCCTCTCTGAGTCAGCCTTTCACCCGATCTCACCATCCTCTCTTCTGAACATGTGTCAGGGATCATTTCTCACCGTGAACCTTGGCGGTGAAAGGATCCGAACCCCACAAAGATACCACGTAATTTCTCACCTAGAAACCAAGATAAACTAGGATATAAACAAGTGATTTATAGATCATTTAAGTTTTTTATTAATTTTTTTGTTTGTTGGATATATTTATATCGTTTATATTCTCGTCAACTCAAAAATCCATAATGCCTGACTTGTAAACATATGAGTATGCTCGGATTAATGGGTTCGGATTCCCTCGCCGTCAATGTTTGCGATGAGATATCACCTCCTGACACGTGTCTAACCAAAAGACAGGTGAAGCCGAACTGGCACGTAAAAAGTGTTCGGCTGATCAGATGGCGGTTAACGTTGAAGACGGTAAGAAGATATGATAAGATCTCCTCACTGCCGTTTTTAATGGCGCTATAATGGCGCGCAGCAGGTGCGACCTATTATTCCGGATGGGATCCTAAGAGGCTAAAAGTGAGGTAAAATATGAGGCCTCCAATCACGCGTCGCCACGTGTACAAAAGCAAATAGGTGCTACAATTTTTTTTAAAAAAAAACTATTTTTATACACGTGGCGACGCGTGATTGGAATCCTCATATTCTACCTCACTTTTAGCCTCCTAAGATCTCATTGCTATTATTCAACTCGTCATGACGTTTTTAAATTCATTCATGAAGACGTATTTGTTATTGAGGCACGTCATTTTCCATGACTTTTGCATCGATTGATTTAGTTTCAATTGAAAAATAAATAAATCGTAGTTTTTTTTTGAAACAAAAATAAATCGTAGTTTGATGAATGGTTTGAATTTAAGGAAAATCTGACTTGATGTTTTTTTTTTTGGAGAATCGTACTTTTCCTTTTACGCTTTCAGTTAGGAAAAGTTAACACGTAGTATCAATCTTGTCTTAGGACATGACCTAATAATTTCGGTGACAGAGGTCCGAAAGAGTAGCGAGAGTTCGAAGACATGGCCCAATAGTTTCGGTGCGGAAGCTTGCGAGAGTTCGATTTTTGTCCCAAGCAAGATTTTCGACTCTCTTTCCAAGTAAGCGCTTGTGTAGCTGTCTGAGCAGCAGGTATTAGACACCTGACTTTCATTCATATCGCACGGTAAGACATACTAAAAAGGGTCCGGTTGGAATTTCCGGTCCCTATAGTACCTATCTTAGCTAAAGCGTTATTTATCTTGGTCTCTTGGTCTAAAATTATAATGTATCCCTTCCACAACTTGGTAGACAAAATATGTTGATAAGACAGCATTAATGTGTAAAATCATACCATAGATAGAATAAATATAGACTTACCATATAGATATGATTGTGATTAATTGTAATTAGTGATTAGAATTAGTGCAGATTTTCTTTACATAGTTAGGCAAAATTGTAAACCATAAATTGTGCATCTTTCGGTTCACAGAATAGTAAGAATGAGAAAAGAATTCTTTCCTCTGAATGTGCCTGATCTAACATGGTATCAGAGCAGGCACACTCCTAGGAAATAAGATTCCGGAGCATAGGCTCAGAAAAGAAATCATCATCGCCTGAAAAACCTTTCCCGACCAATATCCGGCCAAAACCGGGGCAATACTGTTCCCAAAACCAGAAATCAATTACCAGTCAATCGGTTGCTGAATCCAGTCCAGCCATCCTGATTGCTGATTATCTCAGACAATTTATCCTCATCGATACCCCTTCGAACAGCCTCAGTTTACCTGAAATAATTAAAACATCATGTCAGATACTCCATCATCATCCGAAACACCCAAACCCGAAACAAATACACCCAGCCCTGGGGATTTGGCTATCCAAGTGGCCCAAATCCTCAGAAGTAGCCTTAACTCACCACCACATAATCCACTACCAGAAAACCTGAACATTGCTGTCAAACTCACAGGCAGCAACTATGCTCTGTGGTCCAGAGTGATTTACAGGGCCATACTGGGCAGGGGACACAGCTCCCATCTCACAGGGGTGCCTCCCCCGCCGGCAAATACTGACCCACAGTTCCCACGATGGGAACAAGACGATAATTCCGTATTTACATGGATTTTGCAAAATGTTGACCCAAGCATGATCAACAATGTCTCCAGATACCCGACTGCCAAAGCCCTCTGGGAGGGATTGGCCTTAACGTATGGCTCAGGAGGAGACTCCCTGCAAGTATTCGACTTGCACAGGAGGGCTAACAGCGTCAGACAAGGAGAGACCACACTGGAGGCATGTTGGAATACTCTTCATGATCTACGGGTCTCGATTGACACATTAGATCTGAATCCCATGAGATGCCCTGAGGATATCGGTGCATACAACAAAAAACTGCAAGAATTCAGGTTGTACCAGTTTTTAACAGCCATAAGCGATAAGTATGAAGCAGAGAAGAAGGAGCTGCTCAAGAGAACACCTCTACCCACGGTGGAGGCGGCATTCTCAGAAATCAAACGAGCAGAGTCCAGATCTGGACTCATAAAACAAAACCCCTCAGAATTTCTTTCATCACAGGGGATAGGGCAAGGGCTTGCGGTGAAATCAACACAGGTACGCAACCGTGGCAGGGACAGCAGTTCAGGAAGGGACAAATCGAATACGGGAGGGAAGGTGGACAAAAGCCACCTTCAATGCAAACATTTTGGAAGGAAGGGACACGAAAAGGAGAGTTGTTTTCAACTTGTGGGATACCCTGAATGGTGGGAGGGCAAGAAAGTTCTTACCCAAGGGGGAGGAGGCAAGGTTGCAGCTGTTAAAGCATTTGAAGAAGGAGGAAACCAACACAACGAAGGAACCTCAGATGGAGCAGCCCAGAAGGATCTGGAAGGAGGCACTAAGGGAGACGGCGGTACAGGTATTTGGGGGTTAGGCAATAACCCTAACCCCCAACCACTCTTTTATACCCCAAATTACATAACAAGCCCCCCCAATATTTCGCATAAAGGCCCTTTTAATTCTGTAAGTTTTAGTATGGTCCCTTCATATCACTGTTTTAATACAACTGCCCCCACATGTTTTGACACACCTGAAACACCCCTGATTTTATGCTCCCTATTAATAATGACCCCCAAACATGCGCCCCTGCCCAAATCAGTCCTCCAATTTTACCCCAGCATCCACCACGCACCCATCACACTACCACTCACCATACTAGGTGGATATTTGATAGTGGGGCAACTGACACAATGACGTTTGATCCCAAAGATTTCACTGATCTACATTCTCCTATCAAAACACAAGTTGAAACTGCTAGTGACGATACCATTCCTGTATACGGGAGTGGCTCTATCACCATAAACTCACGCGTCACCATACCCAATTGTCTTTATGTACCATCCCTATCCTCGAAATTACTTTCCGTAAGTCAGCTTACTAAAGCCCTAGATTGTGTTGTACTTATGTATCCCTCCTTTTGCATATTGCAGGACATTCATACTCAGGAGATCGTTGGACGTGGTACTGAGCGTGATGGTCTCTGCTACGTAGATGCGGTGGCGCAACAGGGTAAGTCTAATCTTGCCACCGGAACGGTCTCACGCCAGTTATGGTTATGGCATCGTCGGTTAGGACACCCATCTTTTAGTTATCTTAAAAAGCTTTTTCCGCAGTTGTTTACTACCACATTAAATGATTTACCATGTGACACTTGCCTTCGGGCCAAACAAACGCGAGCGACTTACCGCTCTAATAATACACGTGTGGATCGTAGTTTTTCTCTTATTCATTCTGACGTGTGGGGTCCCTCTCCCCACCATACTTCATTGGGCTTTCGTTACTTTGTTACTTTTGTCGATGACTATTCTCGCATGACATGGCTGTATATCTTAAAAAACAAATCAGATGTTACCACCAAATTTCTTGAATTTTACAATATGGTCAAAACCCAATATGGTTCGACCATACAAATCCTTCGATCTGACAACGGTGGGGAATACTTTGACGGGGCACTAAAAACATTCTTCAATACTATGGGTATCATTCACCAAACATCATGTCCCGACACACCGGAACAAAACGGTGTAACAGAAAGAAAAAACCGTACTATTTTAGAGATAACACGTGCACTAATGATTGAGTCGTCTGTCCCTCGAGTTTTTTGGCCCGAGGCAGTGTCCACCGCCACCTATCTCAGCAATCGTCTTCCCACTACTATCCTGAACCACCAAACCCCTCTTCAAGTTTTAAGCAGTCAAGTTAACATTCCCTCTATATTAACCCTTCCTCCTAGGGTGTTTGGGTGCACTGTATATATCCATATTCCCAAAACCCAAAGATCTAAACTTGACCCCTGTGCCGAGCGTTGTGCCTTCGTCGGATATGCCCCTACACAAAAGGGCTACCGGTGTTATAACCCTCGAACCCAACGCATTCATGTTACCATGAATTGTGTTTTTCTTGAAACCGAATACTTTTTTGTCACCCCATCTCGGTCTCAGGGGGAGATACCTAAAGATGATGATCCTCTCGATTGGCTGTCATACCCATACTGGTCACAGACTGGGCCAACACGGCAAGTAGATGGCTCCGACTGTGCTATAGCTCCCTACGAGAGTAGGTCCATCACGCCAGTACACGACAAGGAGACTCCTCTGATGAATGAAATGCAACAGGTAAATGAAGGTATACATAATGACAATTCAAATCTTGCTTTAGAGTCGGCTATCACACGTTTACCTGACCCTCTGCCTAACACAATAAATGAGCTTCCTGCAGATGACCCTACACCCAGTGAGATGGACCATACTAACACTGTAACAGGAGACCAGGGCCGTATCCTACCACCAAGAAAAACAAGAGGAGTTCCACCCACAAGATATTCTCCCACCAAAGTTGCCCGAGCATCCAAATACCCTCTTCAGAAAAGAGTATTGAGCCATACAGCAAAAAGCTTTGCGACAACCATTTGTACCGAAGAAATTCCTCGGACTGTAGAAGAAGCATGTACTCAGAAGCACTGGAGAGAAGCCATGGTTACGGAAATGAATGCTCTGGAAAAGAACAAGACTTGGGAACAGTGTATGCTGCCAGCGGGAAAACGAGTGGTTGGATGTAAATGGGTGTTCACCATTAAGTACAAGGCGGACGGGAGCATCGAACGACATAAAGCTAGATTGGTGGCAAAAGGATTTACACAGACATACGGAGTAGACTACTCAGAAACATTCTCACCGGTCGCCAGGATTGATACGATTCGTGTATTATTCTCTATTGCTGCAAACGAAAATTGGCCATTACAGCAGTTTGACGTAAAAAATGCATTCTTACACGGCGACTTACAAGAAGAGGTCTACATGAAGCCACCGCCAGGGTTCTTAAAGGGCTTTAAGCCAGGACAGGTATGCAGGTTGAAGAAGGCTCTATACGGGCTCAAACAATCGCCCCGAGCTTGGTTTGGCAGGTTTACATCTGTCATGAAAAAAGACGGTTATACACAAAGCAACGCTGATCACACATTGTTTATCAAACGACAGGGAAGTTTTGTTACTTGTCTTATTATATATGTTGATGATATGATTATTACTGGAAACGACACTAATGAAATCTCTCGTCTCAGGAAAAATCTGTTCACTCAGTTCGAAATGAAAGACCTTGGAGGACTTAAATACTTCTTAGGGATAGAAGTGCTGAGATCGCAAGCCGGGATCTATATTTGTCAACGGAAATATATCCTCGACCTTCTAACAGAAGTCGGACTACTAGATGCCAAGCCAGCCGATACACCGATGGTTCCGAACCATAAGCTGGAGCTTGTGGAAGGAGCACCTGCAGCAGACCGGGAGCGGTACCAGAGACTAGTGGGAAAACTGATATATCTGGCTCACACAAGATTGGACATCGCCTATGCAGTGGGAGTAGTCAGTCAATTTATGCACAAACCGCAGAAACACCATCTTGATGCAGTAATCAGAATCCTGAGATATCTAAAAGGGACTCCTGGAGTAGGGCTATTCTTCAGAAATAATAGACATCTTAACATCGAAGCCTACACTGACGCTGACTGGGCAGAAAGCCACACCGACCGGCGCTCAACATCGGGATATATTACACTAGTTGGAGGCAATGTGGTTACATGGAGGAGTAAGAAACAAAAGGTGGTGGCATTGTCTAGCGCAGAAGCAGAGTTTCGTGGCATTGTGAAGGGCATTACAGAAATACTTTGGATTAGAAAACTAATTCGAGAATTGGGACTTCAGATATCGGAGCCGACGTGTTTAATGTGCGATAACAAGGCTTCAATCAGCATCTCAGAAAATCCGGTGCAGCACGATCGTACTAAACATGTAGAGGTGGATAGACATTTCATACGGGAAAAACTGGACGAAGGAATCATTAAGCTTCCGCATGTACGCTCTGAAGATCAATTGGCGGACATCCTAACGAAGGCGGTAAATGGGCAAATATTCGGTTATATACTTGGCAAGTTGAACATCTGCGACCCTACTGTTCAACTTGAGGGGGAGTGTTGATAAGACAGCATTAATGTGTAAAATCATACCATAGATAGAATGAATATAGACTTACCATATAGATATGATTGTGATTAATTGTAATTAGTGATTAGAATTAGTGCAGATTTTCTTTACATAGTTAGGCAAAATTGTAAACCATAAATTGTGCATCTTTCGGTTCACAGAATAGTAAGAATGAGAAAAGAATTCTTTCCTCTGAATGTGCCTGATCTAACAAAATAATCGTTCGTTAAAACTGACGAAGTCTGAAAATGTGAGAATCTGAATTATGGACAAAATGTCTGATTGAAAAATCCAAAACTATATACACATACATGTGTGTGAGCTTGTGCGCGTGTGTATGCACCTGTATTTGTGTGTATGCATATATGCTTGTACGTTTATATATACATGTGTGTTTAAATTTGTATACATATACATACGTGTATGTGTATATGTAGACATCCAAATTCTGACTCATCGATGTAAAATATTTCTTTTAGAATCATATGTATAAAAAATCAAAATTCATGGCCTTTCTGGAAACATGATCATGAAAAATATACATATATATATGTGTACATGTGTACATGTAGAAATAAAAATAGAAGGGCCGTAGTGTTGTTCTTTATAATAAATAATATTAAAAGATAAAAGGACGTTCTCGGTGCATTAGGCTACCTCGTTTATGCAGGATTCGAGGAGAAACCGAATCGTTTTGCGATCTAATATACGCAGTCTTAGTCTATAAAATAAATAAAATGTTAACGTTATCCCATTTCCCCCCACAGAAGACTTTTGCCTTGCCTTCCCGTTCTTTTTCTTATTTTCTCTGCAGAAGACCACGACTTTGAGCAACCATTTTACTTGTTTTTCTATATGTAATCTCGTTTTCCTTTCGACTTTTGAATCATTCTGTTTGAGGGGCTGCAATCAACGATTATTTTAGCCATTGAGAATATTTTATAAATGTGGTTCAATATGGCGTTTTGAATGCGGACATTAGAGTAAATAGTAAAGTTGCTGCTTTGTGATTTTGATGTCACGGATTCGAGGCACAGAAACAGCTTTTTGCACGAAGTATATGGTAAGACTGTGTACATTAGATCCGGAAACGATTTGGTCCCTCTCCAGACCCTGCACAAACGCGGGAGCCTAGTGTATCGAGAATGCCCGGGATTCTAAACAAGTAGACATTGGGACTTTTTTCATGGTTTAGTTCTTGATTTTTTATGACCAGCTCAGTTCAAATCTTTAATTAATATAAAGACTTTTGGTGGTTCATTTTGTGTAGCGCTGTTGAACGAAACGAACAGTTTGCGAACTGTTCAAGTTCGGTTCGTGTTCGATTTGTATTCGTTCGGTAATTATTTGTTAAAATGGAGTCAAATTTCAAAGTTGACCGCATTTAGCCTCACCACCCATCACTACTGCCATGTGTCGCGTGGTGACGATTAGAGTGAGGGAAAAGTGGAGCAGGAGATCTCATCCCGCCTAACACATTCCTCACGCATAACAAATTTCTTTAACTCAACAAAGCATCTCTGATTGATAAAATGGAGTCAAATTTCAAAATTGGCCGTTACAGTTTTACTATTAAAAATAATTATTTTTTTGGTTACCTGAAACACCTCTGAATATGTTAGGTGGCGATTCTTTTATTTTTCTTTATCTCTCAAATCGTTCCAAAAATATATATAAATGTGTTTTTTACCAACGCATACATACTCCTCAAAACAAACTGAAAATGAGCTTGATTTGGTGTGTACAACATACATTTATGTATCTATATGTATGTGCATATAAATATATGTGTGTATGCACGTGTAGAAAAAAATAAATACATATGGATACATATATAAGAGTCATCCAGCCGTTCTCATTAAACATTCATTTATTATTTTATTGTTTCTTGCATAATAATACGTTCATATTAATATTTTTATTTCTATCACTCACATTTTTTGTTTATCATTATAATTGACTGTCCAACATTAAGATTGATATAATACTGTGAGTTTTAATGAAGTCGTGTAAAACTTTTTTTTAATCTGTAAAGGTATTTTGAAAAATAAAAAAGTTAATAAAGAATAATTTTTAAAAAGTAAAATAAATAAAGGAAAAAAGAACGAACATCTGATCTGACATGATGATGTTGCTGATGCTCCCATATTGTCCTCCGGATCGACGGAACCCTATAATTGTGTCCCTCTTTCACTCATACACTTTCAGAAAGAATTTGCACTTCCAGTGTTTCCTTATACAAAAAGCATCACATATGTACGTACAACGATATAGATACACAGATTCTGTTGCCCCCGTATATTCGTCCAGACGGATAGAAAGTGTTGATTTTGATATGTATAGAGACCGCGGTGGAGGAGGAAGTTCTTGGAAGACTGAAATCGTGGGGAGGCCTCGGCTTTTGATCGGAAGCGAACAAATGATGCCTTGGATAAGCACTTGGAGAAGTCCTCTGCTTCCACCACCACCAGAGGTTTAAAGGATAAGTCTTCCACGCGGCGGCGTCTGGAGCTGCTAGGTCACATCAAAAGGACCAGCGAGATACTCGTTCTTCCTATACTCTCACTGCCAGCAAAATTAAAGGTTCTGATGGTAAGTTAAAGAAAAAGAAAGAAGACGTTTATTGCTTTTTCATTTAGTTCACATGTCTATTTCTTTTAATTTATTTTTGTATGTTGGTTCATTGGTGTATGCATTTGGTTTTTGTGTTGATGCGGGAGTAAAAATGCCAGTGTTGGGTGATAATATAGATGCAAACGAGCAATCCATGGTTAGTTGTGGAAGTATCTATGTAGTAATATGTTCCTGGTTATAAAGTTATTAGTGTCAGTGGCTAAATTTGTTTCTATTTCCAATGGATTGAATTACACATTCTTCATTGACTTTGGAATATAATGGAATAAGCCAACAATAAATTGGATGCGTTTCTTATATTGTGGATTAGTAATTGATGGAGACTCAATTTTCATTACGAGTCATCGGAAAACAAACTCTGTGTGTTTCTAACATATGAATATGGTTGCGTACATCTGACTCCTCATACCCCGCTATAGGCGGGACCCCTAAGGCAACAGGGTAATGTTGTTGTATCAGTCGCTAAAGTTGATGCCATACACTGATAATATAAACGCGAATGAGCAATTCATGGTTTGTTGTGGAATTACCTGCATAATATGTTTCTTTGGTAGAATTTTTTTTAGTATGTCGGATAAATTAGATGGTATGGGTTAACGATAATGAATTAGGTGTTTCAGGTATTGGTGCGACTAGGGCGGTAAATGAACCAAGCTGTTCGGTTGTTCGGCTCGTTTGGCTCGAGCTCGAACTCGACCTCGGTTTGGATAAAAGGTTAATGAACAGAGCTTGAACACCTTTTTCTGTTCGAACTCAGTAAGTGACGCCGTTCGTTTAAGGTGTTCGGCTCGTTAATGTTGTTCGTGAGTTAAACGAACCAAGCTTGAACAATTAAATATGTTCGTTTAAATAAACGAAAAAGCTCGGCTCGTTCACTAAGTTAAATGAACCGAGCTTGAACAACGCAATGCTCGGCTCGTTTGGCTCGTTTATAATGGTGCCAAGTATTGTACTTTTTATGCACTTAGCTTGTTTTAACAGACTAGCTTTTGAATGATAGATGTTTGATATTTACGTCTGTCGGAAATGATTTCTGCTTTTTCAAGGTTAAGTTTTGGGCAAAAAGGTTTTCTTGGTCTTTCTGTTACATTCCGCTGTTGTATATTTCTTTCCTGCGCTTTCTTTTACGCGATGAAATAAACGTGCTTGTATGAGATGTAGTGATAGGGAACTTGACTTCAAATTTTTGGAGTAATGATGGAGAACAATGACTTCAGGTTTGGGGGTTCTTTTTTAACTTTAGCAACTGGGGAAGATTTTTAACATATAGGTGGTTGCTTGAACTTCTTTGTTCGTATTGTTGTTTTAATAGCCGAATCAGAAACAGACAGCGAAGAATCTGATGTAAGTGGTCCTAATGGGGAAGATACGTCATGAATTACGTGGGTTTGTAACTTGCGGGGCAATGGATTCTTTTGTGAAGTGGATGATGAATATATTCAGGATGATTTCAATTTGGTGTGGCTTGAGCAGTCAAGTTCCCTACTATGATTATGCACTTCACTTGATTTTGGATGTCAAATCCTTTCATGGTAAGCATTCTTCCTCCCCTCCCCCCCCCCCCCCCTCTTTACCTGTGCGTTCTTGTTTTTCTATACCACATTAAAGTAATTATTATGTCCAGTGTTCCGGGATTGTTGGGATGTCTATTACGTTGGTGTAAAAGAAGCTGGTTGAAATGGTGTAGGGTATCAGTCATATTTATTACCTATCATAAAGATCTCTAAAAGGGAGGGAAGTCGTTTAGAATGACTAGAAGACATGCAGTCTTTAAGGGTTCTGAATCTTGGGTGATGGATTTTGGAGATAAGCATATGACTGTTGCTGAAATAATTGTGCTAATGTGGATATACAGACGTGTGGATATATAATCAAAAAGAAAGCTGGTGTAGCATGTATCAAACAAAAATGTGGAAAACGTACCTGATTTTGTCTACTAGGCAGTTTGTGGGCCACTTAGAATATTCAAACCAAACCAGGGCAGGGTAAGAAAGAAAGATGTGGAGAGAAGCCATTAGAAAAGACGTGGCTTGGTAAGAAGATGCTGTAAACAAAAAAAGCGTGAGCAGTAAATAGTATAGACATTGTCGTTCCTGCTTAGTGGAAATGATGTTTGAGTGTTGCTTAAGAAATTGGGACGGTGAATCTGCATGCATCAGTGGATGCATATTCCTGGCATTTACTCTTATTGAAATTTGACTTTGGTTGTTCAACAAGACAAATATTCAGAAGGTAGCACGCTTTTCAGAGCCCAGGCTTGAAGTTGACCAGCTTATAGTTGTTGCATCAAATGTTGTCAGGTTTTGTCGAGCACGTACTACGGATGCATAAAATTCCATTTGCAATGGGTGGAAAGCATGATGCACGCTCAAACCCCAAGCTCTATCTTAGGACATTTCTTCATTGCTTTGGTGGAACCGTAATGCATGCTATTGCATCGTCAGATCATATTAGATGATGACACATCGTGATCTGGCTGTTTTGAGGTCAGCAGAAGTTCCGCTGCTATGCTCCACGTGTTTTTAGTTTCAAGCTCCACAAGCCATGACATTATTGACCCTGTCGCTGAATGAAGATGACAGTTTTCCACCTGCTTTGCTGATTGAAGATGACTAAAGTTTTCCACCTGCTCTGTTGTTTGAAGATGACAGTTTTCTGTCTGTGGTGTATCTAATGGTGAATTGATATTGTATTATCAGCTCCTTTAGTAGGTCAGATTTAAACAGCAGATCTGAAGATTGATATTATGGTGATACCAAAATGTAGTCTCTGTTATTAGATGGATTTAAGCAGCAGATCTGAAGATTGATATTATGGTGATACCAAAATGTAGTCTCTGTTATTAGATGTATTTTATCCATTCAGTTAGCAGTGTTTATGTAATCATGTAACTTTTCCCAGTTAGAAAGGACAAATACTTGTAATTCTCCGCTTCTTCTCTGCCACTTTGCCCGTCTTCTTTTGGGTTAGGATCCTCTCACCCACAATTTCCTCACCCCCTTCCCCACCGCACGACACATGACAGCAGGATGGTGAGGCTAGATGCGGGTGACACCACCCCTTGCTGCCACGTGTCGTGCTGTGGGGAAGGGGGCGAGGGGATTGTGGTGAGAGGATATACGCGTTGGCGTAGAAGGTGGTGGTTGCCCAGTCTAGTTATCCCTTGTGCATAGGTAGAGGACTGTTTATTATTGTCAATCTTTTGTGCCATGCTAATGTTGAGCTTCTTATGATTCATTCTCTAGGCACTAGCATTCTTGGTCCGTTATCCATTATCTCATGTTGTCCGAGAATAAATTTGTGATTGAGAATTAAATTTTCAATTGAGATGACTATGGATTCATATTGGATGCAGTTGTTGTAAACGTTCGGATTTGGTACTGATCCCTGCCACATCCTCGACATAACCTTCTCGGCTTTACCATAATCTCTGCCCCGTAATTACCGCTTTTGAAGCCCAGGTTTTAATCCATATCTGCTGTATTTCTTCATTTCAGAATTTCATCGTTTGGTTGTCACTGCCTGAGGTTTTCTCGATATGGACAAGGACCGCATAGTGGAGCAAATTGATAGGGAGAATGGTTTCGCAGGGGTAGCTGGAGAATTTTATGAACTTGAGGTCATGGGTTCGAGCCGCGTAACAGCCTCTCACACAAAGTGTAGGGGTGTAGGGTAAGGCTGTGTACACCAGATCGCGAATCGATCCGGCACCTCTCCAGACCCTGCGCAAACGAGAGACTCGGATTCTGAGAGAAAAGCATAAGAGGACCCAAATTGACGGCCTCTATGGGGTTGCTTCTTTGGTAGCACTTCAAGGCTAAATTCTCGAAGAGAAGGAAGAAGGACAAGTCTAGGAAGAAGAGGCGGAAGTCTTGGTCTACAACTCAGACCTCCAGTGCTCCTCATGGAAGCAATTTTTGGTCTATGTTTGGGACGAAGAGTTATGTAACAGCGGATGAACTGTTTGCCATGCAGCAAAACCTGCCACAGGAAACGACTGCGTGCAAGGCTTTCTACTTGCGGGGACAGGAAGTTTGGGCTTTGGCCAGCTTGGAGAGGCTGACTGATGAAGAAAGAGATACTCATTTGTCAAATTTGTTGAGGCACATCAGAGCCTGTACCAGGGATAAATGGGCTTGTTGTACAGAGTATTGACGAGCGCTTGATGAATAGGAGGGAGGCACTCGTCAAGCTGCCAAAGGAGAAAAAGAAAGGCTTCAAAGGGAGGCATTTTGCCAGAAGCAGCAGACGGATAACATGAAAAATATTTCGAGTGTTTTTAAGCAGATACAAGAGCAGAGCTATGTGGGAATGCTAACTTTGGATGTCCTTGTGGGATCATTTCTAAATTTGCAGCGGTGGTATGCAAACGAGTACAAGCTCTATAACCTCTCGAACGTAGCATGCTTATAGGTAGTCCCCTGTTCATCAAGAAATTTGAGGGTTGGGACCCCCTTCAGAACCCAAACATGGACACGAAGAAATATCAGCGTGGAAGACTTTGTTAGAAGGGAAAGATCCTAAGTTTTGAAACAATACTTTTGAAAACCTTGAAAACTCCTCCAAAATTTTTCCTCTTCTTCTTCCCTCTGATTTTTTTTAAACCTTTTTATGCACAAATTCAAACTTGTTCTCAAAAAGTAAGCGAACAGTATATCATGAAAAGCTTTTGCTAGTAGTTCGCACTGCTCACCGTTGAAATAAAAATTGTTTTAAACACGATGTAACTTTTGGAGTTATGTCTCGGTTGTTTTCTTCTTTTGTGTTCATATCTTTATGTTTGGTTGTCAAACAATATCTAGAGCATTGATGGTATCCGCCCTTGGGTACTTCCATGGCAGCCTTTACTGGGAAACTGGTTGGAGACTTGTTTAAATCGGATGAGATCCTAGTAGCCTAAAAGTGAGGCTTCCAATCACGCGTCGGCACGTGTACAAATTCAGTTTTTTTTTTAAAAAAATTGCATCACCCCTTGCTTTTGTACACGTGGCGACGCGTGATTGGAGGCCTCAATTTTAGCCTCTTAGGATCTCATCAGTGTTTGGATACATGTTCCCGTCTTGACCAGATGATTGAACTCGAGTCGTCGACATAAAACATTGCTAAATAATAGTAAAAATTCCATGCAGGCTGCTAAAGTTGCTTTTGCCACACATTTTGTCTGCAACCGTCTAGACTTACCCCTCTCTCTCTCTCTTTTTTTCTTTTACTTCTCGAGAAAGTAAGTACCTGCTGTTTTTGTTACTTTTTTTGAGAAATTAATTATTATAATAATTTGTAATGGCAATGGGATGAAGAATGAAGGTGGATTGGTGTTTAAATAAGCAAGAATAGCTTGACTCATGATATGGATCGATCCATGTTTCAGTTGGATCGATCCATGTGGCTTGAAAATAAAGATGAGTATTCTGTCGGACATAGATTGACCAATATATCCTGAGTGCAAAGTCAAAACTTTCTGTCCAACATAGATTGATTGATGTGACTTCGATCGATACATAGATCGATCGAAGTGGTTTGGATGAAAAGTTGGAAGCTACTGTGAGACATCGATCGATCGATTTGCCAACAGAAATGACTTTTCATCTAGAATTGCAACTTATGCACCAAAGTACATATCCAATCACCATGCAACAATAATAAACGTTTGAAATGAAGTTCAAAAGCCTATAAAAAGCCTATTGGAACACATTTCTTAAGACACCTTGTTTTCAAGTTAATTCTTGCATCCTAAATTCTTCTTCCTACTCAAAATTTCTCTATTTGAAAGTTCATTGAATTTCCATCCTATTTGCTGAGGATAAGAGATTGTTTGACTGTTGTATCATAGGAGGAAGTTTGCCTATGACCCTGCAGTATCTAGTGGGGGCAAATATTCCTTACAGATAATGTTTATACACGCCTCAAGTCATCAAATTCGTTCTCTCTGTTTGTTGTTCTTGTTTCCATCTTCTAACATTAATTACCCATCTTTTCTCTTGGAATTGTTATTTTTCCCTCTTTAGTTGGTTCTCATTTTTTCTTTTCTATGTTGGTCTCTTTGAATCCATTTTTTTTTTTGTTGGTTTATTCCGGGACACTATTAGGTCGTACAAAGTTAGAAAGGGCATTCTTGCTTTGTTTGGGATCCATAGAGAACCTGTGGTGAGTATCTCTTTCATTTGCTCATAAAAGCATGGTTTTAGATTTTCCCGGTGGACTACTGGTGGTACCTTGATTAGGTGTCTTATGGAATTGGTGTTTTGCGTTCTAATATGCACATATGATTCTATTTTGCGTGCTCTGGTGTACTTCCTTGCCTACGGCACCTGGCTTTCTCCGGCGAACTTTCTCTCGTAAAGCCAAAGACAGACATCCATCCCCTTCCGCCCTCTCCCTTATGGTCGAGCCACTCCATCCTTAGCTGGCAGGTAGGCGATTTCTGACAAGTCTTTCTTATTTTTTAGAGGAAGAAGCGGAACTACAAGAAAGCGACTGCTCGCTAGGCCCCTTGCCTCTATTTAAGCATTAAAATAGGAGTGGGTTTCGGCTATGGAATGGCCAGTTAGGTTATCAGACGCATCCAACCTATACTTCATATTCCTAAGCTCTAGCAAGGAGCTTAGCAATACACCGGAGGAGCAGAGAAGAGCAGTAAGACAGTTCAGTCATAGCTTGCATTCGATGCCATCTTCATTAGCAAGAAGGAAAGGACTTATCTACGAGTATTATTTTTTATTTAAATCCCCAGCCCGATGGAGAGAAGAACATATGATTAGCTTTTCGGGAAATTTCCAAACGAACAATTTCAACGAAATCTTTCAATTTCTTATTTTACTATGTTCAACTCTATGTATTCCTCTATCCGTAGAGTACATTGAATGTACTAAAATGTCTTTTTATTTGTTTTTAATTCACATTCTTAAAAGTAAATTCTCTATGCTGCCTACGTTTTTTTGTTTCTAAGCTTCTTAATTTCTACTGTAATATGATTATACTTAACGGTAACTAAATAAGGTATCGAGATTGAAAGTATTTGAAAATTCATTCAAAGTTAGTTGAAAAAATACAAGCGTTTCTTTATATATAGAAGTTTGTTTTGCCTGCTAACAGCTTTATTATTTGCCTACAATGGTTTATGTTCATCTACATTAACTTGACTAGACTACTAAAGGCTATAGGACAACGTCTAGTTACCTGATCTGTTCAGAAATATGTACAATAAAAGTCCTAAGTTACAATATTTACAAGACTAAATTGTTGCAGCTCGGCCTTAGCGTTGCTGCTTGACTTGTGATTCACCTTGTCATCTCGGTTTAGCACATCTTTTATTCTGGTTCTGCTTTGGCTGCCCTTCTTCACTTCAGCTGGTCTTAATTCTGTGCTTCACTTCCCCTCATCTCTTCATTTCTCTGCTTTCATTAGTTACAATGTTTAAAAGACTTACCTCTCTTTTTTTTTCCTTTTTTATTTTCTTTTTACTTCTCGAGAAAGTAATTACCTGCTGTTTTTGTTACTTTTTGAGAAATTAATTACCCATCTTTTCTCTTGGAATTGGTATTCCCCCCCCCCCCCCCCCCCCCCCCCTTTAGTTGGTTCTCATTTTTCTTTTCAATGCTGGTCTCTTCTAAATCCATTGTTTTTTTTGTTGGTTTATTCCGGGACACTGTTAGGTCGTATAAACGTTTCCATTTCCAATGAAGTCAAAGACATTCTTGGACTTTGGAATATGATGGAATAAAGCAAAATGACTCACTAAATTTGCTGCGCTTTTTATATTGTGAAGTAACAGTTGATCGACATAGTTTGACGCATCACTATGGGTCATCATGAAACAACCACTGTGTATTTCTAATACATGGATATGATTGCGTACATCCACCCTTTTATACTCCGTCATAGACAGAAGCCTTTAAGTCAATAGAGTAATGTTGTTGTATTAGGTCGTACAAAGTTAGAAAAGGCATTCTTGCTTTGTTTGGGATGCATAGAGAACCTGTGGTGAGTATCTTTTCCATTTGCTCGTAAAAGCGTGTGGTTTAAGGTTTTTCTGTGGACAACTGGTGGTACCTTGATTAGTTGTGTTCTGGAATTGGTGCTTTGTATTCTAACATGCACATATGTTTATATTTTGCTCTTGTGCTATGGTGTAATTCACGTATGTATAACAACAACACTCAATCATTTTCTATTATACATTTAAATCACTTCTCTTGCGCTTTATATATATTTATTTGTTTTTAATTCACATATGTACACACAAAAGTAAATTCTCTACGCTGCCTACTTTTATCTTTGTTTCTAAGCTTCTTAATTTATAGTGTAATATGATTATACTTAGCAGTACCTAAAATAAGATGCTGAGATGGAAAGAATTTGAAAATTCATTGAAGTTAGTTGGGAAAAAAAGCGTTTTTCTATATATAGTAGTTTGTTTTGCCTGCTAACGGCTTTATTCTTTGCCTACAGTAGTTCATGTTCATCTATAGTAACTTGACTAGACTACTAACGGCTATAAGGTAACGTCTTGTTACCTGGTCTGCTCGGACATAAGCACAATAAAAGTCCTAAGTTACAATATTTACAAGACTAAATTGTTGCAGCTCGGTTTTAGTGTTGCTGTCTGACTTGTGCTTCATCCCGTCATCTCGGCTCAGCACATCTTTTATTCTAGCTCTGCTTTGCTGCCCTTATTCACCCCAGCTACTCTTAGTTCTGTGTTTTACTTCACCTTATCTCTTCATTGATCCGCTTTCATTAGTTCATCACAGTTTTACTTCGTCCATCCTTTACTCAACTCAGCCTTTCGTATATTCAGGTCAGCTCGGCTCGGTTGACTTGCTTTAACCACTTGTCTTATTTTCCAGCACGACCATTACTTTGTTCAGGTCGCTACACCTCAGCTGAGCTCGGCACACTTCGACTGGATTTGTTTCTACATAAAAGACCTACAACACATACCTACATGGAAAGAGAATCTGATAGGAATTGAATTACTTTAGTAGTAATAAATACAAAACCAAGACTTGACCCCAAATATCCAGGTACACGGGGCACAATAACTGCAACTTTCTCATGGTTTTATCCTTTCTTTTGGCATGGAAAATGTTATACTTTACACTCAGTAATCTATTATTCACATTTGATTATTGCTTTTACACTGCCGTTTGATGGAGAAATCATACGATATATGAGTCATTTTTCATCTTCTTACTTGTCTTATCTTCTATTTTACCAGCCTTTTCTTACCGTTGATTGTAGTGAAAGTGCAATCTCTGTGCATTGGTCAAAATCACTTGGTCTGAATTTTTGATTCATAACCTTGAAATACCACACACTACTACTATAAGTTTACCCATGGATCTTCGTTGTTGTTTTATTAAACTTAATATCAGGACTGTTTATGAAGATTAAGATTAATGAGGTTTAGACAAGATATAGAGGCACCTTAGAGTATATTTAGTGGCTTAGATATTATCTACGCTTTATGTTAACTTTGTACTTTTTTGTTTTTGTGTTTGGCCTGTCTTGCATTATATGTGTATATGCACTCTTATGGCTATTTTAATATCAGAAGCTTCATATTTGTATTTACTGAATTCTCTCACTAATACGTTAGCACATGATACCTCTATTATTGTACTATCTATGCAGGTACATATAGAGTTAGGGGTCTCACAGGAAGCAAACTTTCTATCTCTTAGGATAGAGGTATTGTTTGTCTGTCACTCACCATCCTTAGACCCTAACGATGGCTTTTGCTGCCATTGAGATATAATGAGTATGATTGTTGTTGTTGTTGTTGTTGTACTGCACAGATGAGAGGAAAAAAAGAACATCGTTGATATCAAGTAGGGGTGTTAACAAAACAAACAGAGGTGAACTGAATGCTAAGTTTTCGAGTTCGAATTCGAATTCGTTTGGCTAAGCAAACTGTTTGGCTAAACGAACTTTAGAATTGGTTCGAATTCGGCTCGATAATCCTTTAACTGTTTAAACGATGCAAATAGTTTGGCTCGTTTTAGTAAATGAACCCAAATAGATGTTCTAATTCGGCTCGTTTGCCGACCATTAACGAACAAACCCAAATTGAACTCTAACAGTTTGCGAACTATCCGGTTCATTGAACAGCCCTAATATCAGGTTACGCAATATGGTTACTATTAGTGTTTTAGAACCAACTTGACTTTGACAGGACTAAAACCCGGGTCTAAAATCCAAACTACAGTAAACGCAGTGAAACCTGGCAAATTCCGCGATCCACTCGGCCAGACACCCAAGTCCCCATCAATTTGGCTGACTCATGTGGTTTAATGTTGTCAATGTAAGATTAAACTTTATACTATTAATTATTATCTTTACACGAATTGTAATAATATATACAAGCACATGATCATATTAAATCTTGTTTTACAAGTGAATATACAGAAATACATTTGTATCTATCTATACACAACAACAACACAAACAAACACACACTCAAACAACATATATGTATGTATGTATAATGTGTGTATACACACACATGCATACATATATATGTGTGAGTGAGTATGCATGCATATTTATTTATTATGTAATTTTTGTACTTGATCCAACAAGTGATGCTCTACTAACTTTTTCAGGTTCCATGTGCGGTTGTGTTTCATAACATTATACTTTGCCGCTAGAAACAAATGTGTGTGTCTCTCTGTGTGTGTATATATATATATAGCTTGTAACTTACGCCATGGTGGTACTGTAAGTCGGCCAGAAAGAAGACTGCATTTGGACCACAACGAAAACTTTCGGAAATATGATGAATGATTAGCATTAATGGTGTGACCAAAAGTGAAGAATACAGATTGATGGATTCTCCATGGGTCAATCTTTTAAATGAAGCCAAACCATCATGCTCCCACCTCATGCTTCCCAACATCCCATGTGACAAGTTGCCTCTCCTTTTTCAAAAGCAATCCAATGAGTAAGTGAATGCATGTTTGGTAGTCTTTTGACTTAGTCTATGCTCTTCAATTTTTCTTTTTGGTATATTCTTGTTATAAAAGGTCAAATTCTTGGTCTCAGTGGTTCTTACTGTCCTAGTTTCATGGAGCTGCATACAAGATGTTAATCAAGAACTCAGCAAAGGAGGATTTTTTGCACGTATGTTCTTGGCAGGCATGGTGATACAAAGGGGGAGTTTTTGCAGACATGGGAAGTAGCATATGCTGCTTGATTTTCAATTTTTGCGCCAAAATGCCTAGAAATCGGCTGCAACAGGTAAGCAGTCGGTTTCTGGTGTTAATTGAGTCACGTCGGGCCACCTTTGGATGTTAATTGGGTCACGTTGGACCACCTTTGGGTGACAATTGAGGTTTGATAATGTTTAAATGTCAAATGAAAATTTTGACCAACGTTTGAGTAATAATTGAAATTTTCTCGTCAAACTAATGCACTACTGCCAATGAAGGCCAAAAATAAAGAGAAGATGAACTACTGCCATAATCATGCTTGTGCATACAAACAAGCATCTCCACCCAAAACAAATACTAAGTATGTGCATTCATAAAATCCCATCAAACAACATTAGTCTTGCTTCATGTTCTTCCTAGATTTTACAATAAGTGAATTTGACATGAAAAATTTCCCTTCATGGTACTTGAAGTTGGGAAGAATCTGGTCACTCCGTGAGACTTTCCTGTAATGAGGCCAGTTCTTTGGTTCTTCAACGGATAAACCTGGTGCAGTTGGTATAGGCTGTCCAGAACAAAAAAATCATCAAATAAATAGACAAATAAGCATCAAATATTACAAATGAAATAAATGTGTCACCTCAAATGGCACACTTGACTGTGACCCTACGCGAAGTCGACAACTTCTCATGTTATGTCCAGATTGACAGCAAATCTTACATGTTTGAAACTGCCTCTTTCTGCAACTCACCTGGCTCTCATTCTGGGACTGAAGAATACAACAGAAGTGAAGTTCATATCACATAAAATTCAGTGAAGGACACAACAAAACAACATATCTTTTACCTCAGTTCGGACACCTGTCTGTCCACCCAAAAGTATTGGACAACTTCTCTTGTTGTGCCCTGTCTGATTACAGCCCCTACATAATTGCAGTTGACCTACTCTGTCAATTTGTGTACCACATTTGTTTTAGTTCTTTGAACCTTAACTAATTCAGTTTCCCCAGTAGATCTCTTCTTCAGCCTCTTTGGCCTTCCAGCTGGTCTTTTCACTTGTGGAGGGACTATTGGATCATGTTCTGTCTCAAGTAGTTGTTTCAAGCTCACACATGGGTGTATTGGCATCTCATGTACTTTCATGTATGTTTTAACCCTATAACCTTATCCACATAGTCCATTGGATCTTCCCTATCATAGGCTATTGCTGCACATGTGTGAGAGCATGGAATCCAGTCAATTCCTATTTTCTACACGTAAACTATGCTCTTTCAAGTCTACAGAAAAAATCCTGCCATTCCACTGTTGATATTGAAACTTCTTATAGTCAGACTTGTAAGCAATACTATTAGAAGCTGCATCAATCATCTTCCTTAACCTTGCACTTATCATTAGACAAAATCTCATATCTGCTCACTCCTGTTGTACGCTCTCTCTGTTCTCTTAAAACCTAACCATATTATACTTCTTTATCCACTCAAACATAGACAGAATATGCATTTGTCTAGCCTCACGAAGGAATGCATTATAACTTTTACAAACATTGTTTAAAATCATATCACACTTTGCCATTGGGCTGAAGTGTGACCTACTCCGTTGATTTGGTGGTTTGTCTTCCAATCACTTAGTTTCATCAGGATTCATCTTCTGAATCTTCTTCATTGCACACTTAAAACCAACTACAGTTGTTGCCATGGCAGCCTCATAAAAAGCTTTTTTCAGAGAAATGGTGGAGTCCAGTTCCCATGCAAGTGCATTGCACAAAACCGGTGATGTGCTTCTAGAAGCACCTCCTCACATGCATGTATCAACCCTTTATGCTTGTCTGATATAATAGTCCACTCATAATCACTCACCGCCTTCAAATCTGTCCTTAAATTCCAATGAAACCAAGCCTGTGATTTCCCCTATTCTCACCCTCAACTGCTGCATGTGCTATGGGATAGAGGTTATTATTTGGGTCAATGCATACAACAGTGAGCACCATTCCCCCGTATTTTTACTTTAGATGACAACCATCAATACCAAAATATCTTCCTATTACCATTTAGCATACCATGCTTCATTGCAATAAAACTGCAATATAGCCTCTGGAATCTAGGTTGGTCCACCACAAGAGGTATGTGTGCTTCTCTAAGTATCACATCTTCTTCCCTCACAGAAACTGAATCATTTAAGGGTGTGCTTATCGTCACACACATGGTTGCATTGGGATCACTCCTCTTCACTTCCTCAATATATGACCATATTAGTTTATACTCATCCTCCTGCATACCTCTAATCAAATCCAATGTTTTTTTCCTTTGCTCTAAAGGCTTCACTTTTACTCACATTGCACCTCAACTCCCTCATCACCTTCTGTTCGAAAACTATCAAATTCAAATTTGGGTTTGCAGCAAACTCATCCACATATTTTTTGCAATCAGGCCTGATCTTACAGTTGTATTTCGAACATTACAGCTACATGTGTGCTTTGTGTTCATTGACCTAATTACATAATTTCCATGCCTCTTGTGCGAACCTAACCTCACAAACCATTCACAACCATCATTTTTACACTTAAAACCACACCTGCCCTTGTCACTCTTAACTACAATGATTGGACTCCCCACATATATTGAGTACATCTTCACCGTATTTTTAAAAGTTTGCACATCAGAAAACCTCAAACTATAAAAGAACTCAGGCTTATTCATATCATGATTATGATTAAACATCCTAATCTTAGGTTGATACTCACCATCACTGTTAGATATGTCCGGACCCCCTTCATCTCATACGTAGTTATCACTACGTACACCATCACCACCCTCCAACACATGCATCATCTCTACCATCCCCATCCTCACTAACACATGCATCATCTCCACCATCCCCACCCTCACTTAACAAAAGAATCATCTTCTTCATCTTTCCTGCTGTAGCGCCCCGTCCCGAACCCTAGGGTTAGAACCGGTACGCCCGCCGTATTCCACTAAGGGATATACAAGGCGTTTGTACGAATCTATTCACTTATCAAAACGGCAGAATATTCGATCGCGGAATCGAATTAAATCAACTAAAAAATCCCCAAATCAAAAGTAAAATCCCCAAAATCTCATGTAGTCAACACCGAGTCAAAATTCCCTAAACGACATCGTAAAGTGCATAAAATAAAATCCCTAAGCTAAGTCCTCAAGTGAAATAATAAATAAAATAAAACTTCATCAATTCTTGATCCTCAATCTCCAAACAGTCTCTACGAGTCCCAATGTGCCCATTCAGAGTCTTCTCCAACCCATATGTAATCGTACCCTGAATCGTCTGCAAGAAAACAAAACGAATGGTGTGAGCGACAAAAACGTCACTTAGTAGGTACCCTGCCTGCATCGGCCCAGTGAGATCATACATGCTAGGACAGTAGTGAAATACATATACTCACTGTAATACGAAAATAGACTGTCCACGTTTTCACAAATACATATAACGGTCATAACTTCTTAAAACGACGTATAACGGCCATATCTTCTTTAGAACAATCAAACACATAATCATGAAAAATGAGCGTGAAATGCAATGTCACATACGTGATGCATGATAACCTACCTTCTCAGAAACATTCATCTAATCGTGCAATGCATGATCCCGGGTCCTAACAGAACGGAACGGAACGGAACGGAACAGAACGGAACGGAACAGATCAGATATGCGACTTATGTCTCGCATATCCTAACAGAACAGAACGGAACAGAACAGAACATATCATATATGCAATGTCTCGTGATGCATGAATGCACAGAAATCACATTCGGAATCTTCCTTTACTTTCCTTCTTCCTTTTTCCCTTTCTCTTTTTCTTATTCTTTTTTTGTACCTCCTGCGTTCTCAGCTTTCAATTTCTTTTTTTTTCTTTTACCTTTTCTTTTATTAATCTTTTCTTTATTCTTTTTCTTTTCTCTTTTTTTTTTCTTTCCTTATTTTTTTCCTCCTCCTTCCCGTAGCTCCCTGCGAATCCATCCCTTCCTGCAAATTCCCTTCCTGCAAATTCCCTTCCTGCAAATTCCCTTCCCCCTCCCTCAACCCCCTCCAGCCCGCACCACCCCCCAACCCCCACAACCCCACGCCCCCAACCCCAGCCGAACCCCCCCTCCAATTCACACCACCCCCTCAGCACTTCCAGCCGCCCCCCCCCTCAGCCCCCACCCCTCCAAATCGCCCCCCACACCAGCCCCCCGTCAGTCCGCCCCCCTTATTCCTCCATCCGGCAACATGTGGTCATAGCCCACCACCACCGGCCACGCGCCGCCGGTATAAACACTCATTCCTACGATTCCGGTATTCACACGCAAATCAAAAATCGAATCTTTCTTTGAGTTTCATACGAAAATAGCCTCGTACATATATACGGACATACAATTCACCACATATACGTATAATCAATAATCAAACATCTATACAATCACAAATACTAATGCACGATCTCGTTTTCATAAAGAAATTAAAGGGTTACTTCTATTACATTCAACGGATGTTAAGGGGGCACCTACCTGGTAATTGATACGCGTTGAAGAGCGTGATCGAGTGGTAGTATTTCTCCCTAAAAGAGGCGACCTTGTTTGGAAGCAACAGAAAGCCGCTCCTTTTCTTCTCTTTGTGAAGAAGGCGGCGTGTGTTTGTGATGGGAGGGAGAGGAAGATTACGTGTTTAAATAGAAATTTGATTAGGGTTTAGGGAAAATTTCCTAATCAAATTAGGTTTAATAATTAATTAGCCCAAATACCCTTTTTACCCTTATTAAAAAAATGGGATATAACATTCTCCCCTCCTTACAAAAAGTTTCGTCCTCGAAACTTGTGTATTACGAAATCAATAACTTAGTGTGGTTCTTCTTGATCCATTTACCTAGATAATGATCGAACTTAGTATCCGTTCGCATTCTGATGTGTTACCCATTTTACTTCCTCGATACATGACTACTGAATACCCCTTGCGTATTTCAATATCTCAACTATTACAGTTCTAAATTCATTTCTTTCCGCTTATTATAATCATAACCTAATCTTTTATAACTACACAATCATCTTAAGGGTATTGTCACCATACTGGGGGTTCTATACCCCAGTCCTCAATCTCTAACGCACTTATGTATGCGGTCACTAGCATCGTTCTAACATCAGTTCTTATGTGTACTACAATCTTTAACTTAATGTCGTGTTCACAAGGCTCTTCTCCTGAATCGTATGCATTTCCGGAATACGTTTTACTCTAGTACGATTTAACTTAGTTATCACTAGCATCTCACAAGATGACCTAGTGCTTATAGGATTCAATCCTTACTTAATTCTCTATAATTAGTGCTTACAACTTCTATCTATACCACTTGACGTGTATCATTCAACCTATTGCAATCTACAATACCGGATTCTTAAAATTATCACCTATGATTCATCTCCTAGATAAACATCCTTTGTGTATGCCAATATGGTAATTGTTACCCTTCCTTAACACAACCAAGTCTTCAAAATCAATTCTTAT
The DNA here is from genome assembly GCA_036186865.1 of Eustoma russellianum. Taxonomy (NCBI): domain Eukaryota; kingdom Viridiplantae; phylum Streptophyta; class Magnoliopsida; order Gentianales; family Gentianaceae; genus Eustoma; species Eustoma russellianum. Next base: position 1,397,112 of record AP025072.1, on the reverse strand, counting down.
ATACTTACGAACTAGCTCTATGATCATGCTCTTAATTCCTCAGAGACATCGTCAGCAGCTTAGTATACGAAATATGTGTATGGACATAATTGTTCTTCAAGTTAAAAGAAAAGTAGCTTACATATCTATAATTTAAAATATAGCTTTAACTATTTAAAATACTAAATCTTCTAATTTTCGTAAACACAAAACCTCAAGTATCATAGATTTATTTTCGCAACGCGCTATCTCAAATGACCATTTTAAAAACGATAATATAACTTTTTCGCAAGGCATTTTGGTAAAATTGCGTCCAAAAGGTTAAAAACATAATAAGGTAAGGTTTTATGAAACGATCTGAATATGGTACCTTCCGTCTTCAAAAACAGGTATATATTTTAAAAGCTACTTTTTTTCCCGCAAAGTTAAGCAAGTTCATCGCAAGCGGGTAAATAACTTCGAAAATTTTAAACGGTTAAACTGATTGTGATATCGATAGTCGTCAAATTAAATTAATTTTGACTAAAAAAATGGATATAACAAAAACAAAAATTTGAAATATTCTGTAAGAAAGATATATAAACACATCGTTTTTTTTTTGCAAGAACATCAATATTTTAAAAGTTTTCCCTTTTTCAAGGTCGTCAAAAGAATTGAAATTTTCATTATGCTCATTTACAAGTACGGGAAAAATTAGCCTCGTAAAATTTAGTAGACTATATAAAGAAATGAGATTCAGTAAGGTATTTTTGAAAATAAAATGTCTTTTGAAGCCCGTGTAAAATATAGGTATAACTCGGTGTACGTGCTTATGTAAAATATTTATCTGCTAAAGAAATAGTAGTCCAATATTTCGTATAATTTCTATAATCCATCCTTATTTTCAACAGAACAATCGGTCTATGTATCTTTTCTTATAAGTCTAACATTCGCCTTCTATGATAAAATCCCTAACTTAAATTGTCCGATCCTAGCATGACACACTAAATATTTACCGACTTAAGGTGTTCTAATTCACCATGCTTCCGTGCGCCATACTGATTCACTCTATTTCTTTACTTGGTTATTTGAACCGCTAATTATCCTAGTTAAATCTCACCTGAACAAGCAACCACTACTGGTTCGTGCTTACTCTATTTCAATTCAAGCCTACTAGATTCAAACCAATGTTCCGATGTCAACACTTAACCCACAATTTTGTAATGATATAGTATTTTAAGGCACATATTATAGTCGCTTCTCGCATGTCGCTATTGTTCAATACCTCTAATAAGACTAATATCATCGACCTATTTTGATTACCCTACATTCAACATCTTAGCCCTAGACTATAAATTCCTTTGTACAATATTCTTAACTAAACTCTACTGATTATAACGCTAATCGTTATTTAGTTTCTATCATTCTAATATAATTAATCTCTTAGTATTTATCGTACTATTATAGTTCATTTATTAGTAGCTATGGTCCCGATTTAGACCTAAGTCTGCTCTGATGTTACCGTCCAAGTAGAGATATGGACCCGCTTTACTTTACCCTAATGGTACTAAGTACCATGTTGCAGTTATGGTAAGACAACCCGAGTTACTGCCTGACCCATTAATATGTCAACTAACGTTTTTAGTAGGGTATTCTAGTTAACATTGTAATTCATTCAAATCAATTATATAGTATTCACTAGGGTTACTAAGATCACAACTTAGAGAGTTATGGTCAACCTTAGACAAGGGAGAATTGTATGGGATATCCCAGGTATATGCGTTTCCAAAACCGGTCGACTTCTTAAGTATAGGATCATAACTTATTTCTAGGATTGTTCTTAGAATCATCATTTCTTAAGTCTAAGATCACGTCTTATTTCCAAATCATAATTAGTACCTAATCAACACATTACTAAATCAGTTCTTATGTCTAAAGTCAACTCTTAATCGAGATCGTTACTTATGTCTAAGATCGTGACTTATGTCCAGGATCATCGCTTATAACTGAGATCAGTACCTACATTCATGATCATCGCTTATGTTCAAATCATCTCTTATGTCTAAGATTGTGACTTAGAGGCAAAATCGTAACTTATTTTCTAATATCATGGCCTAATTCTACATTTCCGCTGTGGATCTAGAGTCATGCTCTGAAGATCGTACTGTCGGCACGTATACCTCTTGAACTCCTTCTGAAATTAGATCCAAGTGATCAACGGTGTCAATTGTGTTGCACCACCACTCATCTGCATCCGTTTTAGAAGAGTCTCAAGTATGAGCGCGGTGGTGGTGGAGCCTGTGGCTGCTGATGTGGTTGCGCCACAGCTTGGGCTATGACCCGTCGTGCGTAGGTCAGGGCCTGGGGAAGCACAACCTACGGTGGGGCCCCATCCTCAGAGTGGTTCCCATTGTCGTTCCTACCGTTCTCTTCTCGACGGCGTATATGCTACAACAAGGAAATTTCGGTTTTTTTTTGTCAAGGGCATTTTAGGAAATATATAAATTTAAGATACAGAGAACAGTCAAATACAGACAAATAAAAACAAAAATAAAAACCAATCGTGCCCCCCAGCCCGATCATCACTTAGTCTAAATCAAACCTATTCTAAGATCAAACTTAGTTTCGGATCGTAGCTTACGTCTAGAATCAAACTTAGTCTCAGATCACAGCTTATGTCTAGAATCAAACTTAGTCTCAGATCACAGCTTATGTCTACAATCAAACTTAGTCTCGGATCAACTTATATCTACGATCGAAACTTAAGTCTTTAGTCATCTCTTACGTCTAAGATCATTTCTTAATTCTACGTTTCCCGCAGTAGACCTGGAGCCTCGGCTCTGATACCACCTGTAGCGCCCCGTCCCGAACCCTAGGGTTAGAACCGGTACGTCCGCCGTATTCCACTAAGGGATATACAAGGCGTTTGTACGAATCTATTCACTTATCAAAACGGCAGAATATTCGATCGCGGAATCGAATTAAATCAACTAAAAAATCCCCAAATCAAAAGTAAAATCCCCAAAATCTCATGTAGTCAACACCGAGTCAAAATTCCCTAAACGACATCGTAAAGTGCATAAAATAAAATCCTAAGCTAAGTCCTCAAGTGAAATAATAAATAAAATAAAACTTCATCAATTCTTGATCCTCAATCTCCAAACAGTCTCTACGAGTCCCAATGTGCCCATTCAGAGTCTTCTCCAACCCATATGTAATCGTACCCTGAATCGTCTGCAAGAAAACAAAACGAATGGTGTGAGCGACAAAAACGTCACTCAGTAGGTACCCTGCCTGCATCGGCCCAGTGAGATCATACATGCTAGGACAGTAGTGAAATACATATACTCACTGTAATACGAAAATAGACTGTCCACGTTTTCACAAATACATATAACGGTCATAACTTCTTAAAACGACGTATAACGGCCATATCTTCTTTAGAACAATCAAACACATAATCATGAAAAATGAGCGTGAAATGCAATGTCACATACGTGATGCATGATAACCTACCTTCTCAGAAACATTCATCTAATCGTGCAATGCATGATCCCGGGTCCTAACAGAACGGAACGGAACGGAACGGAACAGAACGGAACGGAACAGATCAGATATGCGACTTATGTCTCGCATATCCTAACAGAACAGAACGGAACAGAACAGAACATATCATATATGCAATGTCTCGTGATGCATGAATCCACAGAAATCACATTCGGAATCTTCCTTTACTTTCCTTCTTCCTTTTTCCCTTTCTCTTTTTCTTATTCTTTTTTTGTACCTCCTGCGTTCTCAGCTTTCAATTTCTTTTTTTTTCTTTTACCTTTTCTTTTATTAATCTTTTCTTTATTCTTTTTCTTTTCTCTTTTTTTTTCTTTCCTTATTTTTTTCCTCCTCCTTCCCGTAGCTCCCTGCGAATCCATCCCTTCCTGCAAATTCCCTTCCCCCTCCCTCAACCCCCTCCAGCCCGCACCACCCCCCAACCCCCACAACCCCACGCCCCCAACCCAAGCCGAACCCCCCCCTCCAATTCACACCACCCCCTCAGCACTTCCAGCCGCCCCCCCCTCAGCCCCCACCCCTCCAAATCGCCCCCCCACACCAGCCCCCCGTCAGTCCGCCCCCCTTATTCCTCCATCCGGCAACACGTGGTCATAGCCCACCACCACCGGCCACGCGCCGCCGGTATAAACACTCATTCCTACGATTCCGGTATTCACACGCAAATCAAAAATCGAATCTTTCTTTGAGTTTCATACGAAAATAGCCTCGTACATATATACGGACATACAATTCACCACATATACGTATAATCAATAATCAAACATCTATACAATCACAAATACTAATGCACGATCTCGTTTTCATAAAGAAATTAGGGGGCACCTACCTGGTAATTGATACGCGTTGAAGAGCGTGATCGAGTGGTAGTATTTCTCCCTAAAAGAGGCGACCTTGTTTGGAAGCAACAGAAAGCCGCTCCTTTTCTTCTCTTTGTGAAGAAGGCGGCGTGTGTTTGTGATGGGAGGGAGAGGAAGATTACGTGTTTAAATAGAAATTTGATTAGGGTTTAGGGAAAATTTCCTAATCAAATTAGGTTTAATAATTAATTAGCCCAAATACCTTTTTTACCCTTATTAAAAAAAATGGGATATAACACCTGCTATATTCATGAAGCTCATTTCTGAATCCATTAATCCCTCAGCATTGTACTCAGACTCATCAGAATCATATCTTTCATCTTTCTCTACATTCACATCATCATTTGCATCTTCCTCTACATTCACATCAACTTCACTAATTTCCTCATCAGTATGGTGTTCTCCCTCACTATCCTGACCCTCCTCAGCATTGTACTCAGACTCATCAGATTTATACACATCATCTTTATCTGCCTGTGCACCACTATCACCCATTTCTCCCTCAGAATATGCCTCTCCCTCACTACCCCCAGCCTCCACTTCCTCATTCACATTTTGGTTTTCCTGCCCACAAGACTCCATGGCCAAGGGAAGTTTCCTCACATGCTCAACTAACTGTTCCACATATAATTCAAGTATCCTTGATGCACACACACAATCCTTTGCTCATTGGTATAATGCCCCGTCATTTGTTAACATAACAAACTTGTGACCCTCAACCATATAATACTTTTTATTACCTAATACCCCATTTTCCTCACACATTTGCTCCACGTACACTAATGATATCTCATCCTCCTCCATATTATCATATATGAAAAATTCACCCCCAGTATAGTTTGCCTTAGTCAAATGCAGCAACAGCCTCCCATAATGCATAATCAATGTGAATTGCCTAGTATTTGGAGCTGTGAAGCCATGCATTGTTCACAAGCAAATGTGAAAACAATTTACAAACACAGACAATTGCTGAACTCAAACAAAATACAATACCACAGCTCGTAACACAAATGCAAAAGCCAAAAGAAATTTGCTTAAGGAATAACTATGCGTAACACAAAAAAACTTATCATCCACAAAGCACACTGATTCTTTCCAAAAAACTTAGGAATAGTAGAAAAAATTTAAACTTCATCCCAAAAATTGTTTGTATCATCCACAAAATCTCTACGCATGCAAATGGTAAGGGTCTACGGACATTAAGCTGCCAGATATCCTGCATAACAGGACATAATACACTGATTATGTCTAAAAATCGTATCAAAACATGATCTTAAACACAAAAGTGAATTAAATCTTACCATAAATGGGATGATGCTAATTTCGTCTGTTGGGTAGCCTCAAACTCGTTGCTTCTTGTACGAAACCCTCCAACAAACACGTAATCAGCGAGAAATTGGCAGAAACTGCAGAAAATCTATGCCCTAACCACAAAAAAAACACATGCAATCTGGAACAAATCACATGGAGAGGGAACAATTTCGTCTGGGTGATAAGGGGAAATGAGTGGAATGGCAGACGGTTGGGTATTTTACTGCCAATCCAAGTAAATCAGGGGTAAAATCGGTAAATCATACGGGTTAAAATCAATTTGGGGTCAGTTAACGGTTGTATTTAAAAAGTTAAAGTTTACTGCCGATATTTTGGTGTTAATTAAGTCAAATTAGGCCTTCTTGGATGTCAAATGAGTTTTAAAAACGTTTATGTTGATTGGGAAATTTGACCAACTGAAATTTTCTCTTCCATAACGCCAGCAAATCAAATCAAAACTTCCGCTTATATTAAACGGTTATACCGATATTCCCCCAAATCCAGCGACGTGCATAATATTCTTCACTCCTTCATTCTCTTTCGACGGCGGAATTCACCACCGTCCACCTCCTTCTCATGCCGTCGCAGCTTCTAGAGAGCGAAAAATCTGGAATGCAGCAAATGATTCTGTGACTGTAAGCAACACGCTCAAACCAATTTATAGATACACGATCTTGTATGTATATCTCCATTTCACGCGAACACCGTACTATATATCTCTACGCAGCGAAGCTAACAAATCCTAGTAGGAATAAGCGCGTTTGCTTATACTGAGAGCTATCGCATTCCTTTCAGTGCAGTTGGGGGATCGAGTAAGGAGGTAAATCGTAGTTCTCGTGATTTTTTATTATTATTGTTTTGTAATTTGTGGAGATAGTCAGATTTTGTTGTTGAATTTTGTTTTCAGCTGGTTTCGGTTGTAGACAAGATATTTTGTAGCTATTTGAAGAGAGAAATGGTAACGGTCGACAGAGGAGAATCGTTTGTTGCGGTAAGGAGGATATCACATGGACTTGACAGGGGTAACAGGGACACTTATTGCAACAGTACTTCAGGTTCAGGTGATTTTATGTGAAGTTCACTTCTATTTTCTCCTGTGTTTCATTTGGCACAATACGAAAGGAACTTCCAGTTGTTTATTAGTTATTTTAAACCGTAGGGGGGGGGGGGGGGTTGTAGTTTGATCTCGGCAATTGAGACGTGTTATGTTTGTACATATTTGTTTGCCTTTAGTTTGATCCCTGCAATTGAGGCGTGTCATAATCTTTGTGAATTCTAGTTTTCACAAACTATTAAGCTTACTGTTTTTCTACTCTGGAAATTTTTGTAATTGTCATCTCAGACTCTGTTTTGGAAAAAGCTTCAATACTTCCTTTTTTGTCCTTTCAAGGATGGGTGAAAATGATTCAACACCTGCTACATTTCTTCTGAAACTTCTGTCATTTTCTTAAATATAACCTCCGAGGCATGTGTCTTTTGATAAACTTGGAGGGCAAACATGGTATATGAACGTTATTTTACTATTTATATAAAAAGGACCAAATTATTTCCTTTTTCCAATGCTTGGGGCAAAAAGGACCAAATTATTAGTTATTATCAATACCTACTTGGACAGCTAGTTCAGTGGAATAAATGTCCCGAATATTATTAGATATAGTAAGGGTATTTTTGCTCATGCTAGTTGAGGTAATCAACTGGATTTATTGCCCATTAGTTATAAATGTGGGCTGGATTTATTGCCCATTAGTTATAAATGTGGGCTGCCTTTGAACACTAAGGCACTAAGATGCAGCTCTTATTTCTTTTTTTCTCTTTTACTTACAAAAAAAAAGATGCAGCTCTTCTATTTGTTGCATTTGTGAAGTTGAGCAGTCATGTGAACAATCAGGTTACTAGGCTAATCTTCCTTTAGTTTTCCAAATCAGAATAATTCACTATAAGTCTGTAACACTTCAAGGAAAGTCTTAATTGTGAAGATTCATAAACTTACCAACTTTCATATGGCTTCATTTATGCCAGAGGAATCCCTCGGATAAAATTCATCTGAAAGCCTAAATCGATTTATTTCCTGTCTCTATTTGTGCTAATCTTGCATTATCATGTTACCCACAAACTAAAAAGGGGTATGTAAAACTTTAAGTTCAAATTTCGGCCTTCCATTTTTTCAGAATATGTTTTATTATTGCAGAGGTGGTGGCTGGATCAGCAGCATGGCTTGGCATAGGTCTTTCATGTGTTTGTGTCCAGACACAAGAAAACGACACTCGACCGTCATATGATTTGACTCCCATCCAGGTAGTGTCCTGCTGGGATTGAAGTATCTGAATTCTGAGCTTTCGGATTCCTCAAATGATAGGTTTATGAAATTGGTTTTGGGGTCTTGATGGGTCTGTCATGTTGACGCCATTTCTTCTAATTGTTTATGATTTACTGCCTTAAAATTAGAAAGTGTATTCTGGATATGAAGTTAGGTTGCCATATTCACTTGAAACTTTGCCCATTTTACTAGAAATTTGGCATTTCCAAGCTCGAACTGAAAATATAATGCCTTGTAAAATTCTTATTCCAGGAGGATTGTTTGCGGAAACTGCAAAATCGTATAGATATTGCATATGATAGCATGAATCCTGAACATCAGGTACACTTTCATGATTGTAGCTCTCCAATGTTTTAGTTGATGGTACCGCCCACTATCTGGATATACGAATAAGGAACTACTCCAATAAGGTTACTGCAAAACTCATGTTCTCTTGGTTTCTTTGTTTTCTCATGATCATAGTTTGTTGCTCTGCATATAGGAAACTCTAAAGGCATCGTGGAATGCTGCCTTTCCTGGTGAAGAGCTCCATGGATTAATATCAGAGCAGTGGAAGGAAATGGGCTGGCAAGGAAAAGATCCATCTACAGACTTCAGGTAGACTAGCTTTCGTGTTTCTTTAATTTGTTTCCAAGAGTGGCATTCTTCCTTTGAATTTTCTTTTAAGCTGTATTTACTGTTAATGTTTCTGCAAGGGGTGCTGGATTCATATCAGTGGAGAACCTGTCATACTTTGCTCGGAGCTTCCCGGTAACACTCTCTTTCTCTCTCTGCCTGTCTATGTACAAACAAAGGAGATGGAGAAAATTTCTTGTAAGATATTCAAATATTCCATAATTAGCACTTAACTTGCAGATGAAATAATCTCTCCCTTATTATGTATGTTTGTGTGGGTAGGGTTGTAGATTTGATATCCGACTTTTGGACGTAGGGTTTTTGTACTGATGTATGCAATGGCCCTTTTATGTCTGTCCTGTACTGTTAATACGCTTTGGTGTCCTGTAAGACGGGATGTGTGAAACAATAACTGCCTTCTTGGAACAGGTCAACTTACAAGTTGAAGAATGTGATTCTAGCTCCTTGTATACCATTTGAACACGAATGATTGTGTCTGTTGCTTTCCCAGACTCATCTAAGCCTTCCCAGTTCAACTTACAAGTCGAAGAATGCGACTCTAACTCCTTGTATACCATTTGAACATGAATGTTTGTGTCTATTGCTTTCCCAGACTCATCTAAGCCTTTCACTAATAATTACACAAGCAGAAGTTGCTAAAATTACAGGGAGATGGTAGCTTCATGAGGTATCTGACTGACGCTATGCCCCATTTCCCCATTATAGTAAAAGACACCTTATATCCAAGTTTTTGAGTAATTTATCTAAGTCTATAATCCCACTAGTGGCATACTTGCCTGCTTGGGTTATGTTTGCTTTCTGCTGGGACTTTGCATAACATCTGTTTCTCCTGTTTAGGAATAGAATGTGTCTGGACATTAATGAAAAAGAAAATTACTCCAGTTTATCTCTTCTCTTTTTGGTTACTAAAGTACACACCTTTCCCTTTTTTCCCACTGTTGTTTCTTGTACTGTAATCCAGTACTTATAGTCCATATCATTCATTCATTATGACCTTCCAAAAGTGAATACTTCCACAGGCCTTCTTTGGTCAGACAGAAAACATAAATTGTTTTCTCAAGTGCTTATTTTATAAGCTAAAATTTCATATATATAAGCCAAATTGGCAACTTCACAAAAGGTTGTTGTTAGGGATGGACAACAGGCAGCATTGTTTGCTCAAATGCAAGTGGCATGCATGCATACTATCTATTTCTATCTTTAATCTAGTGGCCATTCTTAACACTTGCCATCTTTCAAAACAGTACCAAACTTCTACCAAAAGCTAAAATACAGGATCCCGTGGCAAAGGCAAAACAAAGAACCTTCTATATTAGCTTCAATCAAATAGGCGAGATCATAGTTAATGAACAAGTGAAAAGGCAATCCCTTAGATCCTAATCTAGAAAACCAGAAAAAAGAAAAGGTACAAAGAATGCTCCGATCTAGGTCCAAGACCAAATAGCTTTCAGGAAGAGCAAATACAATATAAACAACAACAACACCAGCATAATAGTATGTCCAAACCAAAATTAAGCGCAGAGACGATTTGAAGAACAAATGCATGGTGAGAACAAAGCAGCAGCAATGGAGAAAAGGAGAGGTAGCAACCGAAGATTTAATCCGTAGAAATCAGTATGTAACCAACAAGACGAATACAACTGTGTAGTGCAAAAACAAGGGGAAGAGCAGTAGCAGAGTGGAAGAATGGCGGGGGTTGGTTGAAGAGACAGATGAAGGAGGGACGAATGTAGAGGTGTTGGAGTTGGGGACGTTGGCATCAAAGATGATAAACTCCACAGAGCAATCAGTAGATGATGCCAATATTCTCCAAACCCTGAGTTCTTAACCAATTTACAAGTGTGGAATACTGGGACTAATGTAGAGGAGCAGCTAACAAATTGTTGACAAATTTGGTGAAGCAAGAAACAGTATAGGGACTGCATTTAGGCATTCCAGACAACATTGTTGAGCAGCAGAGGATCCAGAAGAGACAATTAAGAAGCACAACTTATGCTAGGACTTTCAAAGGGATGTCAAGGTCTATAGCAAGTTCCCAATTGAACTTTCAAAACTTGTATCCCTCCAAGGAGGTAGAGTGTCCCTGATGCAATTTAGAATTTCTTTGATTTTGTCAAGTACCTGTTAGGCTATGTAGGAATTTTTTATTGATTAAAATATTTCAGTTTTTTTTTAATATAGATTATTATGTGTCTATTAGCATTGGACTTTGCAGGATCCTGTCACATGATAATTCAGATTGAAAAAAAAACTGATTTAATAAAAAAATATATTTCATTTTTTTTCAAATCTGGATTATTATGTGTCTACCAACATTGGACTTTGCAGGAGCCTGTCACTACAGTTTCATTGTGTACAAATAAAATAAGTGACATTTATCTGGCTCTCTCAGAAATCCTTTCAAGATCTTCTTCACAAGCAAGAAGGTGTTCGAGCCCTTTGGGAATACCCATTTGCTGTTGCTGGTGTGAACATCACATTTATGCTTATTCAGATGCTTGATCTTGAAGCCTGTTAGTCAACTTAGCACTTTCTCATTTTTTTCGATGTTAAAGATACTGTTAAACTTGAAGCAGGAAACGTTGCATTATGCGTACATCTCCTTAATGTGCTTTCTGGTGCTGCTCTTTCTCATGCATGAATCTGCCACATTATTTCCATACTAAGCTTTTTCGCATAGTGGTCCTTTTTTTTTTGTTGCTTTTGGCCTGAAAAATCTTCACTGCTCCTTGTATCCGAATTTTTTCTTCTGGTCTTCTACGACTTGAAGCAGATGCATAAGCAGACGCCCAACACATACATTAAAACATAGGTGAGAAATACTTATTATTTTATAGACAAACACCAAGGCATGTGGTTGGAACTAAATGTTTTTTGCAAGGGCAAATGTTTGATTCTGTCCCTCTGTCTCTGTCTTTCTCTCTCTCTTTTAAGGATGAAAAATATATATTATCTTATTAAGCAAACACCTGTGCATGTGGTTCGAACCAAATGCTGGTTCTCTCTTTCTGGATTGTGCTTTGCAAGCTTAATACTGAATAAGCTGCTTCTATTTTGGCAGTAAAACCGAGGACCATTGTTGGAGCAACATTCTTGAAGTTTCTTGCTGGTAATGAGCGATACCAACTTTAATCTATGTATGCAGATCCCTTTTGGACTTCTATATATGCAATTCTGTCTGATTGTGTAAAGGGATTGCTCATTTTTCCATTTTCCTTGGTAGAAAATGAGATGGCATTTGACCTACTATATTGCATCACATTCAAGCTGATGGACCATCAATGGCTTGCTATGCGTGCGTCTTACATGGACTTCAATGTAAGTACTCATAAGTTACTAGTTTTTTCTGTCATAAACATTTTCTTGCTGATGCGCGTGAGTTCAACATATGCGTTGAGTAGAAATTGTTGATTCAGGATCCTTGGAGCGGACAATAAGCAAAAAGTAGTCTTCTACTTCTTAAGTAGCCTTCCGTACTTCACAGATTCTTCCTTCTTGAAGTATCTCAGCCCCCCCCCCCCA
>AP025072.1:1338086-1384934 GCA_036186865.1 Eustoma russellianum | reverse complement strand
GCCCCCCCCCCCCACACACCCACACCCACACCCACACAAAAATTCCTTCTTGAAGTATCTCAATTTTGTCATGTACATATTGGGTTAATTGCTGCATTTCCGCAATATAAGCTAAGGTTCTGGTTAAAGTAAACAAGAGCGGGAATCAAGTGGTGTTCCAACTTCATGTTGTATACTTTTGATGTCGCAGTGTAGATTTGTCATAGCGTATTCTTCTGAACAAGCGGATCATCTTCAAAAATTATCAGTGTGTCCTGATGCAGACTTCATTTCTTAATCCGGATTCTCATACTTCTCCTGCATGTTCTTGCAGACAGTAATGAAAGCAACCCGTCTGCAGCTCGAGAAGGAACTTCTACAGGATGACATCACATGCATTGAAGATTTACCTTCATATGGCCTTCTTGCTCGGTAGTATAGTTCCTGTAAGTGGAATATCTTACATGCGTTTGGTAACCTTTTCGCGCCATTTCTTAATCGCATGGCAACAGATGATCCTCTCTACTTTAGATGTTATCTTTGGTATACATGCTTGGTCTTCCACGGTCATCCATATCACCATTGTACCTAGTCCTACATCACATTTGAAATTACAAAGGCCTGACCTAATGCTGCGGTGACTGCAATTTTAAAGCAAATATATGGATCGACCATGTGAGTTGAGATCTGGAAGAGCCTACTGCTGACGATTTTCTTTTTTCTTTTTTGAAAACTTGCGGATGCACAAATTTGTCTTTTCTTGTCATGATCCAATGACCAACAACAACAACAACAACATTACACAATTGCCTTATAGGCTCTCGCCTATGGCAGGGTATGGGGGTCAGATGTACACAACAACAACTATGTGTTATAAACACACGGATGTTGTTTCCCGATGACCCATAATGAAAATTGCGTCAAGCTATTTCGATCAACTGCTACTTCAAAATATAAGAAACGTAGCCAATTTAGTGAGTCATTTTGCTTTATTTCATTATATTCCAAAGTCAAGAAAGAGTGTCTTTTGACTCCATTAGAAATGGAAACATCATGTTCCAATAACCGAGATGGGTACTTTCCTATTCAACCTTGACGTGTGTTTCAATTTACCTCGACTAGTGCTTGCACCAGGAATTCAATAGTATATGTAAATATGTTCTACTCAAGGAAAATGCCGAGGTGTTGTTTGTGTGCGTTTGCAAGTGCATGAGGAAGTTCAGGTAGCCATTCAAGCGTGGAGATTAGTGTTTCTTGTAATGGACCACTGTCTGAGATCCTTCAGATTTCCCGTCTTATATTCTTGTCTAATTTTATTGTAATTCTATTTTCTTAGTCACAATGACACAAGAGATAGAAATGTGAGGATGAGACTGAACAATCATTCTGGACAAGAAATCTAAACCGGCTTGGATGCGCACAGGTTCCTGTAGAGCCCTGGTTTCTGTTTCAATGACCTTGAATTCTCGATGCCTTATACCAGGGATTCAGCATCGAATATGTTATGTTCGAGTTCATCCTACAAGGAAGTGATCTCGTCGTCCCTGTAATGTCAACATCCAGGCTAGTCCTTTTCAGCTAAATGTGGGTAGAAACCGACCATATACGTTTATGGGTATTTTATTGTCGGAAGCTCCCTATTTGTATTTACTGAATTCCCTCAATAACACACTAGCACATCATATCTTTATTAATATATTCCTATTATTGTGTCATTTATATAGGTATATATAAAGCCGAATGTCTCACTGGAATCAAACTTTCTATCATAGAAGTATTGTTTGTCTACCGCTTACCATCCCCAGACCCTAGCGATAGCTTTTGATGCCGTCCCTAGTGATAGCTTTTGATGCCGTTAAGGATAGATGTATTGTTTGACTGACACTCGCACTCTCCAGACCCTAGCGATAGCTTTTGATGCCGTTGGAATATATTGATGGTAGGTAGAAACCGACACTCCAGTAGCGGATTCAAGATACTAACGGACCACTGATGGATTCTCTTTTATTAAGTAGTTCAATCATCTTTTAACTATTAGTAGATCATTAAAAGTTTGCATGATTTCACAGTCCGCAATCTAACTTAACTATTCAGCCAATGTAATGCAGAAGCAAACCAATTAAAGGAAATTGTTTGTGCAAACAGATTCATCATGTTTCATGGCCCTCAAAATGATGGAAGAAGGGGATGCAAATCAATTATGAAGCGCGAAATGAAGTATTGAACCGAGGATTTAACAAGCGCATTACAAACACATTATGAATCAAACACAAGAAACAACAACATTATCCTACTGTCTTAGGCTCTCGCCTATGGTGGAGTATGAAGAGTCGAATATACGTAATCATACACGTGTTAGAAACACACAGATATTTTTCTATGTCCCACTATGAAAATTGCATTAAGTTGTGTGGAACTGTTATTTCACAATATAAAAAGCGTATCCAATTTAGAGAGTATTTTACTTTATTCCATCATATTTCAAAATCAAGGAATAGTGTGTTCTAGACTTCATTAGAAATAAAACTCAAGACCCAAGAATGGAAAAATTAAAAATGATTTGTCACTTGAGTTAAGTAGGCAGTTTCTGCGTCTCAAAACACCTAATGGAAGAAACAGACCAGCCTCAGATAAACTAAACAAAATATTAGCAACAAATTCCCTCCCACCCCCCAAAACCTTTCGTGGATGTCTGGAAAACCCTAACACTACTGATTTTGAACCGAAGAGTTGATCCTTCCGATTGGTGACTAAATGATTATAGATTGGCCCCTGAACTGTGCTTTTTTCCTTTGTCTTCTATATTCAGTTCGTGGCAAGCAAGTAGACCTCTAAATTTCCCTTTTCCTGCCTCGCTAAAGAAAAGTCATAATAAAAAACAAAGAGTTCTGCACGCCACAAGGTTCAAGATCTTGCAGAAGACTCGCTACGTGCAGAGAAATCTACAACGTGCAACGGCATAAAGAACGTATTCAAAGGCCAATGTTAAAGCATAATATTCCTAAATTTTTAGGAAATCTTCAAGCATCCACAGGGTAGGTATCTTAAGCCTAATGTTTGCACCTGCTCTTAACAGAACGAAATGATGGTTAACATTCAACTAACAGCTTCTAACTCCACCTCTGCATCAGTCTCCCCATCTATTATCCCAGTTTCTGCCTCGGTCTCAGCCTCTGCGTCCGCATCTCCCTCTGCCTCAATCTGTTCATCTTGACCAACTTCTGTATCAGAGCTTTGCTTCTGATGATCATCAGGTGTTAGAGTTCCAGTCTGAAAATTAATAGTAGCTGCTATTGTAGCTTCTGCGTCGAGCGGAGGCGCTGTAGTTTCAGCATCACCTCTGCCGCCTTCCACATCCATCTCACTTGCTGTTGTAATCTACATTGGAAAAGACAAATTCAGGGTGCCAAACATTAACAAGCTGACCAAAGAAAAACAAGACTAAGAAAAGTTACTCTAACACCATTCTTTTTAGAAAATTTTATTTATCCCACTCCCATCCCCTCCCCTGAAAAAGAAAACCCAGAAAGTATTTTAAGTAATTTCAACCGACATTCAGCAGAAAAAATATTGTAGTGAAAGGCTTGTTGGATTATGTATGCATCCCCAATTGAACCATTCAAGCTCAGTCTTGGTAGCGTTGAGCTATATCTTCCACCTTATTCACAAGGATACAATTGGAAAATTTGCCAATCATTGACGATAGTTGACCCCTTAGATCTATCATAGGGAGATAGATTTCACCAGATAAATTTCAGTTGGATAAGCAGAAACCTGGGTGGGTTGAAATACTTCGACTTTCATGGATGTTACTGAAAGGAACCGACATCCTAGATAATAGCACTACTGTAATAATGTCCGCAATTAAGACTGCTCAAACAATGGTTCAATCTAATACCTGATTTTCTTCTGCCTGACCAGTGCCCTTAGTATCTTCTTTCTTTGCACGTTTAGATCTTTCATTGGGTTTTGCTTGATACTTTGACCTCACCTCAGGTGCTAAAAGTTCTAAGGGCACAACGCCCTCAATGCCATGTTCAGTGAACTGCATAGTAAATTGAGTGGGAGAAAATACTGTCAGAGAATATCCGTCCTTATGTGACTGTAAGAAGTTAGATATTCAGGATGCAAATGATTCATACTCGAGAAAAACCCTCTAAATCTTGCCGAGCTGAGAATCTCAAACCTTTCCAACAATAAACCTGCATTATGAAGAGGGAAAGAATGAAAACAAATTGGAGATCATGATGTGAAGCTGGGAGATAAATAATATACGTTCGTGCAATTAATACTTGTTTAAGAAAATAATATGTAAAGACAACATCTGAAGCAATGCCTAGAAAAAGACCGCATCTTAACATAATTTGCTACTGCGACCCAAAAAAAAAATCCCAAAGGAAAAAAGAAAAGGAAAAACCGTTAACATGCCTTGAGATTAACATGAAGCCACATAAACTGAGAAATGAAAAGGTGAAATGCATCTAGAGTTAAAATGCATCATCAATATCTACCGGTTTACCATGATTTTCGTATGCAACTTTGAGTCAGCAATATAACACCAACAGATGTTCATAAAAAAGACATAAACAAACTTCTCCCTTGAACAAGTAAGAACAGTCGTACCCACTTTTCTGTAGAATCAAAAGGATACAATGGACCATTCCTGCTACACATGTTACAGGCGAAGTTTATCTCGGTGATTAAAAAGCAAAAGGGTTAGCACAGCCTGAGATGCCAGTGGGCCACCAAAAACAAACTATTGAAGGGTATACATGCACGATAGCTGATCAAAATGAAAATCACTCATATAATGAAGCTAAAGAAGTCAGGATGCTCATCAGCGCAGAATTGTTAGACACTTGGCAAACTGTTGATAGAGTCAAATCAAGAAGCTGAAGAGGTCTCCCAAAATGTTTCAGGAAGAATATTGGTAAAATTTCGGGCATAGAGGAGAAGGGAAGAGAAGCAGAAAGTACCAGGAGTCGAAAAAATATTACTTATTCCAAAGCGAAATACAAGGCCAAGGCAGCACGAGAGAACACCAGCACATGAACGACGCGGAGAATACCGAAATGCCGGCTAGAAGAGATCAAGTCAGGGGTTCGAAGATCAAAGGCTCCGCGCAATTTCACCAGTTTCCTAAAATTTCTCTCCCATTTCGACTGCTGCATAAGACTTGAAACATCGAAGCGTCACTGGTGTTTTGCAGGGTAGTTTGTGAAATTGCACTTTACAACAGGTGATTAAAAGGATACGACGAGAGTTCTAGCTGTCAAAATGGAGGGGATTAGAATTCCCAGATATTTAACCATAAAACACAAAGAAATTTAATTCCCAGGTACAATTGGAAAAATAGATGTTGGTCAAAACGGCAACTAATAGCCAACTCCCGATTGTCCTTTGCACTTTTGCACCCTTCTACATGTCCCCACAATCAGCTTCATGCAAGTGATGACCTCAATGTTCAAAGAAGCAGCATTGGTGCAACCTTTTGTCATTGCTCACAGAAGAAGAGGCAATCAGCGGGTGATATCTTTCAAACCCTAGATAGTAAACTGTGGCAGCCAGCCCTTGCTGCACAATTTTGGTTTTTACTTGATCATATTCGTAATTGACAATCTCCAGTTCCCTCTTTTATTTGGTGTATTGGCATGATTTTCACTTACTCACAATACACCAACAATTCCTCACAGGATCAACACCTTTAAACACAATTTTAATCAGTGAATCAGAAGGAGGGGGGGAGGGGGGGAGGGGGGACATATTGTTATATTTCGGTATACTGCTACTCACCAGCTTTTCTTCCACATCCACATCACTAAAATGGTTCATAGTGCCGTAACTAATTATACTAATTAGGGTCTATATGTAAAAGATCATGAGCTAATAATTATATGCAACAAAACACATGTACAGAAGCAACAAAACCATGTCGGAGACATATCCAATAGCTACAAGCATATGATACTATTAAGTGCATATCCAAGTTCTTAAATAAACAAATCGACAGCTTTCATGTTTCCAATACATCGTCAATATTCCTTCAGTGTTACTCAAGTTCAGAGAAAGGGCAAAGGTGTCATTATTAAAACTAAAGTACCATAAACTGAAGCTGACCTGAAATTATGCAATTCAAATAACAAATGTTATGCATAGACTCCCTCATAGTGTCAAGTCACCACTCCAATTATTACATTCTCCATTATCAATAAATTTCCTCTTTTCCGGTCATTCAGATCTTGTTTTCATGGTAAAATTTTCCTATTTTGACTTGTTCCTTTGAAGTTGATTGATAACGAAATTTGGCTTTTGAACTATAAATTGGATCAAACAGGAGAGACGCCGCAAATAAATATAATACATAAGGTTCTTCATGAATTTTATTGGAAAAAAAAAACTCTGAACGTGTAATGTTTTACTTTTTGAGAAAATCCAGATAATCATATCCGCATGTAATACCCGTATCATGTACAAGTGCCCTTCATAGTTATAATTTATTAGGGCCTCTTGTTGATCTTCTTTTTTGTAAGTTAAACTTTACTTTGCAAAGATGTTTTATCTGTGCAAACATGAGCTTAGCTTGGAGCTATAGGTGGCTTACAGATAGCTATATATTCTAGTGCCAACCTTTACAAAATATTGCGTAGAAGTGGCAACTTAGTTCCAACATAAACAATCAAAATAAAGCTGAAATGGAGGAGGGTAGCTACCTCAAGATCCAGCTAGTTCAAAATAGATATGTTATAGACATAACAGGGTAGGTCAAAATATTGTTCATCTTCATGACTACATAAGTTAAATTGCTTAAGCTAGCCCAAAATTCACATCAATCGCACACTCACAAGATCTTTTTGGGCTCAAAATATCAATGTTACACAGGGTACTATTCGGGTATTTCCTTTTTGTACTTCAATTGGTATTCAACCTCAAAAACATAACGGCCTCAATTACAGGTTTACCCGAGCTATGTTACTGCCTATCTCAAGTTTGGAAAGAGTAGGTACCGGTTGCTATCCTTATAAACCAAATCAGAGGACTGATCTTTCAAGGAATACATATGCGCACATGATTATTTTCCTGTTATGAGCTTCTACAACATACTGAAGAAGTGATAAGTTTTGCATCACACTTTTAACTCTGACAAACCAAAAAAAAAAAAATCCGTAGGATATTAAGCATCAACGCATTGCAATGGAAAAAAGTGATATAGAACTAGCGTCATATCTAATGTCTAATGACAAGCATGAACTGACCCGGTTATTCCTATGGTGATATTCTGCTTCAATTCCAGCAGATTCATCCATCTAGCCAATGAAACAATAGATCATTGTTAAAACTCCCGGCAAAGATAAAGAATAAGAGCAAGGCCCATATGAAAGTCAAACTAAGATAAACAACGACAAGAACTTGAGTGGTACAAGAATTGGTCGAGAATTCATACATCATCAGCTAATGGTTTCCAGTAATCGTTGATAGCAGGAATACGCACCCTTTGAGGATCTGTCAGGGCATCCTGTAGAAAAAGGGACATGGAGAGCGATAAATTTAAAAAGCAGCAGGGAAAAAAAAGTGCAACGTAACAACAACAATAAGAATAACAATAACAATAACAATGACGATCATAATGACAATAACGATAACAATAACCATAACATAATAACGCCAATAATAATAACAACAACAACAATGATAATAACGATACTGCAGTCAAACCTATCATTATATTGCAAGAAAACAAGAACTTTACAACACAATAATGATTATGTTTCTTATCCATGTCAAATATGAATATCGTGTAAAAAGGTAAAATGACTTTGTCACTCTTTGCTACTTTTGCTTTATTAACATATGCTTCTCTGTCTCAAAAATATTATCACAGTTTAACTTGAGCTTTGAATTATGCTCAAGTCAAACTGTGACAATATTCTTGGTACGAAGGGAATAAAACATATAAAATACTTACCGTCAATCTTGAGCATGCTTCATAATTTTTTTACAGCACCAGATGGGTGTTATTAAGTACACCCCAAGGGTGCCATGGATCATATGCCAAAGGGAAGTGGTTTTACCATTCCCAATGGTCTTACCAAAGAAGGTTGCATACTTATCCCTGACCCCTAATAACTTTTTCCAAAGCCAAGAATATGATGGTCTAGCTTTGGCCTCCCATATGGATTTCTCTTTTAATATGACTGAATGTACCCACTTAACCCATAACCATTCTTTAAGCTCACATATATTCTATATGTTTTTTCAAAATATTTACATCATTTATCAAAGCCAAGTTTGGGTGCGAAGTCCCCCTCTATCCTTCGGTTGACAGGTATTAGACCATTTCACTTCAGCATTCCTTGTACCTCCCCACAAAAACCCTTTCCGCACTTTTTTCACTTGCTTATAACTCTTCTAGGCAAGAAATATTAGCATAGAGCTTATCAATTGCATTTTTTCTCCATATGAAATATTTTTAGTAGTCCAATTCTTCACTCTACTTGCTAGCATGTCTAGTAATCTTCCACAGTCCAAATATGAGAGTTTCTCTAACACCAGTAGCAAACATAAGCACCTAATTGGGAGGATACCAAAGGGAATACTTAGGATTTCAGGCAGCCTAGTTTTCTCTTGACTAGAGATACATGAAGAGAAGAGTTCACACTTCTGCAGATTTAGACTAAGTCCTGATAGGTTTTGGAACTCCTGAATGGTTTCTTTAATGGCTGTGATGGATTTTGTGTCTACCTTGTATAAAATGAATAAGTCATCAGCAAAGGCTACTGAAGACAGTTTGATCAGCTCATAATTAGGTTGAAAAGTAAAGCTAGAGCTCCTAATTTTCCTTTTCAGGGCTTGTGTAAACCTTACATGGCTAAAATGAACAGGCTTAGTGATAAAAGGTCACCCTGCCTAAGTCCTCTAGTGGCTCTAAAATTTCCAACCAAAGCACCATTGAGGTTAATGGAGAATGAAGTTGTAGATATGCAAAGTCAAATCCAATTTATGTAAACTTCAGGAAAATTAATGGCTCTCAAATTTATCATGAGGTAGTGCCAACTAACTGTATCAAATGCCTTTATTATATCCACCTTTAAAGCACAACATTTTGGACCTTCTACCCTCCTATACATTTTCACGAGTTCATGCATGAACATGATGTTATTTTGAATTGTCCTGTCCTTAACAAAGGCTACTTAATTTTCATTTACAAGGGGGCAAGTGGTTTGAGTCTTGCTACCTGGACCTTGGATATAACTTTATAGGTGACATTGCGGCAAAAGATAGGCATGAATTCATTCATCTTAATCGGGTTGTCTGTCTTGGGGATCAAGGTGATGGCTGTGCCATTAATAGGGAAATATATAAAAATGTTCCTGAAGAAGGAACTCAATGGCTTTCGTGAAATGTTCTCCAATTAAACTCCAATTATCTTTGAAAAAGTCTGTTGAATATCCATCGGGTCCCGAAAACTATCAGACTTTAGAGAAAATAAGACTTCTTTGATTAATGTTCTGGTGATGAGTTGTATCAAGAAGAAGCTTTGTGAGTCCTATAGAGCTTTCCCTTTCCAGTCATATGTAGATGCATTAGAGTGGTTAGGGTCTTCGAACTTCTCCTCAAAGTAACCAGTGGCCAAATCTTGTACTTGTGCATAGTCCTCTATCATGACTCCTCCTTAATTTTCAAGCCTAAGGATTTTGTTCTTATCATTGTGCACCTTCACTGTTCTATAGAAAAATTTGGTGTTTTGTCCCCTTCTTTCGTCATTTTACTCTACACTTTTCCTTGAAGAAAGATGCTTCAAATGAGAGAAAGCTAGTATATGTGTCTTTATAGCTTCTAGCGTTTTCCTGCAGGTGTGTGTTTAAAGAGTCAGTAGCTAATACAACTTGAGCCTCCTTCAGTTTTGCTCTTGTCACTTCAACTCTAAGAGTTATATTCCCAAATATTTCCTTGTTAAGCTTCCTAAGAGGATCTTTCAATCTTATGAGTATCTTAACTAGTCACACTAGGGGATTACCTCTTTCCTTTTCTTCCTAACTCTCCTTAAGTAAGTTATTAAAAGTTGGGTGTTTCACCGCTTAGGTCCAAATTTGAGGTTCTTCTGGAAAGTATCCCTAGGAAATGATCAGAAGTGATATGAGCTTTACAATCTAGTTGAAAGCGTAGATTTTGATTATTTCAATGCTCATTACATTACATGTGGTCAATCTTGGTGTATATTCTCTTATACATTTCTATTATTTGACCACATATACTTAAATCCTCTTGATAAGATGTTTACCATGTCTAAGTTCTTTCTCCATTCAGTAAACTTCTTGATGCATTCCTATCTATCTTTTTTCCTTCTAGTTTTGCCTTGCCTATCTAGGATGATATTAAAGTCACCCATAATCAGCCAAGGGTAGGAACTATACAGATGGTTTTGGTATCTAATTTTCCTCCATAAGACTCTTCTATTGCTTCTTTCATTCTAACCATATACGATTGTTGGGTAAATTCCTCATACTTTAAAGAGATTCTGATGAGACGTGAAGACCGGCAGTTGTGGAGGGACTGCAAGGTTATACCAGGGGAGACAACAATGACGCAGCACCGTTTACCAGTCGTAGTTGTAGCTTTGAGCCAAGAGCTGAGCACGAGGGTTAAAAAATTACCACCCAGGATTCGATGGGGAAGTTTGAAGGACGAAAAAAATAACATATTTAGAGACAAGGTCTTCTCAGCGACATCAGATCCACTAGTTGAGGACACAAACCAGATGTGGGAGGCTATAGCTACTACCATTACTCACGCGCCAAGGCAGTGTTGTCAATAGCGCGAGGCGCACTGTAGCACGACGGCCAAATTTTCGTAGCATGTAGCGCAAAGCGTCGTAGCGCACGCTACACGCATCCGAGGCGCATAGACAACTAATAAACTAAAATATTAGGTAACAACATAAACATAATATAAAATTTCATAATTGTTCAAAAAGTTTAAGCATAGATATAACTAAAACATAGATAGAACATAAAAACAATTGTTCAAATTGTTCAAACTTCATATACAAAGCAGAATATCCAAGCAAGTTTTTGGCGTCTCCTCAAAAACTTGCTCGGGTACTCTGCTTTGTATATGAAGAGAGATCGAGAGTACAAAAGAAGAAGAGACTGCGCCGGTGGTGACTGATGGCGTCGGAGAGTGGTAGTGCCGGCGGTGGTTAGAGAAGGGGTAGATAGTGATGTCGACTTTTTTGTTTTCAGAATGGGATGTCGTCGACTTTTGATGTCGACTTTTCTTTTTAGACGGTAGGTTTTTTTGATGGGATTGTAGCTTAGCTTTATTATTTAGTTTTTTTTTTTATTATTTTAATAACCGAAATTACTATTTTTTTAAAAAAAAAATGAAATTAATGAAGCGCGCGCTACGTGCGCCTCGCACGCTTCGCGCGCCTCGGCCGCCTTTCCAGAAGGTTGCTACGCTACATGACCTTGTAGCGATTGATCTTGCGCTATGCGCTACAGACAACACTGCGCCAAGGGAAACTCTTGGGGGTAACAACAGAAAAGACAACTGTACATAAAGAGTCGTGGTGGTGGAACGAGGATGTGCAACGAAAAATAAGCAATAAGCAAAAGAGTTTTAGAGAGGTGTTAAGTTGCACTGACGGGGAGGAGAAAGTGATAGTTGCGGAAAAAAGTCATAACCTGAGTATGAGACTAGAAGTGTGGCGAGGTGCTTTAGAGAGAACAAGCCTGAGGATTAGTCGTTCTAAGACTGAGTATCTGCACTGCGACTTCAGCGGCCCAGCCGACGAAAAAAATAGCTAAGTCACCATCGAGGATTAAGTGGTCCCAAAGTTAAGTAAGTTCAAGTACCTAGGACCATTCGTACAGCAAGATGGGGACATAGAGAGTGACGTAGCACACCGAGTCCAGGCAGATTGGTGTAGGTGGAGGGCGGCCTCAGGGGTGCTGTGTGACAAGAATTTTCCAACTAAATTAAAGAAAAAATTTTATAGGATGGCAGTGCGACCGGCAATGTTATATAGAATAGACTGTTGGACCATCAAGAGGACACTGTCGCAGAAGATGGAAGTGGCAGAGATGAGGATGCTGAAGTGGATGTGTGAGCATACAAGGCTAGATAGGATAGGAAATAAGGTATAGAGAGAAAAGTTAGGGGTGACTAGCATAACAGATAAGACAAGAGAGGGAATACTGATATGGTTTGGGCATGTCAAGAGGAGACAGATAACGGCGTCTGTCAGAGCAATTGAAAGCCTCACTGTAGAAGGAAAGAGGAGTAAAAATAGGCCCAAACTGACGTAGGATGAGCAGATTAGGCATAACTTACTAGAGTTGTACCTCTCTGAGGACATGGTCCAGGATAGGAGTTCATGGAGGCAGAGGAATAGGGTTAAGGAGGGGTAGACAGGATATAGGGACACCTTAGAGCATACTTAGAGGATTAGATAATCTCTACATTTTAGGTTGACTTGCACTTTTTTGTTGTGATCTTTGTCTTTCAACTATTCGTGCATATTCAATGTTGACTATTTTAATATCGGAAGCTTTTAATTTATATTTAATAAAATCCATTCACTAGTACACATTCCTAGTATTGTACTATCAACGCAGATATATACAGAGCCGGGGGTCTCACTGGAAACAAACTTTCTATCCCTTGGGATGGAGGTATTGTTTGTCTGCCTCTTACCCTCCCAAGACCCTAGCAACAACTTTTGCTGTCGTTGGGATATACTGGGTATGATTGTTGTTGTTGTTGTATAAATTGCTCCTACAGTGTGGCAATTTATCCTCAAAGATGTTACTTGCTTAATTCACCATTATGCACTACTTCCCAGTTCCTCAGCACTTTCCTCGAAATCCTAACGTAATTTCTCTCTCTAACCTCCACTTCAACAAGCCCTATTAGTTCAATGTTCTTTCCTTAAATGAAATTCTTAACTTCTTGTTCCCAATAGGAGAATTAAGTCCTCTCACATTCTAACAAGCTAAATTGATCATCTTTTGGATTTTGATCCTTTATGTCTACCTTTATTTGAAACCCTGTTAGGCAGCATAACAGGGGGAGGGTCTTTTTTGCATTGATAAAATTTTGGTACTTTTGCCTATGGAACTGTTTTCCTCAGGTTCACTATCAGATGTAATAGATTTCACTTCCTCAGGGCAATCCTTAGAGGCCTGATGGACCACTATATAGTGGTCCTTGTAATTATCCTCTACTTTTGCCTTAGAGATTGTTCTACTTATGACCTGGCCTAGAGGAATTTGGCTATCTACGGATTCCTCTTCTGAAATCTGATGATTATCATCAGAAACGTCAGAGGCAGGAAAGGATAGGTAACCCATATTCCTATCCATTTCCAGTCCCAACGTTTGTTGATCAATCCTCTTGGCCTCAGTCCAAGCTATCTGGATGACGAATATCCTTGTTTATGCCTCTAACTATATTAGAATCATCATCGTAGTTATTAGAAGTATGTACATCTATCACTTGGTTTGCGTTGTCTACGTGGTTCCTTGTCTTTTTTCCTTCTAGATGATTTTTGTGAGCTGCTTGTTGATGGAGTTCTAAGCAGTTTATTTAAGGCCTGGTTGTCCTGTTAATTTTTTATCCTCTTGTTCTTCTTCGGTGTTTACTGGTATGAAGGTATCCTCAGTTGCATCTCCTGCTAAAGGAGCAAGCCTGTTGGCTTCCTTGTTTGGGCTTTTTGCCTTGGAATTATCTACTACCTCATTTGGATTACTCTTTGAGAAGGCCTTATGTCCCAGCTCTTGATGTCAACCTTCCCTTTTTCTGTTTGGGTTGTTGAAAGGGGAAATTATCCTCATCCTCACTGATTGCCATAGCCAAGCCAAGTCCCTTTTTACTTGTTCTTGCCTTATCCTTTCCAGATTCCAAGTTTGTCAATTTAGTCTTGCCCTTATCCTTGAAATAGTCGTTTCTTTGTGCGTCACTCATGACATGTAAGGCTTTGGTAACACAACAATGCCCAAAAATCTTGCATTTCAAACAGTGTGGAGGGATCTATTTATAGTATACCTCCTAGGTACATTCTCTTCCTTCTTCATCAACATAGTTAATAGTGGTGGGAGGAGCAGCATCTGTTGAAATTTCAATGCAGATTCTTGCATAGGCCACACGCGCTTGGGAAGTGGTAAGCCTATTCATGGACATAGGTTTACCAACGAGGCTTCCTAGTCCACTCAAAACCTCATAGTAGTGGGCTTTTAGCTTACGGCGTTGTACCCATACTGGTATTGAATCCAGTTTTAGCTTTTGAATCGGATTGTTCTAGACTCACGGCCTTAGGAAGAGGATTCTGTTACCAAAGGACAATGGGAAGTTCCAAGATATTTTGTTTCGTACCTTCAGATTTGAAAAGATATTCCTCTACTTTTTGGACCTCAAGAAGCCCTTTTGATGTCTATTGGTAGTGTGGTTTCTGTATTGCCTGCCTGTGCACAGTTGGGAGCTCTTGAAGTTGGAAGATGGATTCATTTTTATTCAGAGAAAGAGGGGCTTCTGCGGAGATCTTGTGTATGCAATGCATTGATTGAAATGTACTCAAGATGTGGTAGTGTCAGTGAGGCATGGAAGTTGTTTAACCAGATGTCAAAAAGAGATGTTATTGCATGGAGTACGA
Source organism: Eustoma russellianum (assembly GCA_036186865.1). NCBI lineage: Eukaryota > Viridiplantae > Streptophyta > Magnoliopsida > Gentianales > Gentianaceae > Eustoma > Eustoma russellianum. The sequence continues at coordinate 1,370,305 of AP025072.1, read as the reverse complement.
TGATCAGCGGATTGGCGAATCATGGGAAAGCTATTGAAGCTGTTGAATTATTCCAGTCTATGATGGCGGCTAGTGTTCAACCAAATGAGATTACTTTTGTTGGTCTTTTATCAGCGTGTGGACATGCTGGATTATTGGATCATGGTTTAAGTTACTTTGATATGAGCAAAATTCTTCAAATTGAAGAAAGAGACGTTATTTTCTATCACTTGGCCAACAATAACTGAGCACCACTTAACTTTTCCATCCGCAACAGATTTAGGTTTGACGGCAAAGAACTTCTTCCCTTTATCAGCCAAGACATTTGCTGCTACAAGCCTTTCAACTGTCTCAAATGTCTCGAAAGGGCTGTCCCTCTGCGCCTCATCAAAGCCATAGCTTGCAAGTGATGCATTGCTCGTCCATTAGCAGGACCTCACAGTCAAACAGGTTGGGGTTCCAACCATCCTAAATTCTGCCACATCATTGGGAAGGATGTTGTGACAAACCTCCCACCCAAGCATCAAATTCAAGCTAATCTGTCCAAAATTCAATCGTAACACCTACCTTATTCTAATAAACATTGCAATTCAATGTGTACTAATGAATGAAAGAAAACGCGAAGATAAAAATTTATCTATATAACATATTTGCTTACATTATAGTGTTTGATGGGGTTATATGTGCCCCTCACGTTTGTTATAAATTCTGATTATGAAAAGTTGTTCCTCCTCTGCTTATATCACGCAACAGTCAACTACACTGTAAGTGGTCCCTGTTTCTGCCACTTGGTGTATTAGGGAATTTTCCATTGACATATTCTAGGCAATTTGTTCCCCCACATCTGTACTTCTAGGCCTTCATCATCCTCTACGAGTATCTGAAACTTGATGGAGAGATGTTGATGTCCTCCTCACTCTTATCTTACAAGTTTTAACTCGCTAAATTTATCTCACAAAAACATCCAACTGTTAGAAGCTGTGTTCTCCACTCGAGCCTCATCTTTTTCCACATTTTCAGATTCTTCCTTCCTCTTCATCTCCATTTGACCAGTTGTATTCTCCTTACCTCCAGCACTTTCAGCAGAGTTTAAGGGATCTGGGTTGGGGTTGTAATTATCCTACCCTTTTCTCACTCAGTATTTTATTTTATTGCTAACATTTACTCCATTATAGCTCGTTTAGGTTTCCCCGAATCTGAAAACTAACAGGACTTCATTCAATTTGTGCAGTTTGAGCACCCATATGCCTCCCACTTAGACTCACCAAACTTTTTGACTGAATGCTAGGACGATCCACTCCCTAAATAGTTGTTCTCCATTTCTGTGCCGCCAGCTTTACTTGTTCCCCAGTGATAATCAGTCTTTCCGCTACTCTCCAGCTCTGGTCCAAAGTACGCAAGGCAGCCATCGGATTACACCTTCCTCCCCTTGCTAACAATGCTCGTCAAATCAAGGTTGCTTCAAGTTGGTTAATTTATCTTACACTTCCATAGAACTCCTCTGGATTAATGCAGGTTGGAGTCTTGACGAGATGCGAAAGAAGTATGGGACAGGTTTGGTCTCGGAAAAGGGAATATCGGTGTGGGTTAGGGACTCCGAACTGGATGATGACTGCCGGATGGTGCTTCTCCAAGAGCGGTGGGCGGTGCGTCCAGTTCCCTAGTAGTGGGTGGTTAAAATTTTAAATTAGAGAGAAGGTAGAGCAAAGTTAGAACCAGAAAGAGAAGATTGTTTCCAGGCTGTATGGTTAGTTCCAATATACTTGGTAGATATTATTAGCAGCCAAACCATTATTTTTATTCTGAAATGTTAGAATCACTCTCTTATGTTTCTTAAATCTAGGCTATTTATCTGTAAACAGATAACCATTATGTCTCTTAGCAGGAATGGGGATGAAGAACTCTTTTATGTAGATATCAAGATTCTAACATAATACACATACCATGTTCTTACATCAAAGAAGCAATTTACTTTAAACAAAAGCATCAACGACAAGAGTTACGACTCACCCAAAAAGGAGATGAAGCATTTTTATAAAATTAAAAATTTTGCTATAGTTCCTCCCTTCAATCTATTCGACGATACACTCCTCTAGAACTAGAGCCACAAGAATGAAAGATGCCTTCACCTTAAAAGAGCAAGTAACCATAACATAGATTTACATGTACCAAGGATACTGGACATACTGGATTTTGATCTGCCCATTTCCATAATTGAGAAAGTTCTTTATTTCCCAACCTCCAACGCGGACGACTGCAAGAGTGATTGGTAAAAGGTATCTCAAAAATTTTCAAAAACAGGCTCACAATCCTTAAACCAAAAGTAAGCAATTCAACAAGTCAAGTGAAGTTTATGGAAGGCATTCATAACATATGAAATAAGAGAAGCATCTCTTACGAACAGAAACATTTTACCAATTCCAGAGAAAATGTGATTGGAACATATGGTGCGTAGAAACAGGAAATTCCGTAACTCTCATACGGTTCTGTACGTGAAGATTCTACTCAAACACTTCAGTCCAGTAGGAAACGCAACTATAGCTTGTTTCTTAAGAAGCGATCAAAATATTTTTTGTTCATGATTACGACAAAATGGAAAAAATAACACTTGCAAGGTTGTTGGTTGGGGGGGGGGGGGGGGTCAAAAAGACATTTTTATTTTGTAATTTAAATTTCATATGTATGCAAAATTTATATAGTAGTTAGCCAGTAAAATTGGCTAAGAGCGATCTCTCTTTTAAGAGACAAGTGGTGTTGAATTGTTACTGTTGTTGGTTTTTTCTTTTTTTTCTTTTCTTTTTGATGGGGGCAATGACATCCAAGTCGTTTCTCCTCTTTTTCCTGGTTTTGCAACTTCTGAGAGTAAAACGAGATACATTAACAAAGAGGATTCATACAATTCCAGCCACATCTGTGGAAGAATTTCAATGTACCCAGTAGTTCTCAAGCATAAAGAAAAGGACTTCGTTCAGGGTAATACGATGACTCCGACAGCACAATGTGTACTGAACAGACCAGGTTCAATCAAATATAGATGTTCAAGATTAGACCTACTAGTTCAATCAAGCTGTATCCCTCTTTTTCTTCAATATGGAGGGAAAGTTGACAAGGAAAGAGGAGGCGCAACAACGTTCACAATTAACTTAACTATGTTACTAAATGAAAACTGAACATTAAATCATGCTGTTTGAGATAACTCATTCTCATCTTGCTAAGCATTTGACATCCAAACCAGCATACTATGGTATCCTCCCCGACTCATGAATTAGCTCATCATTGGATCACATATTCATGAACCAGTACTGGAACTGGAAAGATATACTAGATATTGGGTATGAGTGTATTCCAAAGTCATCCATAGTTAGCAATATGAGCACTATAGGATTTCTTACCGAACTTTTTGTTTGATATTTCCCTATTGTTGTTCACATATGCTTTTGCGTCTCTCACTTTTATCTATGCTTACTCTTTCCTCCACGTATGAGACACCACAACCCTCCCACCCCACAAGCAAAATTGTTCTGCTGCACAGAAATTCCATTAAAATGCAAAATTACTACCAAACTTCAGTAAACAACTTTGCTGAAACAACAGAGTCTTCTGAAATTTTTAAGCAAGACAACAGCAAACTGCAATACCATACAGGAGCTGCAATCCTCTTAAGTTAAAAAAAAAATTACCAACACAGCCTCATTGTCGCCGGCGAGGAGTCTAATACATAGACCCTTTCGTTCTATCTTGCTCTTTGATGTACCATAATTTTACCAGTGCCCAGGTCAACATTGTCAACAGCAGACAAAGTGTCAGCTTCAAAGTGAAGCGGACACTCACCTTTGTAATTCTAGCGAGGCACGTACTTCAATAAGCATTTAGAAGCGAATAAAAGGTGCAAAAGCAAGAAAAAGCCCAAAGCGGGCATTTAGCTCAATTTTATCAGAGAAACGGCAGCAAGCCTGTGAGAAGATTACACTATCATTTATCCTAATAGTTGCTTGAAAGCGAGACGCGGCTTAAATCATCCACGTATTTTCGTGTAAATATGTATATATACATACCTCATACACATAACAACACACCAACATATCTACGTATGTACAGATCCGTATATATATCTATGTATAAATAGCCTAAATGTATATATGTATATATACATACATATATATATATGTACATATATATATATATATATATATATATATATATATATATATATATATATATGTATGTATGTATGTATACGTGTATGTATGTGTGAGTATGTATATATACATATATGTGTGTGTATACATACATATATATATGTATGTATACATACATACATACATACATACATACATACATACATACATACATACATACATACATACATACATCTGTGTGTGTGTGTGATATACCCAAGAAAAATAAAACAACACATTGTGGTTATGACTAGCTAAAGATCATTTCTATCTCAAGAATTTTATTTAAACCAATATCGTCACTAATTTCCGTTTAGTAGATCGTTATAAGTCTATCATCTTTTTCATTATAGTCCTTCTAAAATCAATAGCAAATCATCGAAATATATCATGTCTTTTTACCTTAGTAGTCATATACATAGTAAGTACTATAGCCCCAATCATGTCTACTACCCTCTCCGTCCCAAATTGATATTCCGGTTTGGTGAAAAATAAGTTATTAAGTAAACATCATTTAATGCATTGTCTTGTAGTAAAACTATCTACTATTTTTACTTCTATCCTTTGATGTAATGTGTTCATGTCATTAATGCATTATATTGATAGGCTATTTACAAGAATAATATTGGAACCACAAGAAAATAACGAGTTTATAATGGAAATAGACGAACATTTTTGGGACGTCCAAAAAAGAATAGTGAACCATCAGTTTTGGGCAGAGAGAGTAATAAAACAAGACTAAAAACCAAAAACCAAAAGGAACAGTCAGTAAAAAGTAAATTTTCCAATATTTCCAAATTAATCCAACTTCGTACCTTTCGAACATAAACCGTGTATCCAAAAAGGTTCTTTGGGTTGGTAGTAATGGAATGGTTTCATTATCTAAAATGAAGAACATTTCCCACCAAAAGATCAGTTCAATAATACTACCCACTGGTAAATAGTGCAAAACTTCTTCGTGAATCTACGCTATTCGAATATATATACATATATATGAGTGTATGTGTTGCGCGTTGTAGAAATAAACAATAAAATACATATGTAAATACACAAATACGTATACATTGTATACACATACATAGACATATAGAACACATACATACATGTATACATCATTATTTCAGTGATTGATTCACAGAATAGCTATTCCGTATCTAAGAAGATCCATTTTGTAACTCAAGACTAACCATAATATAATTTAGTTATTCTCAACTCTTTCTACATGTGTGAGTGTGCGTGTGTGTGTGTGTGTTTATAGAGAGAGATGCATATATGTGTGTCTCACGTTTTACATAAGCATATCATATCCCTTTCTATCATTGCTTACATGCCAACTTATTAAGATAGATCTTAACCCAAGTAGTTTATTTCCAAGACTAGATTGGCAAACCATGCCACACTGGAAAATAAGCACTTGACAACTAAAACACTTCCAAAAGAGAGTTACTTGAAATAGTACTGTCGATTTTGAACTGGAAAAAGGAACTTTTTTTTTTTTGTAATTACTGGAGAAGGATCTTTCTTTCTTTCCCTTAAAATTTTCCAATATATAAAAGTAAGAAAAAATCCAGCCTCCCATAATCAAGTAGTTCAGCAAAATTGACAACTTGAGAAAGGTTTTCAACACGTCTTCACTAAATTACCAGAATAAGCCATTTTGAGATGACACAAACGTCTAGATCTTAAGTTCAGGATATTCCAGAACAATTATCCCTACTTGGTAACGGCGAGCTAGTCACATGCAGTAGGAACAGAAATACCAAAAAGGAGCATACCGTCGCTTTGCACCATCTTGAATAGCCTTCTTCTCTAATGGTTGTTTTTCAAATGGGGGGCAACCATCACGTTTCCACCACACCTAAAACCATTAATGCAGATATTGCATCACTGGGAAAGCAGTAATACAATGTAGCCCGTATAAAAGCAATTAAGCAGCTACCCAAAACCAGAAAGCCTACAGATACAGCTAAAGCAGAGCAAATAAGTAAACAGAACGAACACTAGAATAATATAATGCCTTACCCAGTTCTTTTCACGTTCCAATATATGCTCAATGCTCTTGAGGAAATCTTTCCCTTTTGGTGGGATCACTTCCAGAAGCCTTTTGACCCGTTCTTCACAGTTTGTTATTTCTTCCTTCAGGAAGTCAATGAAAATAACACAAACCGCATAATCAAAGAAAAAGATAACATATCCAAATATTAAGATCCATATTTGGACGATCCCTAAACTTGACCCATCAATATATGCATGGCAAAAGAATGAAGATCATCAATAAGTCTTGCAACATCATCGAAGCAAACAAAGGGCAAAAAGAGAATCTCTTCCGAGGCAGATAAAGAAAAAAAAAAGTCGTGGAATTAAGCATGTCTCATGATGCCAAATAAGTTAAGAAGTTAATCCAGAGACATTTTCATCATAATTCCCTCGAAATAGGGAAGTCTCTACAAGGTAAAGAAAAGAACTTTGCTTCACCCAAAAAAAAAAAAAAAGACACCAGCAAAAATCTGTTAGTCCAGCCACCAGTTTCTGATTAGCTTTTTTATATAACATATCAAAATCAAATTTTGCGATCTCATTCATAGTTTGGCACTGGTACTTTTTGTAAATTTTCTTACAGAAACTTTTGGTCCCTTCAAGAGACGTCCATAGGCTTGCAAGCAGTGGAATAATATCTTATTGTACACCAATATTTGACAAACAAAACTACTTACCAGAGTCCAACTAATATAAAAAATTTATATGACATGTCACACTATCATAAGGGTTCAAAAAATGAGGCAGTTGTTAACACTGCCAATAAAAGCTTCACACTCTTCCTTAAACAAGCGGGAAAAAAAGGAAAATATTACGAATACAAACTTGTTTTGACCTTTAAGATTATTCTCCCTCTATCACATATCAAAAGCCAGAACTCTTTGACTAGTCCCAGAAAAAACAGTCACGTCGCCGTTCTATATACATATACATATGTATGCACATCGGTATATGTGTATAGACATACCTATATACATACACAGGCACATATATATACAGATAAATGTCTATACACATATATACATATGTATATGCGCATACACATATGCATGTCCTTATGTATATACGTATAGACATACCTATATGCACACACACACACACACACATATATATGTATATCTGTGTGTGTGTGAGAATATATATATATGTGTATCTGTATACATATGTATACATATACATACGTACACACACAAACACACACACACACACACATATATGTATTTATATGAAATCGGTCAAAGTCAAACCCTTATAATGGTGGAGTTACGTAGAATGGCAACAGTTTGGCAATGACTTCAGTGTTCAGAGGTAGGCATAAACTGTCCGAAAAAGAAATATTTTGTTTTACAGAAATGCACAAATTATTCAGATGCTACCAGATATGTACTATCCCAACTTCATAAAAAATTACTATAATTTCATAATAGTCCCATTTAAGAATCATCAAAATCACCAGCACCCTTGGGCTACTAAAACACAAAGAACACATTAACGATGAAGTAAAGAGGCGAACAAACCATTGTGCCAGAAGGTAAATCCTTATCAGTTTTGCCCGGGGCCTGCAAAATAAAAAGGAAAATAACAATCTCAGGAGTAGTAGGTATACTCTAATAGAATGGGAAACCGTAATTTTCTCACTATTTCCAAAAATCAAAATCGTTTGTGTAAGAAGAGCAGCCTTTGAACCCCTCCCCTTGCCCCGCGATGAAATTATACGCATTTGTGGAAAGTCTTTAATCACATGAATAGCAATAAGACAACCCACAGATAACATAAGAGAAGTGCCACAAAATGTTTCCCAGGGAGTTGATAGTCTCACTGAGTGTAAATAACAACTGGACTATAAGCATTTCAACACGTTCAAATTTTTTTAGTTCCGCTTCTACTTAGAAACGGTTTCATTCCTTCATACAAAGCGCATGAAAGAGCCAAACAAGAGTGGCACTGAGTTGTATTTCGTATTTTCTTACATAATTAACTGAATAGTAAATGCTAACACCCAACTTTGACCAAAGAATACACATCGATTGCTTCAAATCTCGTATAGGAAATAATAAGGGCTTTGCTTTACCATTCTGACACACCTAACACCGTTTGGGTTGCTTGATATCTTCAGCATGTTAGCTTACACATATGCGCATTGAAATTTTTCCAGATAGGTAATGGGACCTGAAGATTAATTGCTCAGTTAACTAGCATAAAATCTTCTATAACCCCATAACCGAAGGTGGGATGAAGAAATGTCTTAAGACCATAACTTGTAACCCTTGTGTGTGATTTTACCTGTTACAGAAATGGCCTAGCACATAGGACAAGTATGCTTTAACATGACACAAGCCATTCCTAAAAAGATTCACGCAGAAGGCTGTGCTAGTATATTTCCAAATCGAAAAAAAAACGAAGTATGTTGTCGGAGGAAAGCCGTGTTACAATATATTTAAGGCTTTCTAAAAAAGGAATATTTAACTGCTAGAAAAGCGTCCAGTGTTTGTGATGGTAAAGTAGAAGTAAATCCCATCTCCTAAATAAAGGACCAAAGAGGAATGCAAAATACCTTGAGATAGTCAAACAGAATCAGACATTGAACCAGTATATGACGCCGGAAATTTGGATCTTTTAACTGGAAAGAGAGATCCAAGAAGTCTGTAAAAGTTAACTCAAATAGACATACATATATCTATAGTTTATATATACCTTTTTTATTACTTCCATATACAAACAAACAAATTGCAAAATTAGAACAGAAGTAAACTGCTTACTTCTAGTCCCATTAATTTAGTGCTAGTGAGATACTTTATGTTGAAGATTGCAGCTTCATCATCCAGGTTAATTGCATTCCCCTCGTCCTCGCTTAAAGGTTGAGCCTCAAGGGTACTCAGTACAACCTGTAACATAGTTTTTCCATATGCATATAACTCCAAAATCGACAAACGCAAACTGAAAATAATGTCCGATTACGAACCAGCATTATTAATCCAGATGAATATAGCATACATCTTCGCTTTGGAGTGCAAGTAATCATCCAGCTTTATAAGTTTCATGCACTTTTAGAATTCAGGATTGGACTAAGTTGACAAATTCGTGCAAAGATAATCAATACTTAGGGACAAGAAGGGTCAGGCACTCAGAGGCTTTCATGGCATGTTGAAAGTACACTAATAACGGGAAATACATGACAACACCATGGCCATAGTCAGGCAATTCATATGTTGCACGAAAATCTAAAGATGGGAAGTCAATACCATTAGGCTAGATGCGAACTTCTGCCACTTGGACGAAGCAACAGACATGGAAGCAGGATTCGAGAAGTACTCCTGAACAACAAAGGAACAGGTTACTATGTACCACTCTGCCTAAGAAAAGGGAAAGCACATAAAACAGAGTCCATTCAGATCAGATAAGCAGCATCAAATATAATGTGTCGATTGTGTCAAATCACTAGGTAAAAGTGTCATGTTGAAACACAAGTACTCAAATAAGAAGGTAGAACTGAACCTGAGTTGTTTACTATACATGTCAATACATTGTAAATGAATCTGGTTGGTTTATTAAACATGTTACTCAAACCTAATACGTGTATTATCTATTAGAAATAACACTTTAATAGACGGGTTATCCAACCTGAGAACCTTTGGACCCAAACCTTTTGGGTATCAGACGCATCAGACCAGAGCTGACCTCGTTCATTTAATAGGTCAATCAGGTTGATTTGATACGACTCAAATCGATCTAAATTTGATCTGCACCTATTTACTTTCCTGTTCAGTTTATATGTCATCAGAAAGTGACACCCCTAATAGCATCAGAGAAATGATTTAAAAGTTGAGCCCAAGAAGCTTGAGCAATATAACCAATAACCAACTTGCAGGTACATATTACCAATATCAGCGGCATCTGATGGCTCCAAAATACTTACATCCACCACATATTCCATAGACTTGATAAATACTCAATACAATTACCTAAGTTCCTGATCCATTAGGGAGGATGCAAAACTTATAAGCAGAAGGTGAAAACATGCCAAACAGATTTTTTATAATAAATTAGAAAACAAGATTGATAGATACTGTCGACTCCCTTATTTCCCAAGAAAATCATAAACATAAGACTTGCCTGCAGACTCCAGAAGGTCTTGTAGAAGTTGAAGTCTATAGAAGTACCTAGAAATAATCACAGAACCAGGCATAGAAAATCAGAGTCGTTACCTTGCGTGTAAAAATATGCCATAAAGAGCTTAGGAATAGGAAATATAAAAGTAGAAATAACAATATGAAGCGAAGTTCTACCACCAGGGGCCTCTTTCTCATACTTCGTCTCATTTGATGTGTTAAAAACTCCTTTTATATTAACAGCTGTAGAAATGGCAAGTAAACCAAGTAAAATACATGAAAAACAATGTGTTTGAATCAATGAAAAGGAAAGTACCACAAAAAAAGTACCTGAACGTTCTGATAATGGGAAAAAGTGGGAGAGAAACATAATAATCCGTCCACAAAAAACTACATCATTTGCCTACAAAAAAATTAATAAGAACTATAAGCACAGATCAAAAATAAAAAGGCCGCACTGTTTGTCAACCCTTACTGGTTAGAATAACAAAAAGTAATCAAAGGCAGAAAACAACTCTGTTCTCTGATAAGTAAACATCCATCGACCGAGCTTATTTCCCACTATGATTAGCATACTAATTTTATACTAATTCTGGGTTTATCGAGTACAAAACAAAACTACCACAAAAAGAATCATAAAACAATCAAAAGAGGAACAGTTCAGTAGACAAGACATCACATACACAGTACCTTCTGAAAAAGCATTATTTAACATCAAAACATTCACAAAGATTTTTCTTGGGTAAATTAAATTTTCATTGATGTAAAACTGATTTACAAGAGTAGAGACGGCCAGCCATAGTTTCATCAAAATAACAAGCTAGGTTTTCCTAGCTTTACACAGATATCTTATTCACGGGTAATTCGCAGTTGGTCTTGTTTTTTTCTAATGCCGGACCAGGGATTCACAAAAAGCCTAATATTATGTAATACTTCATGTGTAGTACTCTTGCAGTCCTTCCTTAATTATTGGTACAGCGTTTGATTCCTCTCTCCCCACATACTGCAAATCCAAAATAAAGTCCTTCTGGAATTTTGATTTCCATGAATCTGAGGCTAACCAGCCAACCATGCCCTGTCATGAGTAGATTCTTTGGCCACTCATTGACGGCTTCAAAACAGCTGTCCATACTTCAGCAGAATATGGACATGTAGATATGATCTTGGTTTTCAGGAACCTATTACACAATGCACAAGTGTTAATTTGAATAAGTCCCAATTTAATAATTTGTCCTATATATTCATTCTTCTCCAATATGCTAGGAAAGGATGACAGCATAGCATGCGAGATAATGCATGATCCAACAATTTGGGCCAATCAGCCCTAGAAGTTTATTCCCCAGCATAAGGTTGCACTCAAAATTCTCAGGTTTTCCATTTCTAGCAATGCTCCGCTTTTCCAATAGGAAAGTTCCTACAATATTGATTAAATCTTATTATCTCTTCATCCCACCATCTACCATATGAAATGTTCCACTATATTTCCTGTAACCACCTAGACCACTTTTGCTTCTTTACCCACTTTCAACTTTCTTTTCATCTACATGCTATAATTGAGAATCAAAATCCCTCATGTGTGCTAGGGATCATTTCAAAATGAAGTAGATTTACATTTTATCAACTTTATTTTTTGTAAATCAAACTTTCATATTTAGGGATCATTTCAAAATGAAGTAGATTTACATTTTATCAACTTCATTTTTTTGAAAGTCAAACTTTCATATGTAGCTCAAGGATGGAAAATTTACAAAGGATGGTGCTTTTTAGGAGCAACCAGTGACTTAGTATGTGCAAAATATAGGTGGGTTACAAGAACTTCAAATCTAGTCTCAACCTTGATAAAAGGAGTATAAAGATCCCTCACTGGCAATATTTTCTTTTACATCCAAGAATCCATTTGTCCTGGTTGAATCTCCCATAGTAATTTCCCTTTTTATATGACAGATGCACTCATTTTACTCAAAAACCTTTCTTGCTCTCACATATATTCCATATTGCCTTCATAATGCTGAGTACTGAGTTGCATTGAACATTTGCCTTAGAGGTACTATCCCACGAAAAATACTTCAATATTATTTCCACCTCTTATAATTCTTCTAGGCAAAAATACGAGTCAATCTAGTAGCAACACATTGCTATAAGAACTAATTTAATAAGTTGAAGCCTACCTCTATAAGAGAGTTTAGAAGTTGTCCAGCTCCTACATGTTTTATCCAGATTCTCCAACAAAAGACCAACAATCATACATGAAATTTTAGCTGACAGATAATTTTCCAAGGTATTTGGTTGGAAATATTCCAAATTGCACACCTAATAACTTTGATATTTCACCACTCTTTTTTGTTGCTCACTTCAGCAAAACACTTCACCTTTGAGCGAGTCTGGTTCAAGTTCTGACATATTTTTGAACTCTAATAAGGTATTTAAATGACTCCTCTTTGGCATTTAACAAAATAAATAAGTCATTTGCAATGGCCAGGAAACTAAGGCCCACTTGTTGACAATTTGGTGGAATTGGAAAGGAGAACCCCTAATCTTTTCATGTAGCAATTGATTGGAACCTTCCATTACTAAATTTTTTGTAATTCAAATTTCATAGATATTAAAAATATGCATCCAAGGTAGCCATTATAATAGGCAGTACCACAAGCAATTGCTCAATATGCATTCAGACCATCAGTAGGTAGGGGTGTTAACGAACCGAACCGAGCCGAGCCGAACCGAATACTAGGTTTTCGAATTCGAATTTGTTTAGCTAAACGAAATGTTCGGCTTGGTTCATTTAGCTAAACGAGCTTTGAAATTGGTTCGAATTCGGCTTGATAACCCTATAACTGTTTAAACGAGCCAAATTGTTCGCGAACAATCCGACTCGTTTAACTAAACGAACCCAAATAGGTATTCGAATTCGGCTTGTTTAAGTAAATTAATGAACGAACTCGAACCAAATACGAATCGAACTCGAACAGCTCGCGAACCGCTCGGTTCGATTAACAGCCCTCAGTAGGCACAGCCTACTTCTAGGAAACAATTCAAAATCCTAACAAAAAGGAGTTCAAAAGATTTTGCTTTGGTCTCCTTCTTCTACGCCTACATCTACTATATTGCTTAACGGACTTGGCATCAGTGCCCTCCGTCAAGTCGGCCACTGTTTCAGGCTATTGGATTTTTTCTTTATCCTCAATCCTCCTAGCATGATGGGAAGACTAAACAGGATGACGAACATCTTATTCATGGTCAATTCCCATCATATCATCATCATTTTCAGTTCCCAGTTCATGAGAGTGTTTTTCATTTTACCTCTTTGGTTCTTTTTTTATTTGGCTTTAGCAGCGTCAAAACCTTGTTTCTCTTTCAATTCATCTCCACCAGAGTATTTACTCATTTTATCTTTGTGGTTCTTTTTTGTTGGCTTACCTAGTATCAGTTGCTTTAGATGTCACTTTCATTTGTTAGTTGTGCTTCTTCACTTTCTTAGTTTTCTTTTCTCTAGTGTTATCTTTTTCAATTTTTTCTGTTGTTGGGATATACTGGGTATGGTTATTGGTTGTTGTTGTATCTTTTTCAATTTTTTCAACCACAGAATTTTGTAATTCTGAACCAAGAAAGACTTCATGGTCTGCTTTCAACTCAGAATTTGTATCTGGGTTATAGCCAGAGGAGCTATTTTCTCCTTCATTGTCTTCCTCATTCTGACCTTTCGGTTCTGCTTCAAAAGAAACAGTTGCTTTTATGCTAATTTTCTTTTCCAGACTCATCATCCTTGCTAGCCAAGGGGTTGAATTTGCTTGGAGAGGCTAGTTTCTCCACTGATCGCAAAGCACCTACTTTCAAGTTTCCAATAGTTTTCCCACACTTAGCTTCCATGATTGCCAATAAATTGAATTTGTTTTGTGTTGCTGTTTTCTCAGCTGGTTCCAATACAACTTGATTTGCAGTGCTCTCTTTCTCCTTGTTCAGTTTTCTCTTGCGCCTGTTAGTTCCTCCATTGAGTTCTCCTTCAGTTATTTTGATTTCCACTCTTTAACGCATTCACCATATTGTCTATAGGCTTACAAAAGTGACCAAAAGCTTTACATTTGGTACACCTTAAGAGCAACCATTCATAGATCATCTCCTGATGGACATCCTTACCAAATTCATCAATGAAGTTAACATGATTTGGAAATTTACCACCAGTAGAACGCTCAACACATATCCTAGCAAACCTAACTCTTGTTTGGGGGGTTGTTGCTCTGACCATAAACAAGGGTTTGCCTATGAGGCTACTTATCCTCTCCAATGTGTCATTGCTGAAATAGTAGAGCTTAAGGTTTGATAGATGAATCCAAACAGGAAGGGCATCAAGTTTCAGTTTTTCTATACGCTTGTTTGAGATCCTAGGCCAGAGAAATAGTATTCGATTGTCAAAAGCCATTGGGGATTTTTCAAGGATTTCTTGTTTTGAAACTTCAGACTGGAATTTAAACACCAAAAGATCATCGGCATGTTTTTGGGTTTCTAAAAGACCTTTCATACTCCATCTTACTTCAGCGAAGTTCTTTACGTTTGTAAAAGAGACTATATTGCTCATTACCAGGCCAACAATAAAAAGCCTCTATTTATGCATACTCAGATCGACCATTGCCGGAGGGATGGCAAAGGATTTATCTCCGTTATCTTCATCGAAGCTGAAGTAAGAAAGAGTAGAAGAGATTTCTGGCATAAAATCTAGCTTGAAGCAAAGTAGCACACGCCAATTTAGCCTAATTAGGTCTTGCATGTTGAAGATCCACTCAGATCGCATTGGAGATCTACTTCGTGATTTCGATGTAGATGAATGTTTTCCGGTCACTTGTTGCAGCGGCCGGAGTGGCCAGAATCACTGGAGAGACTTCAGAAGAGGTTGCGTGGGTGGTTAGATGAAAGAGAGAGTTTATAGGAAATAGAAAGTCAGGAAGGAGGAAAGAGAAGTTAGAGAGAAGGCAGAGAAAATTTTAAGAGATAAAATTTTGTCTATTCTTCCATTACTAAGATGAAAAGACAAGGAGATAATGGGACATTACTTTTAATTTGAAGATTTCACCTTTTTTTCTCTTTATGCTAACTCCAGCCACAAACACTTCACCTTTGAGCATATTTGGTTCAAGGCCTGACATATTTTTGAACTCCAATAAGGTATCCTTAATGATTTAAATGGAGACCTCTTTGGCACTTGACGAAATGAACAAGTTATCGACAATCAGGAAGCTAAGACCCACTTGTTGACAATTTGGTGGACAACTTGGGGGCAGCGAAAAGGGAAACCCCTAATCTTTTCTTTTAACAATTGATTGAAACCTTCCATTACTAAGATGAAGGGATAAAGAGATAATTCTGGAATACTCAATTAGGACATTGCTTCTAACTTGGAAATCTCCATGAAGCTTTTAGATTTTTGCTCTAACTTCTGTTTGTCGTTTATTTAGTAGAAATTCTACTTATGTAGGTTTCCCATCTAGCTATTACAATCCTAATAGTGTGGATTTAAATCATCCGTAGTCTCACCTATGCAATGCATGCAAATTAACCTTGTCGCTTGCCTTCACAATGGTCCACCTATTTTGTCATTCTTTTGCATATCAATGAAATTTGGCTGACAAAAAAAAGAGAAAAGATTTCTTTGTCTTAGCCTCCCTATTAGCTTTAAAATTTCTAATAAGGGAGTCATGCAGACATACAGAAAAAAAAGCAGTTATGATACATAACCAAATCCACCTCCTGGAATGTTTAGAAAAATGCATTTGATTAAGGACTCCTATAGGATATCCAGTTTACTATGTCAAAGACCTTCACTACATCAACCCAAATAGAACATAGTGAGGATGAACTTTTAAGTTGTAAGCAATAGTTTTTTTTCCCTGGGAAGAAGATGACGAAAGGAGAAGATAATGGTTGATCTTTTTTCTCATTTTTTTCCGTTTTACTATTGTATTGTAACGATAAAAATGTCTTGACATCACCGAAATTTGATTTACACGTGTACAGGAATCTTTGACATTCTATTTTTCTTTTCTGAGAAATATGATTTAAATCGGAAATTCCAATTGTACTTCCCTTGTAGAATTATTTGGTAATCTAATCAAATTTTGGAATATATATATATATATATATATATATATATATATATATATATCATTTAATAAATGTATGCACAACTAAATAATGTAAAAAAATCGGGTCTTTAGAGTTCCATAGTAAAGGGTTCTCTCTCTAAAAACACTCTCCTCTTTTTTGTAAGTTACAATTTCATAGATAGCCATAAATGACGCATTTACAAAAATTGTTGCTTATAAGTGAGCAACTACAAGCTTAGCTTGGATAGCTATACATGTCTTACAACGTGCTATACAATCTCTAGTGTCAGCCTTTACAAAATATTCACTAAAGATGGCAACATAATTCCAGCTTAAGTCAAATCCGAAATGAAAGCTAATCTAAATGCCAACTTGTACAAAATAGCTGTCGTAAAGCCAACAACAAGCACAGCTTGTTCAAAATAAAGTTGGCTATAACCATTAGTCCCACTGCTATATATAGGCTAATAATATCATCCACATAATCCAAAATGATTATAACCACACAAAAAAACATCAAGCTGCAAAACATCCATCCCATAAAGTAACAACCCTTCACAAAAACATTCCAACCAAAGAAAGCTAACAGAATTCACTGCCCAAGTAAATAAGGGACAAACATGAACCGTGTCGCATCAACAAGATCTCATTGCACATGGGAAATAGTAAAAAGCAAGTGAGCAGGACATGAGCAAGAAACTCCAAAGCTCCCTGCTCAAATAGAGTGAGCAGAAAATAGTTTGAAGGGAGTAGAGTAGGCAGAACAAGATTTGAGGTAGGATTTAGCATCCCATTTCCAATGCAACAGAGATGCCTCTCGGTTAGGTGATCAATGTTTGGTTGTAGTGGTCTAGGAGCAAAATAGTGGAATCTCTTGAATCATTGGCAATGGGCATTCTACCTCCTTCAGGTTTAAGCCTTGGCACCCCTGGGATGTGTTGGAGCGGAACCACCGTGAACTTAGAAGAAAGCTTAACACAAGGCTAGAAGCAAAGGTCTTAGATGTCCTTCAGGATGGCCAATGTCATCTTCCCTTTGGTAGAGGTTGGGTGCTCAAGTTATTTTCTTCTACAATGACTGGAGAAGTATCAGTTATTTTATGGGGATGATTACCGAAAATGGACACCCTCGTAAAAGTTTACAATTAAAAGTGTTATTGCTTCAAAAATGATTGTTCCTCCCTCCATATCTTAGACAATAATTTTTCTGGAAAAATCATCACCTTCCTACATTTGCATATCTTTTTGGATTGCATTTTAGAAGAAGATGATTCCTCTCGACAAACTTTTACTTAAGGGCATATGATTGATTCTAATAGTTGTTTACTTTGCGGCAGGATCCCTGAAGACCATGATTGCCTTTTTTTCTAATGCCACATCTCTCAATTCGTGTGGAAAGCTGTTCTGAAGATATTAAACTGCAAAGATTTCATTTTCAAATGTGACCATTTACTGCATTGGCTACAAACTATTCATTGGTCCTATTTCCAAAAGGACCTGGTTTTCTTACGTTAGCCGTCACTGTCTACTCAATATTGAGAGAGAGGAATCAAAGACTACATCACACAATTTTCAAAGATAAACAATACATCCAAAAGCAAATTTTGCAAAACATTAGTGATTATGCCTCTTCTTTGTCTAGCATTAAACGAGAGGAATCAAAGACTACATCACACAATTTTCAAAGATAAACAATACATCCAAAAGCAAATTTTGCAAAACACTAGTGATTCTGCCTCTTCTTTGTCTAGCATTAAACTGAAGGAAGCAAACTGGAACCTTGCCATCTCCTGGGTCTTCCAAAAAAGATTTTCAAAGTTTAATTCATGGTTGATCCTCTGTTACTACCCTTAGCACCTTTTTCTTCTCCTACCTACCTTTTATTCTGCTACCTTTTCGCTATCTCTATGGACTGGAGTGTCTGCAACTACATCACTGATCAGTTCCAGGGAGTCCTCAAGAATTTATTGCTGCTACGCTCTCTATCTGAACTGTGTCAGTTTGCGTCTTGCTTGTCCGGGTTCATTTTATTTCCTATCACATATCTGGAACTTTTGCTTTTCAGACATCACAAAGTGTGCTAGTACTTTTCTATTTATTCCAAGCAGTACTCAGTATATATCCCTTAGCAGATTCTTCTGCTATTTTTGATGCTCCCTAGGTTTGCTCAACTCGGGAATTTTTTGTTTCTGTTAGAAGTCTAGAAGGGAATTAAATTTGGCACTAGATTATGGTTAGATCATGATAATAACATTTTGTGCTTCTGTATTTTGAACAAGACATGCTTGTTGTTGTCCTCCCCTGGCAACCACTTTTGTAAAGTTTGTAAAGTTGCCTAATTAGGCTTGTTTATACAAATTTAGCTAACAAAACAAATAAATAATGTAAAATTCAATCACAATAACAATGTTCTTTACAATTAAATAATGATATACTATGAGTACAAAAGTTTATTTGCAATAACATAAATACGTATCCCCACACCCATGTCGAACGTTTTACACGCCCCCGTGTCCTTATTTTTATAAAATGCAAGATTTGATACTCGGATATGTGTTTGCACCGCAACCGTACCAAAGTCTAGGTAACATAGACTAAGGAAAAGGTCAGTACATTATCATACACCTTCGGAAAAAATAAAGTACCAAATGTTATCGTATACCTTTGACAGACGGCGGAGAAGCTGATTGCAAGTTCTTAACATGACAAGCTTGCCTCGAGCAAACAATTCTGGCTGCAACGTAGAAGGATATAAGTCAGAACCTGTCAAGGTATGATATAGATCGTCATAAATAGTTAAACGGGTTCAGATCCTTGTTTTGCGATTCAATTTTAATTAGTCGCCCCAGACTAATCTGAGTATTACAAACACCCAGAATAACTGAAAGACTTCTATTGAATTCCCGCCACGGCAGTTTTTCCATTTTATTGCTAAATTCAACAAATTAAGTAACAAATAGGATAAATCTCACAGACAGAAATATGAAGGCCTAAGAAAACAATTAGTCTAGCGATGAGATGAAAGATATATAAAGGCCTACATGGAACCATAATTAACTCACTGAGCAGATTAAACCAATATACGACCCATTTTCACACTTCTGTATTACAGGAAATGTTAGCTGGAATTAAAGACAAAAGGAAGAAGCTTTTGTCCAGTTTGTTTTTCCGTTAATCACCCAAATTTATAATACTTGGATTACATTCACCAACTGTTCTTTCAACAGTAGATTTTTCTACCCCCAATCTTTTACAAAATGTTAAGGTAACATCTTTAATTGTCTTAAACAGTAGGATGATCCAATATAAACCCCACCAAAAAACCACATTAATTATGCAGAAACTGACAAATACACACAAACTCATGCAGAAACTGACAAATGATTGCAACAGAGAGCACAAAAACGAAGGTAAGATTCTCCTTTACACTTGGCAAGAAATTGAAAAGTTAGCTATCCTCTCCTTTAGAAGTTGGGTAAACCTTTCCGTGATAAGAATGAAAAAGTGTGGGGATAGGGATCCTCTTGTCTTAGCCATCTTGAGATTTTGAAGTTTCCTGTGAGTGACCCACTGAGGTTGACAGAGAAGGATAAGGTGGAAATACATAACCAAAACCAATTGAATTATGAAGCACGTGGTTTGTCGGACGGGATCCTCTTCACAAAGATGGGACAATACCTTGGACCTAAACCCTCAAAGTTTGTAAAGGGTTGGATGAGGCATCCAAAATTCAAGCCCAAGCCCACAAGCAAGGAAAAGTGGGAGAAAGTGGAAACACAAAACCCCTTGGTAAGGTTAAGTAAGAAGTTAAAAGCCTAAAGGCTCCTTTAAAGGACCTAAACAAGGAATATTATGGAAACATATCAATGAGGGTTGGCCTGGCAAGAATGAAATCGGAAGAAGCATAAGAGCAGGCAATAAAGGACAGCCTCAATACTCGACTTCAGGAAAAAGAAAAGTCAGCAATGTTCGAACAATTCTTTTTGTAACTTAAATTTTATATATATTAAAAATTACATAAGGTGAGCAATAGATGATACTGTAGTGAGGCATTTCAGAATGTTTAGACAACCTAACTATACATAAAGAGCCGTCCAACTCCAAAAGATCACCAAATATAGGCTTTTGTCCTTTGACCAAATTTCTTCAAAGAAAAGTCTAAGATAAAATGGATCAAAAAAAGAGGTTTAGACAACCTAACTACACATAAAGAGCCGTCCAACTCCAAAAGATCACCAAACTCTCCAAAAGATAAAAGGTACTACGAAGAGGCCTAGAAGATGACCACTGATTTTTTAGAGGAGCTCTTTACATAGCCAAACCCAAACTCTCCTGCTCAGAATTGGAATGGTCAAGTGTAACAGAGACACAAAGCTTCAACCTAGACTCCCTGTTTCCAAATTGGAAACAAGGAAGCCCTCTTCTCCATGAAGAACGATAACGCATCAGGCCTAGATGGTAGACAAAGGAGTTTTACAAGATTTGGAAACAAGGAAGCCCTCTTCTCCATGAAGAACGATAACGCATCAGGCCTAGATGGTAGACAAAGGAGTTTTACAAGAAAAACTGAGAAATAGTTGGTGATGATTTCATTGAAGCTATAGAATTCTTCTTTACAAAGGATTTTTATGTACTACCCTATAAACTACATTGCCGTCAACTTCATTCCTAAGGTGGATGGCCCTCTCAAAATGAAAGTATTTAGACCAATCTCCTCTTGCAATGTGACCTACAAGGTTATATCTAAAGTCAGTGTTAACAGACTAAAGCCTCTGTTGCCTTACTTGGTGAAGGAAAACCAATCCCTTTTTGCTAAAGGAAAGACAATTCAAGACAATATACTCATCATTTGCTAGAAACTATCAAAATATTGGGGGGTCATATTAGGTTTGTCATAAAGATGGACATTATAAAAGCTTTTGACACAGTCAAATGGCAATATTTGGTGTAAACACTAAAGAATATGAAATTCCCTGAACATTTTAGGAAATGGAATTAGCTATGTATTTCCACTTCATCCTTCTTCGTCAACCCTATGGGTCACTCATATGAAACTTCAAATCCTCAAGAGGCCTAAGACAAGAGGATCCTCTATGATCATGCCTCTTTATTCTTGTCATGGAAGGATTTTTCCAACTTCCAAAGAAGAGGATAGGTAACTCCCCTTTCCAAATCATCCTAAGTGTCAGCAACTAAATGGACTTGCATTTGCTGGTGATTTATTTATCTTGTCAAGTGCAAATAAGCAATCAATTCAAATAAAAAAAAAAAGTTGCGAAATTCCATCAAAATGTCTCTTACGATTTGAATAAGCAATCAATCAAACCATAGAAGACATTTTGTTGGAATTCCGAAACCTCTTTTTTTGGTACACTAATAACAAAAGAAACAAACCTACTTCAAAACCTCTTTGGTTTAAAACCAAATTACAGGATTGTGAGGTTTTAGTCTTAGGAATCACTTGCTCCGAAGGAAAGAAAATTGCAATTTTACTTGGCATGCCTGTGGGGAAGCTGTCAATTTTATATTTATGAGTTTCGCTTGTGTATAATAAACTTTCCTTGATAGGTTGAAGAGCAAAGTTGGAAATTAGGCAGCATCAAAGCTTTTCTATGGTGGAAGACTTTAACTCATAAAGTCAATATTTGTTGTCAATTGTAGATATTGGACAAGTTCATTCTTTTTGCCTAGAAAGATTATAAAAGAAGTGGCGAAAATCCTAAAAGGATTCTTATAGGAAAGCTCCAGAAAAGAAAAGATCGATCCTCACTTTTTCAACCTAAAGAAAGAGAAGGGTCAGGGATCCCAGATTTGACCCAAGTCAATAATGCCTCTCTTATAAAAATCATCTGGAGAATCTAAGGAAAAAAGAAAGTCAACGCGTAAAATGGGTACATTAAATCATCTTGAAAAAAGTCATTATAAGAGGTTCAGTTAAGACAATGGGAATCTTAGAAGCGAAAAAGGATTTTAATGACGAAATCTACACACCCCTTTTACCAAGAAAACATTAGGAAATTGTGCATCCACGTTTTTTTTTTTTTGGTATAACCTATGGAATCTGTGGCGCATTTTGGACAAAAAAAAAATTTTTGTATAACCCATGGAATCTGTGTCACATTTTGGACAGAATGGCTCCAGATATGAGGAAGAAACTGAAATCAGAGCTAATACAAAGGTTTTCCAAGTCATCATTGGCAATCATTGGTGCACTCTATATGATAGAGGTTGGGACTATGAGATTACAGGATTTAATAAAGCATTTAGAGAGGTCCCACGTATTCATAGAGAAGACTACTGGAAATGGACAACAGACACAAAGTTCTCAGTGCAAAATGCTGCCTTTTTTTGGACAGACTCCACCCATGGTGAATTGGATAAATATTATACAATCTAAATAATATATCACCTTTCAGATTACAATCTAAATAATATATCACTCACATTATACAATTGTTAAAATGCTCAAATGTAAGTGTTAAGCGAACCAAATAGTTCGCGAACTGTTCAAGTTTGATTCGTATTTGATTCGAGTTCATTCGTTAATTCTACTTAAACGAGCCGAATTCGAACACCTATATGGGTTCGTTTACTAAAATGAGCCAAACTGTTCGTGAACAGATCAGCTCATTTAAACAGTTATAGCGTTATCGAGCCGAACTCGAACTAATTTTAAAGCTCGTTACAACAAACAAAGCGAGCCGAACAATACATTTTATTCATACCAGTCCCTAAGATCAAGGGATTCTAATTTGGTATCAACTACGGTATCAAATATACACTTTCTTATCCTAACAGAATAATATCTTTCAGAATATACACAAAATCCCTACATTTATCCGTCTGTTTCAACACTCCCCCTCAAGTTGGTGCATAGATATCTATCATACCCAACTTGCTAAGTAGATCTGCAAAACAAGGTCTCAATAGCCCCTTAGTGAATACATACGTAATACATATCAGTCCACTATCAAGCTTTTCTTTTATGAAATGTCTGTCAACTTCAATGTGTTTGGTCCTGTTGTGCTGAATAGGATTATGGGCTATATTGATGGCGGCTTTGTTATCGCAGTAGAGTTTCATAGGTTCATGTACTGGTAACCTTAGTTTTTCCAGGATCCTCTTTAGCCACATTATCTCATATACTCCTTGAACCATGGACATGTACTCAGCTTCAGCACTGCTCCTAGCTACCACATGTTGCTTCTTGCTTCTCCACGTGACTAAATTGCATCATACAAATATACAATAGCCTGTGGTTGATCTTTTATCTGTAACTGACCCAGTCCAGTATGCATCAGTGTAGGCTTCAATTCCCCTCTAGTTTGTTTTCCTAACCCTTCACCTAGTGTGCCTTTAATATATCTCAAAATTCTGTAAGTAGCCTCCAGGTGCTCTTTATGTGGCGAGTACATGAATTGGCTTACTAAACTCAAAGCAAATGTTATATCTGGCCTAGTGTGAGATAGATACATGAGTTTTCTCACTAGCCTTTGGTATCGCCCCACATCTACTGGTTTTTTCTTCTTGCCCTCAAACATCTTATTCGGGTCAATCCATGTCTACTTGTTTACATTCACTCATACTTGTCTTTTTGAGCAAATCTATAACGTACTTTCGTTGAAATAATACTATTCCCCACTTTGACTATGCCACCTCCATACCTAACAAGTACTTCATTTGCCCTAGGTTTCTTACTTCAAATTACCTAGACATATCAGTTTTTAGCCTTTTTATTTCTTTTTCATCATTCCATGTCAAGATAATGTCATCTACATAAACAATCAGAATTGATAATTTGTCATGAGCTGAGTGTTCGATGAACATGGTATGGTCTGCTTCCTCTTGTTTATAGCCTTGTCTTTTGATAAACTGTTAAAAACGCTCAAAGAAGACCCTAGGTGATTGTTTCAACCTATATAGGGATTTCTTCAGCCTGCACACACGAGTTTCAAACCTGGTTTCAAACCCTGATGGTGGACTCATATACACTTTTTCTTCTAGATTTCCATTTAGAAAGGCGTTCTTTACGTCCATTTGATGAAGGAGCCAGTCCAAGTTAACAACCCGATAAAAAAACTATGATTGTGTTTACTTTGGCTACGGGTGCAAAAGTTTCTAAGTAGTGAATGTCATAGGTTTGAGTGAATCCTTCAGCTACTATATGTGCCTTACACCTGTCTAACGTCCCATAAGCTTTATACTTAGCTGTAAATACCCATTTGCACCCACATGTTATCATTCCTTTTAGTAATTGTGTCACTTCCCATGTGTTATTTTTCTCTAAGGCTTTCAGTTCCTCAAAAAACATCCTCTCTTTACTCCGGAACTAGCATAGCATCCGGTATACCCTTAGGCACTGCTATAGTGGACAAATGAGAAGTCAAGGTTAAGAAGGCCAAGGACAGTCTTTTGGTTGACATATAGTTGGATAATGAATATTTGACACACTTCCTATTGTCCTCAAGGCTATGGGTAAATCAGGATTAGAGTAGTTACCTGGACTGCTTGGCTGAGTGGATATATTCTCTAGCTCAGATTCAACAGTGGCTGGAGGGGCTTGAGTCACCTTCCAGGAAGCTTGATTCCTCCTCCTATACACAATAACATCATTTAACTTTGTATTTTCTTCAGGTCCAGTAGTGTTATGTTTTGATATTAATTCATTCTCTCCCTAACTGTTAGTGTTAATGTCTTCGACATATGTGTTGATTAAGAAATCTGAACTATTATGTTCGGAGGTTAAGTGTGAATCTTCAGCATTTTTCACCTCCGTAATATCCCAATAGTCGTCACTTGGGTGATCTCCCTGAAGACTAGACTTGAAGTATGGGATAGACTAAAAGAATGTTACATTTATAGAAATTAGTATTTTCTTGAAAGACACATCAAAATATTTTTAACCACGCTTATTAGGAGCATATCCGACAAATATACATTTTTTTGCCCTAGGTCTAGTTCAGATCTATGTGACTTATGAACATGGACCAAGGCACTGTAGCCAAACACTTTTAAGGGAAGTTTTGCAGCTAATTTTGGAGTAGGACCAACAGCTTGCAGAACTTGTAATGGGGTCTTATATTGAAGGGTTCTGGAGGGCATACAGTTGATTAGATATATATCAGTTAATAGGTCTTTCGCCCAAAGATATTTAGGAACATAGTTGGTAAATAGTATAGCTCCGGTTAATTCTAGCAAAGTCGATTTTTCCTCTCTACAACACCATTATCCTATGGTGTATTAGAACAAGAACTTTGATGTATCATGCCATTGGTGAAAAAAAAATTCAGCAAGGACGGAGTTACAATATTCTCTTCCATTGTATATTCTAATAATCTTTATATTTTTCTGAATCTGAGTTTGTGTCATTTTGTGAAATTCTTTAAACACGTCTTTAACTTCAGTTACCCCTTAGGAGGTATACCCAAACTAGTCGAGTGTGGTTGTCTATAAAGCTAACAAACCACCTCTTTCCATTCAGAGTAGGGGTTTTGGATGGCCCCCACACATCACTATGTATAAAAGAAAAAGGTTCAAAAAGAGTATATGTTTTCGAATGAAACACAGATCTGTGGTATTTAGCTAACTCATATATGTCACATTTGAAAGATAAATGGTTTTTGGTCTGAAATGAAGTGGCATCAACAGTTTTAAAAAGGAGAAATTGGGGTGACTTAATCTTTGGTGTCAAAGCATAACACTATCATGTGCCAAACCGAATTACATAAGGCTTCAGGTTCGGGGTTATTGTGAGTAGAATTAATAGAGTTTTCAAGTGTGTAGAGACCTCCACCCTCTCTAGCACTGCCAATCATCTTCCCTAAGTCTATGTCATGCAGAACACATGTAGACGGCTTAAACATGACACAACAGTTACTTGAAGTGGTAAGTTTACTAATAGACAGAAGGTTACAAGAGAGTTTAGGCACATTAAGTACATCATGTAGGTAATAAACTCAGGAAGTCATATGTTTCCTGTCCCAGCAACTGCTGGGTAAGAACCATCTGCAATATATATTTTTTTGTTCCTTGCACATGGATAATATGCAGAGAAGAGAGTGGAGCGACTTGTCATGTGATTTGTTGCTCCGGAATCAAGAACCCAGGATTTAAACATTGGTTTATGAAAACTAGAAAAGGATTTACTTGACTAAGCAAAGAAACACAAAGAATATGGTTGGGTTATATTAAGTTGAGAGGACCTAAGTATGCTATACAGCTGTTCCAGCTGGTCTTTTGTGAAAAGCGGTGGTTCCTAGGTACCCTGTTGGCCTTCATCAATAATTTGTGTTGAGTAGGCTCTACTGTCTCCTTCCCCCCTTTTCTTCCAGTTGGCAGGCCTACCATGGAGTTTCCAACAGGTCTCCTTGGTATGCCAGAGTTTCTTACAATGGTCACACCAAGGTTTCTTTCTTGTCACTCTCATCCTCCTTCCTGGCCACAGCAAAGGCCGAGTTTTCAGCCACAATTGGAGTCTTTATCTCTAAACACATCATTACTCTTCTCCTTGTCTCCTCTCTTTTGATTTCTGAAAATGCTTCTCTCAATATGGGGAGTGGTCTACTCCCCAGAAATTCTGGATCGTACTTCATCAAATATTTTGTCTAATCCTGCTAGGAACAATCTCACTTTCCTCCTCCTTTAAGAATTTGGCACTATCAGTAGGACAATCCCACTCTTTTTTTTGTAAATTAAACTTCATATATACCAACCAAAGAGGCAATTTACAATCGGTCTTGTGGACATAAGTAACATGTGGCTTAGTCGTCTATTCAGGTGGCTTACAATGTGCTCACTAAACTATCGTCAACCTTTACAAAAGATGGGCATGGTGACTACTAGAGCTAACAAGTCTATGAGAATGGGGTTGTCAACCTATACAAAAGTTGCCAAAGGCAGTCAAAATACGTGTCAAAGACAGTCCCACACATCACTATAGCACTGACCCAACTCTTGCCACAATGAGACCATCTCATTGTAGTACTTTGTCACCTCTCTCCCACTCTGCTTGTCTTGCCAAAGTATGATTTTTAATTCATAAATCTGTGAGAAGTTCTCAAAATCCTAGTAAGTTTCTCTAATAGCATCCCAAACATCTTTTGCAGTGTAGAGAAAGAGGTATGGCCTGCCTACTGATGACTCCGTGGAGTTGATCAACCATACGAAGACAAGAGAGTCTTTTGACCGCCATTGGTTGATCCTGAAGTCTCCATCACCTAGTTGTTTTATGATACCAGTAAGACACCCTAACTTCCCTCTCTCACCTATTGCAAGTTTAACGGACTGTGCCCATTCAAGATAATTCTTTCCGTTTAACTTGTGGTTGGTTAGTTGGAATGATAAATAACAAGTGTCTCCTCTATGACTGGAGGTTTGAGAGGATTTACCCAGTGTTGTCAATAGCGTGAAGCACACTGTAGCGCGACGGCCAAATTTTTATAGCGTGTAGCGCATAGCGCCGTAGCGCGCGCTACACGCATCCGAGGCGCATAGACAACTAATAAACTAAAATATTAGGTAACAACTATAAACATAATATAAAATTTTATAATTGTTCAAAAAGTGTAAACATAGATATAATTAAAACATAGATAGAACATAAAAACAATTGTTAAAATTGTTCAAACTTCCAACATAGCTAAAACTAAAATATTTTCGAATCATCAAACACAAAATCTTCATTTTTCTTCATCCCTATTATTTTTCTCCATTTGAAGCTAGAAGATTGATTTCTTCTTCTTCTTCTTCTACAAGCACACGAGAACTTGCATTTACCGAACTTAAACCTTCATCCCTAGCAACTTTGGTGGATCTAGTGCCATAAATAGGATCGTGAACACCAGCAGCCTTACTAATCGCGCTCCATCTCAATAATGAACCATCATCAAACACGTAATTTGATGGGATTGTAGCTTAGGCTTTACTATTTAGTTTTTCTTTTCTTTTATTTTAATAACTGAAATTACTATTTTTTCCAAAAAAAAACTGAAATTACTGAAGCGCGCGCTACGTGCGCCTCGTGCGCCTCACGTGCTACGTGCGCCTCGGCCGCGCTTCCAGGATGTTGCTACGCTACATAACCTTGTAGCGATTGATCTTGTGCTACGTGCGCTACGCGCTACAGACAACACTGGATTCACCACCAGTTTTCGAGGTGCTACTCTCACACGAAGGGTTGGTAGTGGTCATATTTGTTTAGTGTTCTGATACCATGTATGTTGGAGCACACAAAAAAGGATTTCTTTTCATTCAAAGAAATCTACATATTTATAGTATATTTTCATCATATCAATCCCTAAAATCAAGATATTCTTATTTGGTATTAATTACGGTATCAAATATACATTTTTCTATCCTAACAGAATATACAAAATCTCTACATTTATATGTCTGTTTCAACAACAGCAACAACAACAACAACAACAACAACAACAACAAGAATAATAATGATAATAATAATAATAATAATAATAATAATAATAATAATAATAATAATAATAATAATAATAATAATAATAATAATAATAATAATAATAATAATAATAATAAACAAGTAAGCGCATATAACTGCATTTATTCAAATAACACACGACATTGAAAAAGATGCTACACATGCCTTTCCTAGTATGTCTTGTTTACTCTCGATGTAGCCAAAGATATCCTCACAGTTCCTCATTGTTGACATCTCCGTCAAATCTTCCAACAATTGAAATATCATACCGCCTTCAATATGTTCTTTCTCACATAAATACAGCACAATGTCTGCAAAAGCAATTAGAAGCATCAAAAGAAAAGAAATAAATAAACCAAAAAACTGAAAACCCCCTAAAACAATAATCTGCTAACGACCAGATGTTTATTACCAAGTACAAGTCAAATGAATTCATAACTATAGACAATCATCAGAGTTTTTTTCGTACTTGCCGCACAGACTTGTGTTTACTCACAGCTGGAATGAGAGCAAAGGGAACCGCCTCAGAGTTAGTTGGACCTATTACGTAAGGTGAGGATTCCAACCACATCTGGATCAGTCTTTTAACGATGGAGCCTGATATTCGACTTTATTTGAAGGCATAAAGCAAGGAACTGACAGAGACGGAAGAAGAGGGAGAAAAGGAATTATGGCGGTAAGAAATTGGGGACCATTCTCGAAGAGAAATATTACAAGTATGTTTCAAGAAAATAAAGTTCCCAATATGGATGGTGTATTTTCGTTTGCTCTCTCATTTTTTTCCCCCTAAATTATCATTTGTTTCATTCATAAAGAATATATAGATATCAAAGTTTCTTCCCGATCAGCTGATAATACACCATCGACATCCAACTCTAAAAATACCAATAAAAAACTATACACTCCAGAAACCACTAATCAACCATCATTACACCTCAATGTCAGCATTCAATTGAACCAGGACTTCCCGAATGAAGGAACTAACACCTCCAAAATATTTACAAAACACTTTTTTTTAAAGTTAAAATTATCATAGATAAGTGACAAATGGCGAATTTACAAAACACTCGTTGTTGCCTTAATAGTATAATATGCAAGCTACTCTTAAAGAATAAACAAATCTCTTTTTTTCATTGTAAATTTGACATTATCGGCTTTCATATGAAAATTTGACTTGCAAAAAAAAAACTCTTTTTGTGTATGTTAAAGTTATCATAGATAAGCTAAAATAGCGCATTTACAAAAGATGTTGATTATAAATGAACATGATGAGCAACTACAAGCTTAGCTTGACCAACAATAGGTGGCTTACAACATGCTATCCAATATTTAATGCCAATCTTCACAAAAAGTTACCTCAAGAAGGCAACATAACCCAAGTATAAGCTAAACATACCAAAAATGTAAGCTAATTTAAATTGAACCCAAAACTAAAGAAAGGCTAAGAACAGCACTGAGATAGTCAACGGTGATTGTACCTAAGCATATTTAAATTGAACCCAAAACTAAAGAAAGGCTAAGAACAGCACCGAGATAGTCAACAGTGATTGTACCTAAGCATACATAAAGCATAAAAAAGGCAAAAGAGATAAACTGAGAAATAAGGACCTTAGACCCCTGGATGTCAGAGGTCCCCAATCTCCAGTCATAATGTTTTAACAGACTGTTGTCTGAACACTTCCAAGCCCTAGCATATGCCATCCAATAGGACAAAGGTATATCCATTTGTCCACAGCATGAAGTACAAAGAGAAGAGAGGAAGTAGAGGAGAGGGTCTTGGAATAGGATCCACCAAAGCCCCCTACAGAGCAACAGAACGACAGAGTATTGCTTGGCAGAGTGCATACTCTGTCCAAGAAGCCAATGGGTGAAGAAGTAGTGTATTCCAGGATGAGGCATAGTATGCGATCAGCAGGCATGATTAAATGGCAAGGTTAAGAAGACCTTTATTGACACTCCCAGATTCAATGATAGTTCCCATTTGAATTTTGTAGGTCTGTACTTTCTCCATGAGTCAACAGAATAGTATATGTTCAGGAGCACCTTCTTGATGACTGAATCATGATATCTTGCAATTTGTTTGTGCAGTCTATTGTTCCTTGCTCTCAAAATATGGCATATTACAGCAGAGAATCCAAAGTGAGATATATCTTTCTGAGATTTTGAGCTCCAAGTGTTGTTTGAGTTTAGCCACAGTATAGTCTGCTGCCACTCATTACTTCATCCCTTACATTTTAGTTGATTCATCACTTTGTTCAACACTATGGCAGAGTAGGAGCAATGGAAGAATAGGTGATCATGGCCCTCTAAACACGCCACAAAACAAACAAGGGTTAGTTTGGATCAATCTCCATTCAAAAAGCTTGTCTAATGTATTCATTCTCTTCCAACATGTAAACTAGAAAATGATTGCATAACGTGGAAGAAAGTAATCACACGAGAGAATTTTGTCCTATTCAACTAAAGGTAAGGAAATGTGTAGAGTATTAGTAGCATTTTTGACTATAAAGGAAGAATTTGGTTTCTAAATTCATTTATCCTCTCTGTGAATGAGCTGAATGGCACTACAGGCTCGATTGAACTGGATCACTTGACTGTCTCATCCTCTTCAACATGGTTTTTTTCATGAGATACCAACTAGCACACTATAAACCATGGCATCTTCACTTACCTTCAAGCTTTCTTTTGAGTTCCGAATGGTTGGTGCTCAGAACACCTCATAGGTGCCATGGTTCATGCCAAAAGGAAGTGTTATGTTCATTGCTCAGTTCCTTGCCCACACAGTATGAGTACTTGTCTGTGACCAAAAGAAATCTTTTCCATAGCCAAGAATCTGTAGGCTCTGGCTTAGCCTCCTAAATAGACTTACCTTTTAATATCACAGCGTGCACCCATTAACCTAAAGCCACTCCTTGTGTTCACACACATTCCATATACTCTTCATGATATAAGCATTTTCTACCAGTCCCAAGTCATATATCCTTAACATTCTGTGGAAGAACTTGGTATTCTTGTCCTCCTTCATCATCCACTTAACTCTGGATTTTTCTTTTAAGAAAGACGCTTCAAAGGATAAGACATTGACATAGGTTTCTCTTGCATTCCTCATCTTAACTTGTAGCTGAGAATTGAAGGGTTCTTTGATCAGCTCAACTTGGGCATCTTCTAGTTTGTTTTTTCATAAGTAAAATTTTTTACATAAGCCATGAATGTCAATTTAAAAAAGATGGTTGCATAAAAAAGCAACATTAAGCATAGCCTGATCAAAATATAGGTGGCTTACATTTTCCTCGCCAATATCTAGTGCCAACCTGTGCAAAATAGTTGTTAAAGCAACAAGTGTAACTTATCAAAAAAAAAAAAAAAAAAAA
>AP025072.1:1316429-1338076 GCA_036186865.1 Eustoma russellianum | reverse complement strand
AAAAAAAAAAAAAAAAAAATAGGTCGCTTATAACAGAACCAACCATATTTCTCTTTATTACGTTTCCTAAGTGGATCCTTTAGTCTTTTGAGTTTCTTAGCTAGCCCTGCTAATGGGTTCCCAGTTTCATAGGCTTCTCATCTTTCCTTAAGTATAGTCTTGAAGTTCGGGTGTGAGAACCAACCTTTCATAAACTTAAAGGTTTAAAGCCGAATTTTAGGTTATTCGGGATAGTAAAAGGTACCAGTGAGTGGTCAAAAGAAATGCGAATTTAAAAGTCCAATTGGAAATAAAGGTTCAGTATTTCGAATGTTTATTACAGAACATATGGTCAATCTTAGTGTACAGTCTATGATCATCACCCTTATTATTTGACCAAGTGTATTCAAAACCTCTGGAATGCTGACCATATCAACATCCTTAATCCAGTATGTTAACTCTTTCATAGCATCCTTATCTATCCTTTTCCAATCTGTTTCTCCCTTGAGCATCTATTATAATTAAAGTCTCGCATGATAAGCCATTATTGATCACTATACAACTGGTATTGATATCTTAATTCCCTCTAAAGGTCTCTCCTATTACTTCTCTCATTGTAGTCATATACCACTGTAAGGATATACTCCTTATCCTTAGAGAAAGTAGGCATAATGTTAAAGGTTATGGATTGTTCAGAGCTATGTAGTAGTTTTCCTTCATAGAGCTTAGGATTCCAGGCCAACCATATCCTACAGTTTCCTACAGATGCTTTCTTGATACCTAAGTCTCGCCTTAACTTCTACTAGGCCTGTCAAACCTATGTTCTTATCATTAATAAAATCCTTGACTTCATGTTGCCTAAGAGAGGAATTAAGACCTCTCACATTCCAACTGGCTAGTTTAGTCATCTACCAGACTTTGAGCCTCTAGCCATACCCCTAGTGCCTCCTCTACTGTATTGTCTTACTTGTGAGGCCATTGTATCCCTTATCCTACTGATTGTTTCTTTCTCAGTGGGTAGCTTATACTCTGGGTCCTTATCAAAGGAAATCGGTGGTTCATTTAGGGTTGTAACACCAGTAACAGTGGGCTTATACTTCTCTATTTTAATTATCTTCCTTTATCCTTGACTTTGGCTACTGGATTCTCAATGATTTGACCAAAAGGGGCATAAGTATTCAAGGATTCACCCTCAGAATGGGTTTGGTTTTGGGCATCTGTGTTTGTGGTTTGGGTCACTAAGGTTTGGCTTACTCTACCCATCTTCTTAGCTTTAAGAGGTACATTCTCTACTATATAGCCTAGTGGAATATCCAGAGACTCATCATCAGATAGTTGTTGTCTTTGATCTTCAGCTTTCCAATCTCTGAGGTATAATCCTCCACATCAGAAGGATGGGAGGGAAAACCTTCCTTAATATCCACCCTGCCTAAAGCACTCCTACCCCTAATCTCCTCCTGATCCTCCTCTTACCCACTCAAATTGAGAGGATTATCATTGGTCTGTATCTATCCCGGCTAGACAACCAAATTTATTTGCATTAGTATCATCATTAACAGATAGAACAATGTTATTGATAGCCGCTTCCCTGAACTTGTCCTTCTTGCTACCAGGAAAGAGGCTTGATTTATTCTTTGGAGAGTGAATGGTGACCCATTCATTCTGCTACACTTTGCCTTGCACTGGTAGTTGAGGAGTGTCATCATCCTTGTCATTGCCAGTCTCCGTTCCAGCATAAGTTTTACTAGGCTCCCTTTTCTCTGACTCTGACACTAGGTTCTTCATTTTTTCCTTTCCTTTCCCAGTAGCATAGTCATGCCTTAGGCTTGTGCCTCCTTCTTTGTTGATTTGTGCCCTCCCAGTATAGTGTTTGTTGTTTCCATCTTTGTTTCTCTTGAAGTTCCTAGCAGTGGTGGTGTTGGCAGTGACACCCTTGGCCATAGCATCCTTTTGCAGTAGCTTATCTTCACAAGAGTGTCCACATGATTTACATCTGAGACATTGAATTGGCATCCACTCGTTAATGACTTCTTGGATGCAATCTTGACCATATTCATCTGTGTACCTGATTTTTTAGGTGGAATTTCTCCCGCTTTAATCTCAACACAAATCCTAGCAAATCTAATCTTAGATTGTGTTGTGGTGAGCTTATCCATGAACACCGGTTTACCTATAAGAGTACCCAGCACACCAAGTGCATATGAGTTGAAGTTGTGAAAACACAAGTTTGGGAAGTGGACCCAGCCAAGAATGGCATTTAATTTAAGGTGTTGGATGGGTTTGTTTGGTAGCCAAGGCTATAAGAAGAGGACCTTGTTCCAAAAGATAACGAAAAAAGTTTCATGATAGATTGTTTAGAATCTTTAGACTGAAATCTGAAGGCAAAAAGATCTTCATCCATTCGTTGCACTTCGAGAAGACCCATGGAGTTCCAACGTTGTTCCGGAAAATTCTTCATGTTAAAGAAGGATGCAGAGTTGTCCATTACCTAACCTATAATTGAGAAGTTCCATATCATCAGTTGCACTCAATGGATCAATAGCAAAGGAGCTTTTATTTCTTACTACATCAATTTGAATAGGAGCAAAGGTCGATGATGTTTCTAGAGTAAAATCCGATTTGAGCAACAACCCAAGCCAATTTTGCACAAACTATGGTTTGCATGTTAGTGAAATGGCCTAAATCCTGTAAATCCAACCATTTCAAAGTAAATCCGATGACATGAGTTTACTCCGACCACTTCAACTGGCGGTCGGAGTGGCCGAAATGGCCAAAGAAGATGAAAAGAGTTGTGTTTCAGTAGGTTTCAGGTGAAAGAAGACAAATTCTGGCTAATTTAGGGTGTCAAAGTTACCGTTGGAGGAGGAGAGAGAATGGGGAGTGACCGTTATTCGTGGTAGAAAGGTGGGAAATGAAATGTTTGGATATCTTTTATTCTGAAGGAATAGAGATAGAGATTACTTACAAAAAAAAAGGAATAGAGAGAAGAGAGCATTTTTAACTTCTCTCTGGCCAGAAACTTTTTTCATTGAAACCAATCCATCATGAAGTTTTAGTTTCCTGAAAAATATATTTAGAGAAGGAAGAACAACAATCAAGTAGTTCAGGCATTAAAAAGGTTGAGAAAATGCCAAAAAAAAAAAAGGAGAGTACGGTTTTGAACAAAAAGGATTAAGCAGGCAACTGTAGACAATATAAGCGAAAGATGATTACAATGACAATGCCGATAAAGCTAAAGTTTTTATCAACTTGGCTGCTAGTGTGAGCGCAGCAGTAAGAAATGAAACAACACAAAATGACAACGAATAAATAATTCTATCATCCATTCACATACCTAAAAGCCGAGGTATTTGCCCTAGTTGATGCTCTGCATCATCGATAGATTGCCCATAAAGCATGATTTTCGCTCCAGACTCAACTGCAGATGTCTATGATAGGAGAACATCAATATTGAATGTGAAATGGATTAATGCCTCGGAATGACCAAATAGATAGAAGATGATTAAATTTCAAGAAATCAAACTGCCTTGTTAGACAAGATTTTGAAGAACCAACACAGTGTTGGTGCTGTCTTTAGAAATAAGTTTATTTAAAAAGGAAAAAATAAAAAAAAATCTCAGCTCCAAGAAAGGTAAATTAGAAAAAGGAAGAAAAGAATATTGGATAAAGGACACTTCATGGGAATTACACAAAGAAAAGAAATCTTAAGTAGCTTCCGTATCAAGTTGAAAATGCAAAAAGTAAATTTTTCCTTTTCACAGAAAAAAAATTCAATGAATACATAGTGTTGTACTAGTCACAAGCAATAAACGAGGAGACCAAAAAGGCTTCCACTTTCTTTTTGGACAAGTAGTTAAAGATGATATTGGCGGTAGCAACTTCTGCCAATTTTCAGGGTCTGCTACCATCCGCGATAATTAGGAACCTAAAACATTCAGGCTTCTGTACTTTGGATATTTTTGTAATTTATGAAAAGAAGAAAAGATGCACTAAACATAAAAGTTATGAGTCAATAATTAGTGATGCAAACTATTTTTCTGCACCATATAAACAAGAACGAATTTGTAGCAAATTAACTGTAAGCTATTGCAGCTGGAGAAAAAGAATTATACTAAATGTATTTGCATACTCAGTAACACGTAAAAGAGCATCACCTACCACTACTTCCTGTAGAAGTGTCCGCAACATATTTTCCAATAGTTGATTCTCATCTTGCACCAACTTTGTCTGTCTCTGAAATGGGAAAGGGGAAGTCAGAGGTTAAATGCACATGCGCTCCCTTTATCCTCCAAACATCTCCAACAGCTTTTTCTTCGTAGCTAATTTTATTGAAGTTATAAGCATATCTAACCATTTTTTCTTGATCAAAAACATGGTTTTCCATTTCAAGTTGATGAAATTATAGCATAAAAGCAACTTCCAGGGATTAAAGTCTCATGGAAATGCTTGTTGGAAGCTACAAATCATTAGTCTCATGAAAATTCCAGAGGCACGCACGTCCTATTCGACATTATCTTCCTAAAACACACAGAACGGACTATTCTTTATACAATCAGATTACAAAAGAATAGTTTTGAAAGGTCAATTACCACTAAACATGGAGTATCTGTAGTAGAATAAGAAAAAGAAAAAAGGATGAAAGTAGTAGGAGCAGGCATTTATCTGAAGTTAACGGTAATTGCATAGAACAAGCATAAGGTTGGAAAAGACAGACAAAAATGTAGATAAAAAAGGGATTGGAGAAAAAACCTGAGGTTTTATGGCTTCTTGCACGGTCTTAAGAGCAAAATCTTCGGGTGGACCAGGATGCTCAATAGCATTCCTGAATAAATCCTGGGAATCACCATAATCAACAAGGTTGTGATTAAATTCACTGCAAATTACACTTCTTTTCCAATTAGAAAAAAAGGACAAAAGCCAATTGCTGAAGAAAGGAAAGCTTTTGGCTTCCTTTTCGTTGGACATGGTCGGTGCCGCCAAAGAAAGGCTCACCATGTGAGGTGGAGAGCGTAGTAGGTGTGGCTGCTTCTATAATTTGATACTGTGAAGAACTACTCACACAATGTTACCAAAGATAGAAGCTCTGTTTGCCCAACAAAATAGAACAGCAACTGGCAGAGCATCCACATTCGTTAGGTTTTTTCCAACCAGATTATAGTAAAGCTTACAGCGTAGACGCAACTTGGAGTTCCCAACTCAAAACACGCGTGTAACATATACAATAGTCACCCTCCACTTTCTTTGAATTTAAGCAACATGTAATCACATATGCAGTGTCCCTCAACATATTATCATAAAAACGACAGCAATTTACAGGAAATAAAGCACCCCGCCACTTTCTTTGAATTTATGAAACACTTAAATCACACAAGCAATAGCCTTTTAACATATTAAAGGACAGCAATTTACAGGAAATAATCCACGAAATACAAACCACAATCAATCTAATCGTTCTTCAATTATGGGTACGAAAAAAATCATAATTTCCCATTCATTCGCATCTTTACGATCAAAAGGAAATAAATAAAACCGTCATTTAAGCTAGAAAATCAGAGTAAACAAACAATCTATAGATCCAAGAAAATCCCGATACATGGGTATCGGGGGGCGGGGGGTTAAGGAAAGAATAGTTATGAAGAAACAAGACTAACCAAGCCCCTTTGGACTCCATCGAGCTTGGTCATGATAAAGGTCTGCTCCATTTCTCTAATTTAGCAAAACTTGGGAAATGATGAAAAAATTGCAGAAGCCAAAAGCAATGAACTAGAGATTGATTGAATATACATACATGTATGTATGTATGTATGTATGTATGTATGTATATATATGGTGGTGGAGGGATCGCAAACCCCTAGCAGGGAATAATGAATACTCGACTAGCCAATTTTGTCACCTTTTTCTCGACCATTTTAGGA
Source organism: Eustoma russellianum (assembly GCA_036186865.1). Classification (NCBI taxonomy): domain Eukaryota; kingdom Viridiplantae; phylum Streptophyta; class Magnoliopsida; order Gentianales; family Gentianaceae; genus Eustoma; species Eustoma russellianum. Next base: position 1,332,182 of record AP025072.1, on the reverse strand, counting down.
ACATGTTATTTTACCTCAGCTGTAAAAAATAGTGCAGCAAAATAATGCAACCTTTTTTCTGTAGAAAAATTCAAAATAATTCACCTTAAGAACAGATTATTGAAAATACTTTCGAAAATTAACATCAAAGTGTTGTGAGTCTCGTAACAGTACTATCACATTTAATTGGGGATGAGATCTCCTCACCGCGCGGTGAGTCACCGCACGGCCCAGGACGCGACATGTGGCAGCAGTAGGGGGTGGTGAGGCTGGATGAGGGTTACTCTCACCTAGCCTCACCACTCCCTCTTTTTGCCACGTATCGCGCGGTTACGTATGCGGTGAGGGGGGAGCGGTGAGGGGATCCTATCTCATTTAATTGATACAACTTGTAGGATATAGTGTACCTTATCGATCAACATCATGCATATAATACTTGGATGACAAATAGTTGTTATGTTTGAGATATCAACATAAATGCGTAAGCCTGACTCGTTTCTTTTACGCGTTCAGACTTCAGATAATTAACCCGATTTTAAATCTGAGGTTGTGCGTCGTGTTTGAGTTGACCTGGCAATATAAAATTTTCAAAAATATGTCAAGTTGACGCACCAGTCTCACCCAGACGCATCGAATGCCGAACGCCCCACCCACATGCATCACCTCAGTCTCGTCCTTCAGCTCAATCTCAGTTGTCACTTCGACAATAGCGTACATCTCGGCTATGCCCCATAGGTCAGTATTGGACCCAGTATTCAAGGCATATCTGGTGAACTCGGCACAAGCATCTCAAGCAGACTCCTGCCACACAAGCAACTAGACACGTGGTGATGCATGGTTGTCATGGATAGACAAGACATGACACACGACACTCCCCATAGCTCATCAACATGCATTGGTTACCCAAGTTATATGAAAGGAAAAACAACGTCCAAGAGAGACCACGTTCAATCCAACTAAGCAAATTCTCTAGACAAAAAAATGGCATATTCTGTAAATATTCCAGCGTAAACGCTTCCAAACATAGAATCGTAACTAAATTGAGCGTCGGAGAGTTTTTTCTGGAGTAAAATTATAGGGCATTTAACGTTGTTCACTTGTGTAGAGTTTTTAACATCGTTTTCTACGGTTTTTTGGATCATTTTTTATCTATGTGAAGATCTGACTTCACCACACGGTAAACGTTTTGAAAATTGTCGGTTTAGTTTGTAAAAATAACAAACCTACATTTAAATATCATGCTTCGTGTTTTTTCAACTAAGATTAATCGCCAATTATATTTATGACTGATTCTATTTATGACTGATTATTCTGATGCAGTTTATGCTTTATGTTTATTTTATGTAAAATTGAATTTTATGAGCTTTATCCACTTATACATATATTACATTAAATGACAACTAAATAGGAAGAATTTAAAATTTTTTGAGCTTAGCTAGCTACCTCGCAAAACGTAGCTAATACGAGTATTTTTTTTTTGTGTTGATCTCTTATGATTTTATCCAATGTTATAAATGTAAATTCAAAACATTTGAAACTTACCTATTTACTAGCCAGTTTTTATTTTTTTTTAAGGAAAAAAGAAAGGGCACGAGCAAAATAGAAATATGACACTTATGGTGTAACTCCACTGTTGAACTTTATTTTCAAAACAGAAAATATATTAGATAAGTGAAGAATGAGTGTCATGGTCCCTCCATATAAGAACAGAGGAGACGCACAGTGTTGTGGGAATTACAAGGGGATTAAGTTGCTAACTCATACTATGAAGTTATGGGAGAAGTAATCAACACTAGAATTAGGGGTGAAACTCAGAATGACGGTCAACTACGGAAACAATACACATTCCAAGAAGATTGGTGGAGAAGTATATGAAGAAGAATCGCGATCTACATATGGTTTTCATCGATCTTGAAAAAACGTATGATAGTGTGCCATGTAGACTGATTTGGGATAATCTGGATTCAAGAGGGGGTGTCTATGAAATATATATACGTAATTATGGATATGTATGCTAGGACGATAACAACTGTTCGTACGCCTATGACTGTGAGTAATATAGACTTCTTTCTAGTGGATGTAGGTCTCCATCAAGGGTCCACTTTGAGTCCGTTTCTTTTTGCAATTCTCTTAGACGAGATGTCAAATACGATCCAGGAGACAGTTCTGTGGTGTGTGCTGTTTACTGACGATATTGTATTAGTCGCATAGAGTAGACATACTCTGAGTATGAGGCTAGAGGAGTGGAGAGGTGCTTTAGAGATAAAAGACCTAAGGATTAGTCATTCTAAGACTGAGTTTATGTACTGCGACTTCAGTGGCGCATACGACAGTGAGAATAGTCAGCTCACCATCGAGGGTCAAGTGATACCACATGTAGGGCTGCAAACGAACCGAATCTGAGCGAACCTATCTGGGCTCGAGTTCGGCTCGAATTATTTTCATCAGGCTCGAGCTCGAGCTCGAGCTCGTGACGAGCTTTAAATACAGCTCGAGTTCGAATTCGAAACACTTAAAACAGGCTCGAGCTTGATTCGTGAGCTCGAATGTGGCTCGTGAGCTCGAAAATGGCTGGAAATGTTTTAATTATTTATTAAAATATAAATTCCATAAGAAAATGACAATGACATCAACAAGGCATAAAATAGTAAACCATTCAAAAAAGTTACCCATAATAAACCACCAAAATAACTTACAAAAACTTATAAAAGTTTAAATGTTTAGACAATCTAATCCCACGCTTGCAATTTTTTTTAAAAAAATACTAGCCATATTTACAATAATTTGAGATGGATGAATCATCAATGCCTTCTTCACTTTTGGGGAGAAAAGTCTTTTGCAAAAACCTGCACCAAAATCAAACATACACTTATTTGAACTCTCTCGTAATTCCAGAAGCAAGTCAAATGAAATCATCATTCTTGCATTATTAGAAATTCCATGGCGACAAATACAAGGTTAGTTAAATTGAGAAAGGAACATGACATACTGTCCAATCTGAATCTTTCTGTCTGTACCTTCCAATCTAGACCACCACAGTTTTCGCCCTTGAAATGAAGGAAATGATGAAACTCTAACAGCACTGCAAATGTTGACCCATTATTTGAATCATATATGGTAGCAGGAAATAAAGAAGATAATGGTGAAACTGAAAGATAACTTCAAAAATATCGGCTATACGTATCGTTTATATATGTTGGTTCTAGTACTAACAAGTCAAGAGAGAATGGGTGGAGTTTTGCCATTTTTCTTTTCATTTGAGTATACGTATCGTTTATATATGTTGGTTCTAGTACTAATTAGTATAGATGATGAAACGAATCCACTGCAAAACCATGGGAAACCTGATGTGCATTTCACAAAAGAAAAAATCTTTCTCCAACATAAAGTGCGGAAAATAATGGATATACTTTCTGTGTGGAAAGTCCAACAAATACCTGATTTAAAAAATTCAATAGCATTGCCCTGATGCCTCTGCCAATGAGATCTCAATTGATTCTTCATCACACTACAAGTAGATTTACGCCATTAGGGAACCTGGAAGAAAAATGAATGTTTTACATATAAAAATGAATGTATTATGCATAATACCTTTGATTTTTTCTTCGCTCCATGGAGTCTACGTATCCAATCGCCGCCACATATTAGTGCTTGTACAGTCTCTTTATCCAATGAGGCTCGATAAGGATCAATCACTCTACTTCCTGCACTAAATGTAGATTCTGATGCAACTGTACTTGCAGGGATAGCCAAGATATCACTTGCCATTTTGGACAAAATTTTGTACTTCAATTCATTATTTCTCCACCATTCTAAAGCATCGAATTTTAAGTCGTCGTCTTGTTCTTTCATCCTATATACCCCTTCCTCTAAGTAAATTTCCAACTCTGATTTCACTGGTTGAATACTTTCTCTCCCTTTCACAAAATTATCAAACTTTGACCAAGAAGAGGATGAGTTATCATTTGATTCATCATTTGAGGTATCATTCAAGCAAGATGATATAGATCCATGCCTCCCTCTGGTAGAACATGACACCTCATTCATGTCTTTATACTCATTAAACAAGTCAACTAGTGCCTGCTTCACTTCTTCTGCTCGTTGTTCAGCAATTCCTTCTGAGTAAACATTCTCAAAGACAAAATCAATCATCAACATCTTACATCTTGGATCTAAAACCGCAGCAATTGACATTAAAAGATTGCTCTCCCCCCAATATTTAGCAAATTTTTCTTTCATTTCAGTAACCATATTCCATACAAAAATATCCCCATCATTTTCTCTTTTATCAATAACCTCTTTCACCCTCCAAACAACATTCAGGTACCGATTTGATGTCGGATATTCACTTCCCAAGATCATATTTGTGGTCTCACTGAACACTTTCAAAATTTTAACAACATGCTCAACTCTTTTCCATTCTTCCTCACTTGGACAATTAGCATATGAACTTTCAAACTGACTAAATACAGGTAATGCATCCTTAAACTTTAAAGCCACAACCAACATATCATATGTCGAATTCCAACGCGTAGGACAATCAATAATTAATTTTCTTAGAGGAAGCCGCATTTGATTAACAATCTCACCAAACTTTTTCAAACGCGATGGATAGTTAATGAACTTAACAGTTTCTCGAATATTAAAGATGACATCCTTTATTGACCTCAAACCATCCTGCACAATAAGATTAAGAATGTGTGCACAACACCTTACATGAAAAATTTTACCCCCCAATGGCAAACTTCGAGCTCTCAGTAATGTATCCTTAAGAAGCCTGATAGCAACATCATTATAACTTGCATTATCAACTGAAACACTAAAGATCTTATTGTCAATCTCCCAATCTTTTATACATCTAGTTAAAGCTTCAGAAACTTCTATACCTGAATGCGGAGGAGGTATCTCAACAAAACTAAGCACTCGTTTTTGAAGCTTCCAAGCAGTATCAATGAAGTGGCCCATGACACACATGTAGGATAACTTTTGAGCTGTTGAAGTCCAAATGTCGGTGGTCAATGAAACCTTACTAACATTTTTCAGCAGATTCTTCAACTTTTTCTTTTCATCTTCATAGACGGTTAGGCAATCCAACTTTACTTGAGTCCGAGATATCTTAGTAAACTCCGGAAGGTTTACTTGCATCATAAAATTATATCCTTCTTTCTCAACAATATTGAATGGCATCTCATGCATCAGAATCCAATGAGCAGTGGCTTCTCTTTGTTTAGCGTGATCATATTTCCCAGAATATAGAAGTGGTGTTTCCAACTTTGACTCTTCTGGTTGAAAATTGAGTTTGGCCTGATTCTTTAACTTTAGCGCCCTCATAGTACAAGCATTCTTTAGATGTCTGTCCAAGTGAGAAGTCACTCCACTGCTTAAAATCGACAACTTCATATTGCAGTGCTGGCATTGTGCTTTTTTAGCTCCATTTGGCATCTCAATTTCTGTAAATTCATTCCAAACAGAGGATGACTTCTTTCGCTTTTTCTTTTCAAACTTGGCATCCTGGTCAACTGGTTTTTCTTGGTCTCCTAAAGTCAGCTGGTTTGTATCTTGATTAGCTTCAGCCATTGGATCACTTTGATATACTGAATTGCCTAAAAAAAGAATGAGATTTTTAGCAAAAATGTTAGTTCAAACGGCAGCAGCAATGTACTTAATTAGAGTTAGAAAAGCATCAAGAAACAAGAAATGCATAAATCTAGAACCCACTTCGTACATACCCCTCTCCGCACCACCACTCATGGCTCAAAGTCCTTATAAAGCACTCACCTTTCTGGGAGAGGGACAATAGAAATGCATAAATCCAGCAATGAAAGTAGAAATTCACAATCTTTAAAAGTAAAAAAGGAACAAGACAGAAAAAAGATAAACAACCAAGAGATCGACAGTTAACACATATTTAAGCATTCAAGCAGAAAAGAAGACCAGAGAAACAATTTTAATAAAAAATGAACATAAAATGAAAATTAGAAAGACAATTACACTTACCAAACTCCAAGACTAGAGGCTCCAAAAACCTTTGGATCAGTCTCTCACAAATTAAAAGGCCACCGATTTATCCTGCAGAAAAAAGAGAAAAATAGAAAGCAACATAGGGTACCAGCCGAAATGGAAAGAGAAGCAAATAGCATAAAAGATGAAGTAATTTCAACTCCACCAAATCTTCAATCATCATAACTCCAGCCTCAACTATACAAAATCAAAACCCTAAACACTACAACACCATAATGCCAAAAATAATCGAACATTAGAAGAAGGATAGAAGATAATTACCCACAAATAAGCAAAGGCTTGTCAGTTAATAGCTTCGGCGTCCGGCGACCACGATCGAAATTGATTCGGCCGTTCGGCGTAAGTCACAATGAAGAAGAAGGCGACGAACGGGTTCTGCAGAGCCCTAGCTGCAAAGTGCAAATGTTTTATATATATATATATATATATATATATATTGAATGGATGGTGAGGATTAGATGGTTAGGAATGGACGGTGGGGATTAATAAGAGGGAAATATATATGGAAATATTCGAGCCAATTATCGAGCCTACTATCGAGCCTTCGTCAAGCTTCCGAACCGAATACTTATGTGCTTGAATTCGGCTCGCTATATATTTCGAGCCTAAAATGTGATTCGAACTCGAATTCGAGCTCGCTAAAATCAAACTCGAGCCGAGCCTTTAACGAGTCGAACTCGAATAGCTCGTTTTGAGTTTGGTTCGTTTGCAGCCCTAACCACATGTGAGTATGTTCAAGTACCTAAGATCGTTTGTACATCAAGATGGAGACATAGATAGTGACGTAGCACACAGAGTTCAGGCGAACTGGTGGATGTGGAGGACGACATCATGGGTGTTATGTGACAAAAATTTTCCAACTAAATTAAAGAAAAAATTTTATAGGATTGTAATGCGGCGGCAACATTATATGGAACAAACTACTGGCCGACAATAGGACACAGTTGCAGAATATGTAAGTTGTAGAGATGATGATGTTGAGGCGGATGTGTGGACATACAATGATATACCATATAAGAAATGATGTATCCAAAAAAAAGGTTAAAGGTGGCTAGTATAACAGATAAGATAAGGGAGGGAAGACTTAGATTGTTTGGGCATGTCGAGATGAGACAGACAATAACGTGTGTCAGAACAATTGAAAGCCTCAGTGAAAGAGGAGTAAATGTAGGTCTAAACTGACATGAGATGAGCGGATTATGAATGGTCTACTAGATTTGTACCTCTATGAGGACGCAATCCAAGATACGAGTTCATGGAGGGAGATGATTAAAGTTAAGGAGACTTAGATAGGATATATGAGCACATTAGAATATACTTAAGGGCTTATACTCTATATACATTTTAGTTTGACTTTGCATTTTTTTTGCTTTCGTCTTTGTCTTTTATTATTTGTGCATATACACGATTATGACTATTTTAATAGTTTTCTATTTGTGTTTACTAAATTCATTCACTAATACACTAGCATACCATATGCATATTATTATGTCATTTATGTAGGTACTAATAGAGCCGGAGGTATCACTGGAAGCAAACACTCTATCAATTGGGATAGAGGTATTGTTTGCCTGTCGCTCACCATCCCCAGACCTTAGCGGTAGCTTTTGCTGTCGTTATGATACACTGGATATGATTGTTGCTGATGTTATGGTGTAAAATCCTTACCAGTACATTATCTTCAAATTGCACCGACTGTAATACCTAATTAAAAATACAGTTGCATTAACAAAATCATCTTTCACTATAAACCTTGTGATATATCGGGTATAGTACAACTTGAGTAGTAAAGTATTGTTCTACAAATGCATAAGCAATTAAAGAGCACGTGTTTACCAGTATATGCAGCAGACAAAATAAATTCTGATATTATTGATCTCTTTTATTATACGCACCAATCTATCTTAATTGTAAAAATAAAAAACGTTTCGAAAAGAAATATAATTCTTCGTCTGCCATGATTTTGTAATAACCTAAAAAACTTTGTAATTCATCGAAGAATTATAGTCTGAAAGTAATAGAGTAATAATGCGAACGTCATCGACTATTAACTAAAAAAAAGTGTTTTCGATGCATTAGGATTCCGCGTTTACTCATGGTCTAGAAAAGGACTGGATTGCTTTGCGATCTAATGTATGCGGCCTTATTCAGAGGGGCCGGATCGTTTTATGATCTAACGTACGACGCCTTACCTTACACTTTGTGCAAGAAGCATGGTCTGGAAAAGGATCAGATTGCAATGTATGCGGCCTTGTCCGGAGAGACCGAATCGTTTTGTGATCTAACGTACGCCGCCTTATCTTGCACTTTATGCAATAAGCTGTTTATACTGTTCGAACCCATGACCTCAAGGTCACGAAGTAACAATCTTACAAGTTGCTATAAATTCCGCCCTCCACTATTAACTAAAAAGAAATAGTACATTTTTACTTATTGGTCGTTATTTACGTTTGTATCCGTATCGGTAAAATCACAATTCCGGTTCGATTCATCCTGATTCTCGTGTCGGTTTATTTCGATTTCGGTTCCGGTTCATGTCTACCTGTTTGGAAGTCGTCCGTTCTTCAAGAAGCTCCACTGGTCTTATCTCCTTTCGGAAAAAATCTCCCGTAAAACTGCTGCAATTATAGCAGTATTCATTTGTCTCCCTTAATTTTCTGAACACCTCCGAAATAAACACTGTAGCAAAATGCTTCTCCAGCCCACAACTCAGAAACCTCCATTCTATCTCCATTCCTCCGACCTTCCACTTCTGCATTTAACTTCAAATTCGTCATATTCACTTAAATTCTCATCTGGGCTCTGTAGTGCACCGATTCTTGAACCCGTCAAATCCCCAAAAGGTCTATCTTTAAGGTGTTCGATATCTAAGGTGTATAGCTATGGAGCTGTGGACTATGAGAAGAGACCTCCCTTGAAATGGAATGCCCTTTACAAGAGAATATCTATGATGGAGGATCCAAGTAAAGGGTCTGGTAGTGTGTTGAATGAGTGGGAAAATCAGGGGCAGCGGCTTTCAAAATGGGAGCTTTGTAGAGTTGTTAAGGAGCTTAGGAAGTTCAGGCGCTACAGATTTGCACTTGAGGTAGTAGTTGTAACGTATTATGATTTTAGTTGAAGGTATGTTAGTGATGTTGTAGTTGCGTATTTTGATGGTTGATTTTGTAGAAAAGCTAAATCATGCTTCAGTTTGTCCGTAAAAATGAGCTCTTTTTACTTCTTTAATCTTCTGGCTTAATAAGGATTTTGGGAGAGCACGATGTTAGAAAAATACCTGTACTCTAAGTTTCAAGCCTCAAGCTCTTTGTGTATATAATTTTAGCGCATTGTTGTTTGTATCATGATGGAATAAAGCAAAATATTCACTAAATTGACTGCGCTTCTTTGAAGTAGCAGTTGATCGACACAGCTTGACGCATCATTATGGATCGTCGGGAAACAACCTCTGTGTGTTTCTAACGCATGGGTATGGTTGCGTACGTTCGACCCCCTATACCCCTCATAGGCGGGAGCCTCTAAGGCAATGGGTAATGTTGTTGTTGTTTTTATCATGAAAAATGAATGTGGAGCATCTTGGCCAGGTAAAAGTAATTGTCTTTTTCTTCTTTCGTTCTTGTTATCTTGAAGATCTGATTTATGCATAGTTAAAAAGGATATATGGTAGTACATTGTAATGGTTGTATTGATGCATTTCGTGTTTCAAGAGTATTCTGGGCCTGAGCTTGTCTAGTGACGATTCTACTTCAGTCTGTGTTGTTTTCCTAGTTTTAGCTGGTTACTTTGTTTTCATTTAATTCACGTTAAGCTTAGCTATATAATAGACCACACACAGAATTGCATTGATGCAGTACATCGCATTCACAGAAAGACACTCCTTTGGCACGACGCGCGAACTTGCCTTTGAACAGTAACCTTTGGCTTAATAAGAGATTTTGGAGAGCACGATTTTGGAAGAATGTGTCTAGTAAGGCTCAAGCTTTGTGTTAGTATATACAATTTAAGGGCATCGATGCTGTTGTTATGAAAAAATGAGTGTGGCAGCAACTTGTCTAGGCAAGAGTAATTGTCTTTTTTCTTTTTCTTTTTTCTTTTTTCCTGGTGAGTATTTTTTCCATTCTTGCTCTCTTGGAGATCTGATTTACGCATGGTTAAAAAGGATTCATGGTCAGTACATTGTATTGGTTGTCTCGATGCATTTTAGTGTTTCGAGTGTCCCCTGGGCCTGGGCTCGTCTAATGCAATGATTCTAGTGTGTGTTGATTCATAGCCAGTTTTAGCCGATTACCTTGTTTTTACTTAATTCCGTTGAGCTTAGCTATACAGTAGACCAGAAACAAAGTTGCATTTGATGCAGTACATTGCATTAGCAAGAATCCAATTCTGTGGCCCAAACCAACGAGCTTGCCTTTGAGAAGTGATTAATTTTTTTTTTCTTTTTCCAATCACTATAAACTGAGAAAATATGTAGGCCAGATGGCTGATTAAGTTCTTTATTTTATGGTTACTATTTTGGCTGTCCCTGACTGATTTTATTTGTGTGCTGATCTAACTACAGGTTTATGACTGGATGAACAACAGGCAAGAGAGATTTAGATTCACCAGCAGTGATACCGCAATTCAGTTGGACCTAATTGCAAAGGTGCGTGGAGTTTCAAGTGCTGAAGAGTACTTTGGGAAGGTGCCGAATTCCCTGAAAGATAAACGTATTTATGGTGCTCTTTTGAATGCATATGCACGTGCTAGAATGAGGGAAAAAACTGAATGGTTTATGGATGAATTGAGAAACAGAGGCTATGCTAATCATGCACTTCCGTTCAACGTTACTATGACTTTGTACATGAACCTCAAAGACTTTGAGAAGGTGGAGTCTGTCATTTCAGAGATGATAGAGAAAAATATTCAATTTGATATATATACCTACAATATCTGGTTGTCATCCTGTGGTTCTCAAGGATCTCAGGAAAAGATGGAAGAAGTATTTGAACGAATGAAGCAGGATACAAGCATCCATCCCAACTGGACGACGTTCAGCACAATGGCGACACTGTACATTAGGCTTGGGCAGTTGGAAAAAGCCGAAGACTGCATAAGGAAGATCGAGGCTAGAATTACTGGTAGGGATCGAATTCCCTATCACTATCTTTTAAGTCTTTATGGAAGCATTGGCAAAATCAAGGAGGTGTATCGCATATGGGATTTGTATAAATCCCTCTTTCTAAATGTACCAAATTTGGGCTTCCATGCTGTAATATCTTCTCTGGTTAGATTGGGTGATATCGAAGGTGCAGAGAAGATATACGGGGAATGGCTTTCTGTTAAATCCATGTATGACCCTAGAATTGGTAACCTTCTTCTGGGTTGGTATGTTAGGGAAGGATTTCCTGATAAAGCCAGTGACTTCTATGATGAAATGATTAAAGTAGGAGGAAAGCCTAATGCAACAACATGGGAAATTTTCGCAGAAGGCCACATTAGGGAAAGGACAATTGCAGATGCTGTTTCCTGCTTGAAGGAAGCTGTTTCAGCTGAGGGCTCAAGGAATTGGAAACCAAAACCAACAATTGTATCCTTGATTCTGAAGTACTGTGAGCAAGAAGGCGATATCACGAGCAAGGAGAATCTATTGGAGTTGTTGAGGCAAATAGGCTGTTTGGATGATGAGAAATATATGTCATATGTTCCTAACTCCAGTGATAAGGATATAGATGATGATAATGATGATGATAGTGAGAAAACTGACTTGTTGCTTAACCAATTGCAAGGCAGCATATGAGGAGATGTCAGGCCAATTGGCTGAAGAATTGTGAGTTATATCATCGTTTAATTTGAAGGCATTTGGAGGTAAATAACTGTTGATTCTAAAACCTCTGGAACTTGAGAATTCTCTCTCTGCCCCCCCCCCCCCCCCCCCCCCCCCGCGTAAGTCTCTAGCACTTTGAGTCATTGTAAGTGATATAGTGAAGATATTTGAAGTCAGGTTCTTTTTTTGCTCATACAAAATATTATGACTCTCTTTCTGATTGTCGAAGATGCTTGATCATATATTATGTCACCTTTGTTCTCTTGACACCGTTGGTCCATGTTATCTTCTAACATAAGATAGATTGGACACTAGTTTTGTAGTGGGAGGATTTCTAGTAAAGATCTAAAAGATCTTCACTTTCTGAATTTGTGTTTTTGTTCTCAAAAATGAACTTTGACTGTCTTCCACCAAAAGTTATTTTCTCATTGCCGAATGGCGCTAACAATTCTAACTGATGTTTGCATAGGTTTTAGATGTTTTCTTGTGTTGTTTAGATAGGGGAAACAGTAATTCAAAATGTGGATCCAAATGGCTGTGCAAGTCGGCTCAACTGGATAAAACTAACCACCTTCTCTAAGAAGGTGATTTCGCTGTTAGCGCAGGAACTAGATTGGTAGGTGATGATCCAGTTTCACTAGTCAGGTTGGCCCAAGCTATGAACACATTGGAGCTCTTTACCTATATGAAAGTTCCTATTCTTGTTTCTCACCGATGTTAGATGTCAAAAGATTCATGCGGTTCAGGTTGCTAGACATTATCAACACGAGGTGGCATAACTCGTAACCGAAAATCCAAGTTACTAAGGGGGTGTTTGGTTGGGGGGTTTCCTTTTAAGAGTATGGGTTTGGAGGAATCCAAACTCATAAAAGTTGTTTGTTTAGAGAAATGTGGGTATGGGTGTCGGTTTGATATCCAAGTATTTGGTAATGGATATCGTTTTTAATATACTAGCCTCCTTGTCTATCAATATGGGGGAATGGGGAGTATGCCGGCCAACGCCGCCGGCCACCGTCCGCCGCCGGCCGGTCAAATTTTTCCGGCCGCCCATATTCGATACTCATTTTAATTCCGATACGTTCCAAACCCCATCAATGTCTATCATACCCATTCTCACTTCAATACCAAACAACTATCACTTTTACGCCAAAACCCATATATTCCAAACCCATATACTGTCATACCTATTCTGATTTTGATACCGATACCCAAGTACAAACCAAACGCCACCTAAGTTCAGGAACTTGGTTTCCTTAGTCTAGAATGGGTATGAAACTCTTCAGAGATGCTTTTGAAGTATACTAGCCCAAACTGCCTGGGGGCTTATACAAACCGGGTGTCAAATATACTCTTTCATCCAGCTCCTTCGCATGCTTTGGAAGACAAGAAAGAATCTCATATTTAGAGCAGAAAGACCAGGAGGTTTGACATAACTAACCGAGATATATACACAAGGCCTAGTTGAGTAACAAGAGATCCCTTTCTTTGAGGAACAGACAACCTAAAGAGCCAACACTTGTTAAAATGGCGAGTCAGGTACATGCATGGGCAGCTTCTCCATTTTACACACAAAACCGAGAGCTCTTAGTACAGACTGCCTGGTGACTGGGTCTAACTTCCGAGGAAGGTTAGTGTAGAGGTGATCCATGAATCCTGTATTTTGATTTCAGGCTGTCAACTTCTTCTCCTACGTGGCAGCGAAGTCATTCAGCATGCCTTCAGAATGGAAATTTTTGGTGCAGGATGGTCTTATTGGCACCAGCAGCAACCTGACATCCTGGGGATCTTTTCATGATAAGTTAGGAAGTGTTTGAGGCTAGGTGGATTAGGCGTTTTACTCGCAGTACACACAAAAAGAGAAGAGAAACATCATCAACAACAACAACATTATCCCATTGACTTAGAGGCTCTTGCCTATGGCAGAGTATGGGGGTTTGGATGTACGCAACCATAGTTAGAAACACACAGAAGAGAAACATCATGCTGGCGAAAACTTTTGTTCAAATCTAGGACGTTTCTTAAGCGTGTAAAGGATCAAGTGTCACCAGCATATTGTAAGAGAAGGTAATGAAAATCTCTTAAAATAGTGTTTATTTATTTATTTATGATATAATGCAGTAAACTTCATCTTGTTTGTCCAAACTCTGATTGCTGAATGACCGGCTTCTAGTTTCATTGGTTATAAGATATTTACTTGGTTGCATTACTTATTGTGTTTTTGTACAACAAATCTACGCAGCGCCAGTTTGAAACAGTCTTTAATTTAGTAGTTATCTCTACCGTAGGTAAGACTGCGTACATCAGATCGAGAAGCGATCCGGTTCTTCTCCAGACCCTACGTAAATACGGGAGTCTAGTGCACCATGGTCAATCAAACGGCGTTTTTGGTGCACTAAACTTCTGCATTTGTACAGAGTTCGAGGAGGAATCAGATCGCTTTGTAATTTGAGGTAACTATTAAAGATTAACCAATAAGATAATAAAAATAAAAATAAAGAGAGATTGACGAAAGAAAGAGTGTTGCAACACAAAAGTTTCGTTTCCTATTATTTTAGTTTTTATCATCTAAAATGATTAATAAAATGCTTAGTATTTACTCATTCGGTATATCACGAAACCTTTTCAACTTTTGATTTTTCTTTTTCGCTATTTTTGGTTTAACTAAAATGAAAATTAGATTTTTCAGGACGGGTTTTTATTTTTTATAATCTTTCGGACCTAACGAATGATTCGTGATGCTTTATCAAGTTTAGATTATTTTGATCTTTATATTCTGTGTGTAAAGTATTATCTGTTAATTTTGGTGTTTGCCAAAAAGATATTAAAAAGAAAGAAAACCAAAGTTGTGCCTTTTCTTCCTTTTTGGAAGACCAAACTTTGACCATGATTTTGATTATGAAAAAAATGACATTTTGTGTCTATAAATATAATTGTTGTGTCTATATTATAACATAGTTTTTTTTAATTCTCATTACATATTTGTAATATAGTTGTTATGTACATTTTTGACACAATTGATGGCGACGTTCATTCATAACTTCTTAATTCTTACCTCACATCTACAACTTAGATTTTTTGGCTATGTCTTTGACACAATTGATGGAAACGCTCATCCGTAACTTATTAATCCTCACTATAAACCTACCATTTAATTGTTACCTTACGTTTTTCATACAATTGACAGATGACGTTCATTTGGTGACATAAATTAGATGCATGAATCTTACTTACGTAAAAACATATAAAAGACCAAAGGAACGCCTACATTTAACCCTTCCTCTGTCAAGATATAGAACAAACAAAAACAAAAATTGCTTTAGAAAATATCTTATTCAACATTGAATTTTAGAAACCCAAGTAATTTTACAAACAAAATTGGACACGAGAGTTCAATTTCATTGCTTGAATCTTCGGTATCTTCACTACTCTTTTGCAATTCAGATTGTAAGAATGTTTAAAACAAAATTGGTCTCTTGCATTTTTTAGGTGAGACCGAAGAACGTGTGAGGTTTACATGTCTAATTATCCATTAATTGTGTCAAAAACGTACCAAAACAACTAAGTTATAGATCAAACATACTAAAAAAAGTAACAAAAAAAACTAAGTTGTAGATACACAATGAGAGTTGCAAAGTTATAGATAAACGTGGCTATCGATTGTCAAAACAGTTAAGTATGAGTAGAGAGTGAAAATTGAAAAGTTATGGTGTAATATGGATATAACAGTTATAGTTACGGAGATAAATATCACTTTTTCTTTTATTTGTTTATTCACCAACTTTGACCATGAATTATTGATAGTGACATTTAGTTCATTTTCACAATCCAGTCATTTTGTGATGATTCAATGAATTTTGACCAAACTCCAAAACAACCAAAACAAATAACAAAATCATCAAAAGGGAAGACAAGACATTTCGTGGAATACAAAAAAAAAAAAAAAAAAAGTGGGG
>AP025072.1:1223677-1316419 GCA_036186865.1 Eustoma russellianum | reverse complement strand
AAAAAAAAAAAAAAAAAAAAAAAAGTGGGGTGCAATTTCCAAGATCAATAATTTCAGTATCCTTTGTCTTATCGTCGACATATATCATTTATTTTCATCTACCAAAGTCTGTTGACCATTAATTTCAGATGGAAATGTTTTCTCCACTTTGAACTATATGATTATAGCCATATGGACCCAAAGAGACTAGTTTATTTCACCCTATACATGTAATATATCAGTGGTTTATTTCCACCGTCTCACCACATTGTGGTATAATGTTTTTCGATGTATTTCGTCCACATGACATGGTCCAATAGTTTCGGTGGCGAAGGCTCGAGAGAGTGGTGAAAGTTTGATTATTGTTTCAAGCAAGATTTTCGACTCTCTTTCCAGGTAATCGTCCAAATTCTGTCATAACGGAGGCTTTCATTCCTATCGCATCGTGAGACAGACTGATATGAGTCCGGTTGGGGGTTTCTGGTCATAAACCTTTATCTATGTACTTCGAATATTTTATTTTCATTGTATACGATGGTACAATATATCCATATATATATATATATATATATATATATATATATATATATATAAATCAAAATGAAGTCTTCTATACGTGACTCAGTTGGTTTTGTAATACTAGATTGAAGAAAAGAGATATCGGTTCAATTTCTGATAGACGCGGTGTAAATATTTAGACCTTGTCATATAAGTTTTTTTTATGCCAAAACAGATTTAGTTTACAACGACAACACTACCTTATTGTTTTAGAGGCTCTCGTTCATGGCGGGATATGGAGAATCGGATATAGACAACTATACATATTGTTAGAAACATATATTGTTTCCTAATGACTATTAATAATCCATAACAGATTTAGTTTATAAATGTTAATTACACGGTTCTTTTGTTAAGTATGTAATTAAGGTATATGATTTATATCTTTTACGAAATTTAAAAAAATGAGGGAGATGGTGATGGGTGAGTAAACTTTTTGTCACCAATAAAGCCAAAAAAAAAAAGAAAAAATTAAAATGATTACGGCCACACGGAGACTTGATGGGCATAACATGACATAAAGGGAGGCGGGTCCAAAGACTTTAATTAGCAGCACGCTTTCTGGTTGTCGTGATATTGTACATAATCGTACTTTACAAATACCCAAGATTTTCTTTGCATGCCCTGAATCTCCGGATGAGATTGGAGGAGGCCTTATATGAGGTAAAATATGAGCCTTCTAATCATACGAAGTCACGTGTACAAAAAGTTCGTTATTTACTTTTTTTTGAAAAAATTATTTTATACACGTGGCGTCGCGTGATTGGAGGCTTCATATGAAACCTCCTCAGATCTGATCAGCTGAATCTCATCCATGGTCAGATGATTGTACTACAAATAAGTTATTTTTTCATATATATATATATATATATATATATATATATATATATATTATTTTTCATGGAGTGTGAGTTTTGAAACAACATGTAAGATTATTATTTTGTAACTTTGAGATCACGGATTCGAGCTGCGGAAACAACCTCTTACATAAAGTGTAGGATAAGACTGTATATATCATATCGCAAAAACGATCCGGTCTCTCCTCGAATCTTACGCCAACGAGGGAATCTAGCATACCAGGAACACTTTTTTTATATTAATTTTCATAAGAAATCAAATGAAAGAACAAAGGTCAAAATACTTGTAATTTAAATGTGTAAGGTGTAACAAAACATTCTATTTTGATCCATGCCAGATTAACTGACACCTTTAACGTTTAGCCTCTATCTAGAACTCTATCATAAAAGAATTAAAAGAACATATGTATAAGATATCAAGCCTAAGTATCTTAGTTAAGTTGTGTTAATTATTTTTGAGAATTAAAGAAACATGAACAATGTTAAAAATGATTGTTATGGTCAAGTATGTTTAGGGTGTTCAGTGAACCGAATTGTTTGCAAAACGGTTTGAATTTGATTTGTATTTGATTCGATTTGTTTGTTAATTTTAATTAAACGAGCCAGATTTGAACACCTAATTAGATTTGTTTACTAAAACGAATCGAACTATTTGCAAACTAGTTGGCTCTTTTAAATAATTATAGCGCTTTCGAACCGAATTCCAACAAAATTTTGAAGCTCATTATAGCAAGCAAACGAGCCGAGACAAACTATTCGTTTACCTAAACGAGTTCAAACTAAAAAACTCAATACTCGACTTGGTTCGGATCGTTTAGTATGTTAGAGCAACTTGTGGACCATTTGTTGAAGTTTTTTTTTTCTTTCTCGGAATTTCCAATTTTCTTATGATCACAACACATTTTGTTGTATCGTGTAAACAATACTGCCTTTAGAAAATTTGCTTTTCATGCCTCGAAGCCGTATTTAATTTATATATATTTGCTTGTTTCCATTATGATATGCATACACGGGAAATTTAAATAGAAACATACATTATTGTATGTAAATAAATTCCCAAATCACTAGCACTTGCTAATCTTTTATCGTCCAAAATTATCCTTGTCAAACATGTCCAAAACTGAGTTCTGAAGCAGATTGGATTTTGTGGCCAAACATTATTATACATTTTTCTCGATCAAAAGGCCAATACCTTTCGCTCCGTGGCCCTTCATCGCTCTAGTCACAAGGAGTTTCGTGGAGGATGCAAATCAGGAACTCCGCGACCTCCAAGTTTGGCAAGGCTTTGTCAAATCCCACGGCAAGGTGCCTACTGCAAACCGGGCCAACAGCTTTCTAACCCAATTGGGCCGGATAAATGGTTTCTCTGTTACTGGCCCAGACAGCAGTATTGTACCCACGGTGCGTGTGTCCTGGTCCGAACATGCAATTTTTTAGAACAATGTCACAACCCGAGTACCAATATGAAACTTCACACAAGGGAAAAAAAAGGTGTTTTTCAAACCTTACTAGAAAAAATTTATGAGAAGAAAAAAAATGCAAGGATGAGCATTTGACGCATAGAGAAAGACAAAAAATGCTTTAACCACAGCTCAGTTAGCATTTAGATTGAGACATTACAACTAGAAAGTCGCAGGTTCAAACAAAGACATGCGTAACGTGGGTACAATATTGTAGGTCTGAACTGGAACACGTGCAACATGAATGTAACATTGCTATCTGAACCAGTAATGGATTGTGCATGGAGTCTCTGTATCAGGGCTTTGGCCTTTTACAATAAGATAAAGACGCAAAATCGATTGACTGGCAAGTAAAGCTCAGAGCAGAGATTTGATGTTTTTGGACAAAAACTAATTCACGTGTAACATCTACTGTTGCACAACATCAGCGATTGCAACATTATTGTCTTCTCTCTTTAATTGCCGTCTTCCTCATCAACACTCTCCAACTCTTTAGCTCGCCATAAGATTTTATTTTAGACCTGATAAACCAGAATTAATCGTCTGTTAGTTAACAACAGTCAACGGTATAATTCCTGCAGTTCAGCACACAATTATTGCTGTTCAGCTGTGGTTGCGCTTCGGCTGTGACCCATGACATCCATTTTACTATCGAAGAGTAGGCCAAGGGCTGCACCTCGGCACCGAACTCCAACATCGGCTTCATCTTAAATGCTACACTCCAGATCACTTCGATCAGATTGAATATTGCACTTCAGCAAAGGAATCAAGCACAACATCACATCGTAGAACCATCAGGCATAAGTGCACTTCAAAGAAAGAGTACGCGTCTGACTATTCAGCCTGTACACGCCAAAGTCACTTCAGCCGAACTACTAGTCACATCAGTCGGCCTACCGGTCTTATCAGCAGACCTACTGCGTCATAGGTCTTCTGCCCCAAGCAAACATCTTATCCGCTGTTAGAGGACAGGAGCGGAAAAAACTAATAAAAGCAGGCCAAGACAGACTAAAAAGAGGATCTGAAATCTATTCTTCATACAACCTGGAGGTAATACATTGAATCTTCTCCTCAGCCAGTAACTGTGAGAATTTTTCTAACTCCATACACCAAATTATATTCTCAGTGAGAAATGTCCCAAACTGACTTGAGCGTCGGAGGGTTTTACCCGGGGTCATCCTCCCGGGACCTCTGATCTTTGCTTCCTCGTGCAGGACTTTCAGGAAGCTATTCCAGTTACCATCTTCAAACCAGTTAACTACTCTTCGAGTTAACTGATGACGTTCATTTGAGGTCATCTTTGACCCTTGGTGAAGATCCAACTTCATCAAGACCAAAAGGCTATTTTATCGTCGTGAGAGTTTCTAACGCCCTAGCTTCAAAAAATATTGTGCAAGATGCAAATCAAAAGTTCGGCCGCTTCTTAGGTTAGGTGAAGACTTACACAGTGACGCATACAAGGTGGCCCCCATAAATTAAGCAGTAGTGGAATACCCACACTGTGTGTCCCTTGATTCGAACTCTTGAGTTCTTGGAGCAAATCTCAATCCGAGTGCTAACCGAGCTATACCTTGAGGACGCCATAAGATTTTATCTCACGGCCAATGTCTTGTTTGTCTATATTCGTGATTGAAATTTAATTTTTTATTAAGTTATCTTCATTCAGTTAGTATAAAAAATGATTATTCAGTAATTAAACATTTTTTAAAAAAACCGTACATAAAATTAGGCTCATAAAATGGAAAGCAGCAACAGCTCCTGCTTTCATGCCTCATCATTGAAAAAGCATGAGGGGTTAGAAGTGCAATTTTTAAAAATAATAGAAATATTTGCTATGTCCGGAACAAATTAGCACCTTTAAAACAAAGGCTAAGTAATTATCATCCACCTAACGCATTATCTTTTTATTAGCTAATAATTAACTAATAACATAATTAATAGTTGATGAATGACCAAATTTTAAATTAGGCCACCAAATCTGATCCATGTGAGAGAAATTGCATGCGCACAAAGGCTCACTAGCTGTAGAATGATAACATAAAAAAAGGTTTCCGGTGTACTAAGCTCTTACGTTTACACAGAGTCCAGAGAAGGGCCGGATCGCTTAGCTATTAAATGTACATAGTCTTACCTTACACTTGGTGCATGAGAATGGTTCTGTGGCTTGAACATGTGACTTCAAGGTCACAAAACAACAATCTTACCAGTTACCCTAGGATCCGTCTTCAGATTGATAACAATAAGAAAGGTGTTTGGTTGGGGGTATGGGTATTAAGCAGGGGCGGAGGGAAGGGGGGCCTGAGGGCCATGTGCCCCTCCAACGTCGGTGGAAAAATCCTATAGATAGGTAGGTGTATTTGTATTTTTAGTTATTCAGTTCAAAGTATGTCTTTGCTTGACAGAATACTAACCCTCTGTTATGTGGTAACATAGTGTTTAGCGTTCAGCAATTCTCTGCTAAGGGACTAAAATGTGTCTAAAACTTACTGGAAGTTCAGTCTCTTAAATATATTAAGAAAATTCAAGGTTTGGAAAACTAGTAGTCTTTTTTGTTTGTAAGGTAATCGTTGAAAACTAGTAGACTTTTTTGCATTAGTTTGCTTATGAAAATGAAAGTTTCTTTTTTTTAATTGGTTGCTAATCTTACGAATCCTGTGAGGACTGATGCTCGATAGTTGATATATATTAATTTAAAAACGGCACACGGTTGTGCCACTCCGTTAGGAAAGATGCTACAATTACACAGCTTTTGTGATTTTATTTGGTTGCTCTAAAGTCGTTTCAAAGTTGAGAGCTACACATACCTTTAGGTTGCATTTAAATCCTTAGTGTCGGCTGTTGATGGTGTGAAAACTATTTTACAATTTCTAGGCAATTATGTACACCGTATATGATTAGTTCATTGATTCAGCATTCAGACAGTAAACTATAAAAGGTAATATGCTTTTCCAAATGCCATTGTTAAACACTATCTTTGTGACAGTTGTTTGTTTCTAATTTTTCTGCAATGAATATCGCCAAGACTGATCTACGCAACCGGTTGGGGGTGACGTACTACCGAATTATTTATTGTGTTACTTTGAGCATGAAATTTTTAGCACCACTGAAGATGAAGATATTATGCAACGAATTCAGTCAATGTCATCTCGAAGAACATTTTTGCATCCCTTGGCAAATCCTTCTCGTTCTGCAATAGGCAAATAAAAGGTATGTATTGATGTATATTACTATATTCATTTAATAATTATGATCCGCATATTGTTTGTTGTGTATTGTTTATTTTTTTTGTACATTGGTTGGTAGATGTGTTTTCTTTCACGTATATTATGTTATAATACAAAAATATGTCTAGAAGATTTTTTCGGTTTTCTCGGTCTGAAACAGTGACCGGTGGTATTCCTATTGCGAAGCCTGTCAGTGCCCCTCCAAAAAGAGATTCCTGGCTCCGCCACTGGTATTAAGTGTATGGGTTTGGAGGAATCCAAACACATAAAAGTTATTTGTTTGGGGAAATGGGGGTATGTGTTTCGGTTTGATATCAAGTATTTGGTAATGGATATCGTTTTTTTTGATATACTAGCCCCTCGTTTATCAATATGGGAGAATGAGGGGTGTGGCCGTCCAACGACACCGGCCACCACCGGCCGGTCACTATTATGGCCAGTCAAATTTTTCCGGCCACCCACATTCGATATACATTTTAATTCCGATACGTTCAAAACACCATCAATGTCGACCATACCTATTCCTACTTCAATACCAAATAAATATTATTTTTAGGCTCAAACTCATATACTCCAAACCTATACCCTGTCATACCCATTCTGATTCTGATTCCGATACTCAAGTGGGAACCAAACGTCACCTAAATGAATCTTAAATCTGGATTAAAAAATATAATACAAATTTGAATACACCGTCAACGAAGCTTCATGGATCCTGATAGTACAAATAGTATATGTTAGATTAAATGCAGAATCAATGCAGGCCTAATATTATAAGTAATTTTGCATTAATATAAAGCAGAATAGTAGCTGGTATGTCTGAAGAATGGCTTGTGATTTGGGAGGCAAATATCTTATCTTTTGATCTTGGCCTCCTTTCCTGGTACCCACCTTTCTATTTCCCCCATATTTTACTCTCTTTACTCATTCACATTTAATTTACCGGTCTTGGAGCAACTCGTAAGGTTTCTGTTTTGTGATGTTGAGCTCACGGGTTTGAGTCGAAGAAATAACCTTTTGTACAAAAAGTATAGGGTAAGGTTGCGTACATTAGATCGCGAAGCGATTCGGACCCTCACCAAACCCTGCATAAATATAGGAGCCTAATATAACAAGAACGTTGAACAAATAATCTAGCTGTCACTTTTCTCTTTCTTTCCCTACTCATAAAAATATTTTTTCCTTGTAGCTTCTCGTATGTTTTGTGATAAGCTGTTCATGCGCAGTAAATCATGTTTAACTTTGGAATTCAGCTTATTTCAACTTCACATTTTCAATCAGATATTGATGTTCAATTTGAAAATCTAATCAGTAATTTCTTAAATTTAATAAGTAATTTATTGGTTTTTATAGGGACATGAACAGTGTCGTTACGTAATAAAAGATTTGTATGTAACCTAGATTACATAGTGTCATGTAAGTTTCTTTGCTTATCGCCTATGTTTTGTATACGTTATGAGTGTTGTTCATAGAGAGATTATTTAAAAGATTCCTCAAAAGAAAAGAATAAAAATCTATTAACTTCAATCTTTGTAGAGTGAGTTAAATGAGAAATGAACAAGTGTATTACACAGATATAAATAGACCACGAGCATGCAATGTGTTGTAGACTTACTATTGATATATGATTATTGAAATACATTCTTCGATTTGAATATAAACTAAATTAAAGAGTTTGTGTACATGGTTTACTCAAAAGGCCAAAAAAAAAATGCTCATAAAGCCAAGAGTATAAACAAGATAACATTTTCATCCTCACGGTTAGCCCGAAGGTCTGGTTTACACTAGTACATTTTATGTGGGTCACTGCTTAAGATCTCACCCAATCAAAAAGACCGCTGAGCTCTTAATTTGCATCCTCCACAAATAGGTCACTGCTTAAGATCTTACCCAATCAAAAAGACCGCTGAGCTCTTAATTTGCATCATCCACAAATTCTCCTTGAGACTGAGACCGCGAAGGCCCCGAATCATTTCAAACTTTTGTTCCAACAGAACATTTTCATCATGCCAACCCCATTCTCTCTCATTATATAAACAACAAGACTACTCCACAACTGTCCATCCCATTCCATCATTCCCCTTACAATATCCACGTCTCATAATTTCTTTTCTCTATTAACAGCACCCCCCCCCCCCCCCGGCTCCCAAAAGAAAAAAATGGCAGTGTCAACAATTTTCATATCTCCAAGACAACTACGCCATGATCTATATTCCAACACGTATGAGGATCGAGACTCCACCAAAATCCCACTAGTAATCTCTGTTCTTGCATCCCTTATTGAAAGAAACCTATCTAGGAACCAAAGAATCAGCAAGAACTGCAAATGGTCTGCCTCAAAAGTTGCCAAGACCGGTGTTTTCGACGCCAAAGAGATGCCGGACATGACAATTCAGTCGTACTTGGAGAGGATTTTCCGGTACACTAGAGCCGGCCCGGCGGTGTATGTGGTTGCTTATGTGTATATTGACAGATTGTGTCAGCTGTATCCTGAGTTTCGTATAAGCATTCGGAATGTGCATCGACTCCTCATTACAACTATCTTGGTGGCTTCTAAATATGTTGAAGACATGTAAGTTACTGCTGCCCATATAGCTTAATAAATTTTTCATTTTACATGTGAATCACCACAACTCAACAACATGACCCTGTTGTCTTAAAAGTTTTTGGCCATGGCCAGGTATGACGATGTCGGTTGTACAAAATCATACCTATGTCTTATAAACACACATAAGTACAGACAGACGTCGTTTTCAGATAAATCATAATGAAAATTGTCTCAAATTGTGTCGATCAATTGCTACTTCACGATATAAGAAGCCCAACCAATTTAGTTAGTCATTTTTACTTTATTCAATCATATTCATAAAATCAAGTAAGAATGTGTACATCAACAACAACAACAACATTACCTCATTGACTTATAGACTCTCGCTTACGACGGGGTACGGGGGTCGGATATACGCAACCATACCTATATGTTAGACACACACAGAGTTTGTTTCTGGATGACCTATAAAGATGCGTCAAGTTATGTCGATCAACTGCTACTTCACACTATAAAAGAATCACAGCCAATTTAGTGAGTCATTTTGATTTATTCTATCATATTTCAAAGTAAAAAAAAAAGGTGTGTCCTTGACTCCATTGGAAATAGAAACGAAGAGTGTGTACTTCAATCACCTAAAAACTGAAATAGGATGAATGTGAAATCAAAACATTATGTCAAATCTTGATTTAGTGGGGTTATCTAATGTTTTTTTGTGTTGATTTTTTTTTTTGGGAACAGGAATTATAGAAATTCATACTTCGCACGAGTGGGAGGATTGACAACAAAGGAAATAAACAGCTTAGAGATGGAGTTGTTGTTCTTGATGGGATTCAAACTTCATGTAAATGTGAGTGTTTTTCAAGGATATTGCTGTCATCTAGAAAGAGAAGTAAGTTTTGGAGGAGGATATCACATTGAGAGGACTTTGAGATGTGCAGAAGAGATCAAATGTACAAGAAGGCAAGAGAGGAGATTGAGTAGTCCAATTACTAATCCAGTTTTGCTGTAGGCAAATTAACTAGTCTGGGGAGAAAATGTATATACAGTTTGGATTCTTGTTTTGCCTTTTTTTTTTTTTGGCTTGCTGGGATGCAAGAAAATGACTACAAGCCAAAAGGATGGTTCTGTTTTTTGAACTTTTCTGGCACTGGCTTGTTGTTTTGGTAGGATGTTTTGAATGAAATAAAATTGAAGTTCTTTTGCATAATTTTTTGGCATCTTGGAGAGGGCGAATGCCTAAATGGAATGAAGAACAAGACAATTAAAGAAAACTGAATAACAAGTAATGAATTTGCTTTTGTTTTTGCCCTTCTTCTTCACGATGGAAACAATGGAAGTAGAACTCAAACATCAGGCTTTCTGAACATGAACATAGTTCAGTTGATATTCGGATTTTGATTTGATTCAAAAAGTCAAAAGTTCGATTCTAGATACGGTGTTTTACTGTTGCTAGGCCAAAGACCTGGTTTGTAGAAGGACAACTTATATGGGTCAATGCGTAAGTCCTCACCCAATCTAAAAGACCGCTGAACTCATGATTTGCATACTCTATAATGTTCCTTGAGACTGGAATGTTGGAATCCCTTAGAGTGAAGGAATGACTTTTTGCTCAAAAACTCAAATTTCATAAGTTCGAGGGGTTATGTGCTCGCCAAATCATTCACTAATCGAATATTGGGATGCTATTAGACCTAATGATTTTTCGTTTTTTCAATAAATATTTTTAACCAATCAGATATAGACTAATAAAGGAAAAGACCCATGTCAATCACAATGTGTCACTTTCTATTTTTTTTTTTGTGTTTATCTCTTATTAGTTAATGAGAAACTATCAAAATATTCGATAATTAATCATAGATGATTTTAAAATTTGAGATTCTCATATGGTCAATTTCCAAAAATCCAATATATATTTCTTTGTATTTTCAAATCTTAGTAACTTTTGAAAAACCTAACTTTTTTTCCCTTCAAAATTGCTAAATAACTTATACACTTCAATGTTAACTTTTTTGTTGGGGGGTGGGGGGATGGAATGAACCACCATTGGAACCTTAGTCCAATGAACCTTTGAACAACAACAACACAACAACAATCATATACAGTATATCCCAACGACATCAAAAGATATCATTAGAGTCTGAAAAAGGTGAGAGGCTCCTAAGTGACCTTTGAACGCTGGAGTATAATCAACAAATTTACATCTGAAACCCAAAAGTCGTCGCAGGAAAATGATATATTTCGCTGTAACTCATTACATGTACCAATTCACTATTTCGGTATATGAAAGACAGGAATTCTGTAGTAAATTGAAATATAAATCTAGCTATAAAGTGCCCAATTACTGCGACTACAATAAGCTTCATTCTTTTTTCGAAGAAAAGGATCTTTATATTAATATCAATCAAATCCAGGATTACATGAAATAAGGACATCGTAAACAATACGTGAAAAGGAAAACATTCACTACGAGGGCGCTACTGTCCCGCAACCTCTAGGAAAATCAAACTTCTTGCCCGACGAACAATATCATGATAGATAGCCGATGGTGGTGGAAGACAAACAACGTTCCCATACACAACTTGATTACGCCAATACCAAATACTGTATAATGCTGCACGAAAGATGTACCGCCACTCTCCATGGATATTAGGTTGTTGCCAAGACTCCTGTAAATTTATATTTACCCACTTGTAGATTACCTGAGGCGGATAGAATGACCCCAATGCATCTGAACGAACCAGAAACCGCCAAAGGATATTCACCCAAGAACAGTCCCGCAAAGCATGAAGAATAACTTCCTCCTTCTGATGACACACAGCACAACGGACCTCTTATTGTATGCGTCGCTGGCAGAGAAAGGATGCAGTAGGCAACAACCCACGAATTACTTGCCACATAAAAACATTAAGACGACGAAGTTCTTTCATTGCCCAAATAGAGTCCCACATATGACACGGTTCTGATACAGATCTGGAGATCTGGATTTGTATATAAATCCAGAGTTGAATATTGCTCCTCTTCAGGCCAGTTGATAAACTTTGATAAATCCCGAGCCTATTTCTGGCGACATGTTAGAGCTGAACTTGTCCAAGAATTCTGCGGCAGGCAAAGAGGGCTTGATCAAGTCTGTGACTAATTTGTAAATACAAAAGGTCATGTGGTTCTTATTGCACCAGCCTCTAAGAGTTTCGTACATGATGTAAATCAGGTAATTCAATGTTTTTTAGGTGAGAGACATAAGAATTGGTGTCTATAAGTATAAGATTAAACCAGCTTACGTATAAAGAGCTGAAAACATACCCAAACACCCACAATGAGTCTAGCAAGATTCGAACCGACAATCTTATATGTAATCTATCACTCAAGTACCGGATGCGCTACGTCTTAACTTGACCCACGTTATTCCTACATATATAATGCAATGTTTCCTAATTCCTATGTCCATATGCAACACCATTACTTTTTTGACTTCAAGATTTTGGTGTATATCTGTATGCATATTATATATATGTGTATGTGTATATATCATATAATATGCATACATATATATGTGTAATTCAATTCTAAACTATGACTACTGTAAGAAAGCAAGTTTTTAATGAACTATTAAAGTACCGCGTTAAAAAATTATTCTTAGTTTAATTGAGTGGATTTTATTTTTAAAAAATACTTAATTTATTAAAGTAGTACTCATGGCAATTAAAGTTTTCCAATTATTAAGAATGGTCTTTCGATATTTTCTCTATTTTTTATTTTCCTTTTGTCTTTTACAATAATTATTGAACAGTTGCACTCATTTTTATAATATTCAAACTTTAATGGCCCTCTTAAAAAAAAAAACTTGACTAGTCCTAAACCCAGACTTTTCCTATTTATTTAGCTCATTGTTAGAACGTACTTTAATTGATTGGTCATATTATACATGATAGAAAAACAAATTATTTATCATGAATCTTACTAAAATTCTTTTCAACCAAAGAGATATAGCAAAAAGGTAACAATTCATTAAGGTTGTTACTCCCCAAAACATGGTCCTAGATATGACTTGAACATAATTTAAATAAATCAGATTATTTTGGTTATTATCTATTTCTACCTTTAGTTGTTTAATTGATTGTAAACTAAAAAAACTATACAAATGCTAATCGAAAGTATATCATATAAACTTTCACTACTAATATATTCATGTTTTTGAAACAAACTAAAAAGTAAGACAAGTTGTGCTAGATGGTAATAAGTAAACAATTTTTGTATATTGTTCTCTTGTGTGTATGTATAACTTGTCCATTGATGATTTAGAACAAAATCATCTAAAACCCTTCCAAATTCCAAAGCAATCAATTCAAACTTAATTTTTCTTGTTCTCTAAAATATAAAACCAATTCAAACGTATATAATATAAGGATGTGGACAGGAGTGGTTATTTGAAGTTGACAATTTTAGACATCATTGTGGATAATGACAGCCCATCATCCAAAGACATTGATGTACATTACTCCTACATAATTGTCCTTAGCCAAAGTAACGACCAATCATCCGAAAAATAATGTATAAGGGGCGTTTGGTTTGCACTTGGGTATTAAAATCGGAATCGAAATAGGTATGACATCGTATGGATTTGAGAGTATACGGGTTTGGACGTAAAAGTCATATTTGTTTGGTATTGAAGTGAGAATGAGTATGATTGTCATTAATAGTGTTTGGAACGTATCGGAATTGAAATGAATATCGAAGGTGGGCGGCTGAAAAATTGGCCGCAAAAATTGACTGCCTGTAATAGTGACCGGACGGCGGATGGCGGCGAGCCGACGGCATTGACCGGCATGGGCCTTTGACCGGCCTGTTTGACCATTGGTGCGTGGATGGGACAGACGGAGTGGGTTGAGGGTGATCAAGCTCAAGACCTATACCCCCATATTATACACCAAATTGAAAGACAACGGAGAGATAGTATATCAAAAAACGATATCAATTACCAAATAATCAGATATCAATCCGAATTTCATACTCTTAATTTCAACAACCAAACAATGTATATGAGTTTGAAGACTCTCCAAACCCATACCTTTAATGAAGAAATCTTCAATCAAACACCTCGTTAGAACACTTATTTGACAACATATTTTGAAAACATTTCTGACATAGACTAACAAGAAAAGAAGCAAATATGTATTTATGCATGTTCTTTATATTGTTATAAAAGACGGGTCTTAAAGCAACGGGTAAGGTTGCTGCTTTGTGACATTGAGGTCACAGGTTCGAGCCACAGAAACAGCCTCTTGCACAAAATGTATGGTAAGGCTGCGTACATCAGATCGCAAAGCAATCCGACCTCTCTTCAGACCCTGTGCAAACGCATGAGTCTAATATACCGATAACGCCTTTTATATTGTTATTGGTTTCTGTGTCAAAGATGTTAGCAAAAGCGTGCTAGTTTGAAGCACTTAGCCATTAGAATTATTTCATGTAAGTAGCTTCATCAAAGATTTGGAAAAGAAAATGGTAATTTGTCCAAATTGCTCAATAAAACAATGTCAAGTTATGTTGATGGGGAGAACCATAAAAAACTTGTAATAGCAATGTTTATACAAAAGAACTAATATATGTTTAAGCGTCTCAACAACCCAACAAGCTGTCTTCTTCGCTGCAGAACCACCCAAAATCATCATCATATCCGAACCCAGTATATTCCAACGACAGTAAAAACTATCGTTAGGCAGAACCACCCAAAATCTACCCCTTTATTTATTTTTCTCTCTTAATACTATATGATTAAGACAGACTTATTCGAAAATTCCAAAATCCTGCCAAATGTGAAGTAAAATTACGGAAAATTGTTGAAGCATGGTGGTTGTAATGGTACAACAATACATACCAAAAGCTATAACTAGGTCCTGGAGAGGATGAGAGTCAAGCAAATAATACATTCATCCTAAAGTATAGAGAGTTTGATTCTAACGAAACCGTAGCTCTATATGTACCTGTATAGATATATCTCAACGACATCAAAAGTTATCGCTAGGATCTGGAGAGAGTGAGAGACAGTCAAATAATATCGCTATTCCAAAAGAGTTTGCTTGCAACGAGACCTCCAACTCTATATGTACCTGTATAGATAACACAATAATAGGAATAGTGCATAGATAACATAATAATAGGGATAATGTGTTAGTAAATGAATGTTCTTCATGACTAAATTTGTGGAATGTTTCTTATGGCATTATTTGATATTTTGATATATGAAACTTTAATGCTTATTCGTGCAATTTGGTCTTATTTTAAAAATTAAATGAAGTGTCCCAAAGATATTTTCGTGAAAAAGGCATGAATCTGCCCTTGGATTTATTAAATGATGTGTGTATCATAATTATTTTTGAAACAACCCAAAACTACGTAACATTATTTGGATGAGGAGAATTATTCTATAGGTGGGCGTTGGCCTAGTTATATCTCTCCCTCTATGCGCATATGCAAACCTACATGTACATATACATATAAATATACATATACATATGTGTGTGTATATATATTGAGAATATTATTCCATATTGGTTGATTTGACAAAAAATACATAGGTTATATAAGGATGATATACCACCACCAATTGCTTCAAGGTTTTGAGTGGATATAAGTCTCATTTTATGTAAGTTCAAGTTTCAATATGATATCAGATCATGTTTAAGGTGTAGACTCACACATTGTCTGGGCCATAGTTGGTCATTTATTGTTTCTGCTCACCAAATCCAGATGTTAATGCTTGACTTGGGGTTTGTGATTGAGAGCGAGACCTAAAGCGCGTGTGTATGGCAACATGCATGTGAGGACGGTGTTGAGAGTATTATCCCACATTGGCCAATTTGAGAAAAAATAAATGAGTTATATGAGGATGAGGTAACATCACCCATTGAGTTAAGGTTATGAGTGAATATGAACCTCACCTCATGTAAACCATTTTTTAGCGATATATATATACACACACATTACTATATATATACACACACATTACTAGGGATAATTAGCGATGGACCACATAATGTATGTGGCTTGACACGCTTGATCTTTGAAAAATTGTGTAACATTTACCTACAAATAGATCACACAATATACACATAAAGGAGAAAGAAAAATGCTTAACCAAAGCAAACACAATTGGCATTATGTTAATTCAACCCAAAAAGGAAACAAAAGGCTAATGACCAAAGCACCATGATGGGATTAACTTTTGTTAAATTAAACAATTTGATTATGATTATGTAGCTATCTAATCATGACTTTGGCCATGTCTTTGAGTATTCTTGATGATGATTATTCTTTAGATAATTTAAAATTGTATTGTTAATCATCAAAACAGGTCAGCTACTCTATTTTCTTGCCCGGTTGGTTGAGTGCAAGTATAAACAGAGGAGTACGGAGAATATTTTATTTGATACTCGAGTTATAACATTGCTTCACGAATTTAAACAAAAGATACAAATTTCGACCACACACGAGCAAACAGTATTATCAGATTCTTTAATTTTTTATCTGCCAGTTTTGATTTCGTCATATTTTTTTTCGTTCCATGGCTAAAATCGCACAAGCAACAACAACATTACCTCATTGCTTTAAAAGCCTCCGTCTATGGTGAGGTATAAGAGGATCGGATGTACGCAATCATACTCATGCTCGACAACCCACAATTAAAATTGCATCAACATATGTCGATCAATTGGTACTTCACAATATAAGATTTGCAGTCAATTTAGTGAATCATTTTGCTTTATTCCATCGTATTCCAAATTAAAAGAAGAGTGAAGATGCAGTAATCATTTAGTTTGCCAAACAACAAGAAGTGTTAATTAAATGCCGTGCTTATTTAGTTTGGTCTTATATTTTATGCTGCTTTTTTTTTTAACTACAACATGTCTGACTTTTATAATTACACTTACAATTATACCACCAAAAATAACGACAACGAAGATATGCATAGTAGTTACATGCATGTTGTGATCACTATTTTTAAGTTTTTGTGTTGGGTTCTGCTATGCACATTGTCTATTATATTGCCTAAATCAATAGTCTTACATTATATCATACGATCCCGAGTACGTTGTATTACTGACCTATGCTGTTAACTTCATTGTGATACCTAGGATATGCTAAGCATTGGGTTTCATGGTTCATTTATATGTAGTCGAGTACTACTCACATCTTTTATCCTGTCTTATATCTCATTCGTTGAGATCATGATATATATATATATATATATATATATATATATATATATATATATATATATATATATATATTACTTTGATATTATTTAAATACACACATCACGATTTCATTGAATATGCCAGAAGATGTGATAGATGTTAGATCAAGAAAACAACGGAAGCATAAAGTTACCTCCGGCCATGATCGTTTAGTTGTTGCCTTCGAACGGACAGCCTGCTGCAGAGATCAATTCCTGTGGAAAATAGAGCCTTCCAGCCTATGCCTATCTGAATGTTGTATAGCTATGATTGATGGAATATCACAGGCCTTTTATTTATAGGCTAGGTTAGGGACCCCCTTCCATATTCAACCGGCAATTAATTCCTCCCATCAAGGAAACATAATAATTGCCAATCAATCAGAATCAAATCTGATAACTAATACAGTCAATAATTGCAACGTATCTAGCCAATATAACGTATGGATACATTATACATGTGATCCACATTAGTGATTTATAAATAAATCAGTAGATTCTTACAATCAATTATATTGATTATAATTGATTCTAACATTCTCCCACTTGGATCACATGTTGAATGCTAGATAACACATCATAAGTGCAAAACGAAATGGCCATAATTTTAATGTCACTTAGATCTATTGACTACCAAACTTAGACTGAAAATACAACACATGAATCAAGGCTGTCATGCTTTTGATGTCAAGCACTCCCTTCCAAGAATTAAAATGCATCATATACTGAATCGAACACAATGAATGATTTACTATAAATCATCTCAAAATGGGTCCACGTCTATGGATCAAATAGATTCTACAACTTTAAATGCGCATATTCAAAGTCAACAAATGTCTAGACAAAATAAGATCAAAGTACAATAAATCAAGGAGAATTAAAAAGTCTCATATCAGCAGCATGATCCCTGAAAACATTAACCGGTAATCCTTTAGTCATAGGATCAGCAACCATTGACTCCGTACTAATGCGTTCAATGTTTACTTCTCCTTGTTTAACATGATCTCTGACCTTCAAATACTTTATGTCGATATATTTTCTGCGACTCCCACTTTTGTTGTTTTTCACAAAGAACACAGCAGCTGTATTGTCGCAGAAAATCTTTATAGATCTACCAACAATATCGACAACCTTAAGACCACAGATGAAATTTCTCATCCATAAGGCATGTGATGTAGCTTCATAGCATGCAATAAATTCAGCCTCCATTGTGGATGAATCAATAATTGATTGCTTCTTACTCCTCCAAGATACAGCTTCTCCAGCAAAAAAAGATTTATCCAGAAGTAGACTTACTCGTATCCACACAACCAGAGTAATCAGAATCAGAATATCCAATGACTTCCAAATTCTTTGATCGTCTGTATGTGAGCTTATGATCTTTGGTTCCTTGTAAATATCTCAACACCCTCTTGGTGCTTTTCAATGAGCCATACCAGGGTTGCTTTGATATCTAACAAGCACTCCCACGTCAAATGCAATATCAGGTCTGGTACAGACTAATGCATACATAAGGCTCCCAATGAGCGAGGCATATGAAATGCTTTTCATTTGATCCTGCTCCAATGCATTCTTAGGGCACTGGTCCAAACTGAACTTTTCTCCTTTGACAATAGGTGATGCAATAGACGCACAATTCTGCATAGCAAATTTCTCAAGTACTTTGATGATGTAGGCCTTCTGAGAAAGACCAAATATTTTACTTTTTCTATCTCTGTGAATATCTATGACAAGGACATAAGAGGCTTCACCCATATCCTTCATATCAAAGTTCAAAGCGAGAAATAGCTTAGTCTCATGTAATAACCCAAGATCACTGCTTGCTAGTATAATATCATCCACATATAGGACTAAGAAAATATATTTGCATCCACTCATCTTGAGGTATATACATTGATCAACAATGTTCTCTACGAAACCGAATGAAGAGATTACCTCATGAATCCTGAAGTTCCATTAACGTGAAGCTTGTTTAATCCCATATATGGATTTATTCAATTTGCAAACCAGTTGATCATTATCAGAATTGACAAAGCCTTCAGGTTGAAGCATGTATTCCTCTTCATCAAGAACCTCATTCAAAAACGCAGTTTTCACATCCATTTGATGTAGTTCGAGACCAAAATAAGCTACTAATGCCATGATTATCCGAAATGAATCCTTCTTTGAGACTGGAGAGAAGGTTTCATGGTAATCAATGCCTTCCTTTTGAGAGAAACCTTTGGTTACAAATCTGACTTTATATCGTCCATGTTACCAAACGAGTCTCTTTTGGTCTTAAAGACCCATTTGCATCCTACCACAGAGGCTCTGTTTGGTAACAAAACAAGTTCCCAGACATTGTTTTTAGCCATCGATTCCATCTTTTCTTTCATGGCATCATACCATAGTGACGATTTGTCACAACTTATGGCTTGTGAAAACGAGATAGGGTCATGATTTAGTCCAATGTCATAGTCGGGCTCTTGAAGATATACAACATAATCGCTAGAAATTGATGACCTTTTAGTGCTTGAGGATCTTCGTACTCCCACTGGTTCAGTAGATGTGGGATTAGTGGGTTCAATATGTTCTTGATGTGATTCTTCAATTTGAGGTTGCACAATTGGTGGCTTTTCATTATTATGAATATCAACCGAATTGTCTACATATAAAGGTACAACATGTGTATCCCTTACTTTCTCAAAATTGAATTCTCGATTCGAATCACTCCCACTAACTTCATGATCCTCTAGAAACTTAGCATTTCTAGCTTCAACCACTTTTGGAGTATGTGAAGGACAATAAAATCTATATCATTTGGAGTTAACTGTATATCCAATAAAATAATTGTTTTTCGTTTGTTCATCCAGTTTCCTTATGCTTGGGTTGAATACCCTAACTTCAACTGGACAACCCCATATGTACAAATGTTTTAAACTCGGTTTCCAACCATTCTACGACTCGAAAGGTGTTTTAGGAACGTCCTTAGATAGAACCCTATTTAAAACATACACAGCTGTTTTTAGAGCTTCACTCCAAAAGGATATAGGCAAATTCGTTGTGCTAATCATGCTCCTGACCATGTCCATAAGAGTTTGATTCCTCCTTTCAGCAACACCATTTTGTTGTGGTGTACCAGGCATGGTGTATTGAGCAACAATACCCTCCTTTTGAAGGAATTCAACAAATAGACCAATCATTTGTCCTTTTTTCTGTGTAACGTCCATAATATTCACCACCTCTATCAGATCAAACAATTTTAAGTGTCTTCTCCTTTTGTTTCTCTATTTCTAATTTGAAAATTTTGAACACATCAAGTGCTTCAGATTTTGCAAATAGAAGATAGAGATACATGAACCTTGAATAATCGTCGATAAATGAAATAAAGTATTTCTGACCATTCAAGCAAGGTGTGTGAAACGGTCCACAGATATCCGTGTGTATGATTTCAAGAGGTTGAGAACTTCTTTTGGCACCCTTAATGGTCTTGTTGGTTTGCTTGCCCTTTATGCATCCCACACATGTACCTAAACCAGTGAAGTCTAGAGTTTGTAAAACTCCTTCATTCACCAATCTTTTCATTCTTTCGATTGAGATATGTCCCAACCTTTTACGCCAAAGACTTGATGAGTTCTCATTGATAATTCAATGCTTTGTACCAATTTCTGTTAAAAGAGTATGCTCATAAATGGGATCTAACTCAAGTTGAAACAAAAAAAACATTCAATTTCGCAGAACCAATAACTTTATTCTCTTTCAAAATATTCATTACAAAAAGATGTGAATTGAAATCATATCCAATAATCAAAAGTCTTGAAAGAGAAACTAAATTTCTGAAAAAAGAAGGTACATAAAAAGTGTTTTCCAAATCAAGTTGAAAACCAGTCTTCAAAATAAGCCTATAAGATCCCACTCCTTCAACAGTAAAGTGTATCCGGTTTTTAGAATAGATGCATTGCTCACTTTCATTTGGCTTCCTCAGGTTTAGAAAGCGCTGCATGGTTTTCGCAATGTGAATTGTAGAACCACAATCAATCCATCATGTATTATCAGAAACCTCAGTAAAATTAGATTAATGACACACAAAGGATAAATTTTTTTTCTTCTCCAGCTATCCCTTAACTTCAGGCAATCTTTCTTCCAGTGTTCATTTTTCTTGTAAAACCGACATTTGTCTTTATCGCCGGTTTTCTTCATTGGAACACATTTTCCCTTGTCAGCATTTCTCTTAAAATGAGCCGCAAGATGCACAGACTCAATGGACTCATTCTTCAACCTCTGCTCCTATTGATCACACATGGTCAACAGTTTATTAATTAACCAGTTTTCTTTATGTGCGTTGTACGAGATCTTGAATGGAGTGAACTCCGATGGGAGATGGTTGAGTATGAAATGCAACAGGAATGGCTCCGAGATTTCAACATTTAGGGAGCTTAATTTAGCAACATTGTCCCTCATCTCCATGATATGCTCACGCACACCACGACTTCTGTCATGGGTCATGTTTGAAAACCTGTTCATAAGGATGCTGGGTACCGCCTTGTCAGAGCTTACAAATTGATCATCAATGGCTTTCATGTAAGCTTTGACATTATCAAGATTAGGGATAGAGCCCCTAATGCTTGGACTTATATGAGACTTGATGAGCATCATGCTGAGGCGATTAGATCGCTCCTAGCGCTCATAACTAGACCTTTCAGATGACGTACTTGATTCCGTCAGATTTTGTGGTTTCTCCTTACGGAGTGACATGACTAAGTCCATACACCCTAACGTCAAAAGGATAATATCCTTCCATCCAGTGTGATTGTTACCAGTTAGCATTGGATTACTAGCAGAATCAAATGACGCAGTAGTGAGAATAACTGCATAACCAAAGAAACATAGATCATGCTATGAACATATATAACCAGAATGAATTAATCAAGTTAATTCAAATAGTATATTCTAAACCTTCATGTGGATAGAGGTCGGATTCATGCATAGAATATACATAAAACGGTATGAAATTAGACACGCCAAAATATTTCCGTACCTGTGGGCATAGAAAAAGTTTATGTTTAATTTTCTTGATTAATAAAACAACCACTTCTCTGTGGGGTAGAATGATTACTTTATTAATCAACACCATAGTTATGATGACATTTTATTTTCTCTATATCTTACAATTTTAAGATGATGTGGCTAATCTTAAAATTAAGAAAATAATCCTTAATATGTCACCAACATATAGTTATTTTTTAAAACCCTTTATATGACATCCACAAAAGTTAAAATCATAATAAAAATGTGAAATGAACCAATTCGGAAGTATCCCAGGAAAGATCATGAATCAATTTTCTAGACAGTATTACCATTCCACGTAAAATCCCAGGCTATACGGTGGGGTCACAACGGTCCCGCTTAAGTACCGATTCTAGATATAAATTACGCGTACGGTGTATTTATCACATTTTTAATAATTCAACTTTTGCATTTGCCATAACTTTTCTCAAATGGATACATAATCAAAGTCATGATAAACCAAGCGTACAAATACCAATAAGTATGGTCGAATAGTCATAGTCCAAATGAACTAAGTCCAAAACATTAAACCATTAGCAAAGTTTGACCGTGGGCCTTATTGGCATAGCCCAATCAGAATTTGTAAAGAGTGCAATTTATTTTTTTTTGTGTAGGTCTGGAACAGGCCCAGCGAAAAAAAAATTTACCCTCAATTCCCAAAATTTTTTTTAAAAAAAGTTTGATTTCAAAGTTTCGCTGAAATACAAGTAGCGACACCTGTTGGAATTTACATAGTAGATCCGTTACCCGAGGATCACTTAAGAGAACACAAAAGCAAAGTAAATAAATGCGGAAGTGTACCTTGCTCTATTGGTTAACGCTGTAGTGGTTGACACGCGTGACAACTGTGTCTTCCAAGAGATTGCATGAACCCAACAGTTGTTGAATTCACTAACAAAATATAAACAACTACCACTACTATTCCGATAGAGAGAATAGGTAGTATGTTTTTCTCTCGAAAGTGTTATATATATATATATATATATATATATATATATATATATATATATATATATATATATATATATATATATAGACACACACACGTGTTTTCTGTAAAAGTTCAAAGGAACAAAAAACCTTCTGAACTTTCAAATGAAAGCAACGAAATGAAGGCAACAGAAAAGCTTCAGAACTTTGCTAAAGTGCAAAGTAACAGAAGCAAAACTGAAACTTCTGTAAATCCTTTTCCTTTTTGTTCTTCTATCCCACACTTTGCACCCCCCCCCCCCCCCCACACACACACACATATATATATATATTAGCTGATTAAGGAGAACGTTTTGCTAAACGTCTCAATACATTAAACTTCAGCAAATGAAACGTTTGAAATAAATTGAAATTTCAAGTTTCTAAACGTTTCATTTTGATTAATGTATGAAACGGCACCTTTTAATATATATAATAAATTATATATATTAAATAGCTTACTTAAAACACTTCGAGAAGAATACTCGTGGGCTCTTGTCCCTCAGGGACCAGATGTCATTAATAATACGGTCTCGACTTTACGAGTCCTATCATCAAGGACTGTAACCGTATGACTGTCTACACATTTAGTGATCCATTCAGATTACACTGCATCCACTAATATACCGAAGTGATCACTAAACGCGTGGATACGAACAAATATTATGTAACATTAGTAACATATAATATATAACATACATAAGTCCACCTGTATTTGATATGTAACTTAAGTCACACGTGTCGTGCACTACACGTATGAGCATATCAAATCCAACAACACCATCTTTGAATATCAAATTCGAATATTTTATTTATCTATTTCCTAAACGGTGACAACTTCAAACAGAGAAAATTCCATATGTAACCATAGATTA
This sequence comes from Eustoma russellianum, assembly GCA_036186865.1. Lineage (NCBI taxonomy): Eukaryota > Viridiplantae > Streptophyta > Magnoliopsida > Gentianales > Gentianaceae > Eustoma > Eustoma russellianum. The sequence continues at coordinate 1,292,667 of AP025072.1, read as the reverse complement.
CCATCAAGACATGCATGTAGCAAATAATCAAACTTTACATTTGTAATATTACAACATGCCATAACATCTACATCTAAAATATGCAAACGCAGTTCATCCATCAGCATATGTAGCTACAAGAATATGGTAGAAACTTTGAAAAAAATATGTAGGCAGTAACAGCAAAAGCAAAAGCACAAGCAAAAGCTTTACATATTACATATTAGCAAACCTAGAAACTCTGCAGCCGTTAATGAAACTGCCCTCATCCAAACCACAAATTTTCCAAAAATACATAGTACGCACGAGTTTAATCAAAAATCTAACGCCTCGAAAACAATAATCACGTAACATTTGAACGATTAAAAAGCATCAAAAATTATGGAAGAAAGTTTTCGAAATACAAACGATATGGTCAGAGGTGAATCTGATACCAAATGTTAGGCCAAGAAAACAACGGAAGCATAAAGTTACCTCCGGCCATGATCGCTTAGTCGTTGCCTTCGAACGGACAGCATGCTGTAGAGATCAATTCCTATGAGAAATAGAGCCTTTCAGCCTATGCATATCTGAATGTTGTATAGCTATGATTGATGGAATATCACATGCCTTTCATTTATAGGCTAGGCCAGGGACCTCCTTCCATATTCAACTAGCAATTAATTCCTTCCATCAAGGAAACATAATAATTGTCAATCAATTAGAATCAAATCTGATAATTAATGCAGTCAATAATTGCAACGTATCTAGCCAATATATCGTACGAATACATTATACATGTGATCAACATTAGTGATTTATAAATAAATCACCAGATTCTTGCCATCAATTATATTGATTATAATTGACTCTAACAATAGAAGCTTAGATAGAAAATCTACCCTCCATTTTATAAGCAGATTATTTAGAGATGTCCAATTTCTGGAGTCTGCCCCCAATTTGATCCCATGTCCAAGTGTGCCTTTGCCGAATTCTAAAAGAATAGTGGTTTCTCATTTGTTTGTTTTTTCACTCTCACGCGTTCGAACAGCTGAACCATTATCTTACATAAAAATATAAGAGAAGACTCAGCGTCTCTATGCAAAAGCAGAAGACCAGTATATCGAAAACGCTTGTTTTTTAGTCTACCGATATTTAATGGTGATGATGATAACGATGATGATAACAACAACAATAATAACAAACGGTTTTGAAAAAATTTACTTGCTACTCGCAGTCAATGCCTGAAAGACCTTGCATGCATGGAGCTGTAAAATGGCAAGCTAAGTGGAAGAAAGCAATGCGCATGTCTCGTTCGTTGGGATGGAATCCTTGTTGAAACTTGGGCTTACATGAGGTTCATATCCACTCAAAACCTTAAGGCAATGGGTGGTGGTACCTCATCCTCATATAAGCCATGCATTTTTTCTCAAATTAGCCAATGTGGGATTCTCAACACCCGCCCTCACGTGGCAACGTGGCTTGACATAAACACGCGCCTTACAATCTGCCCTCAATCACAAACCATAAGCCAGGCATGAACATCTGGACTTAGGTGAGGGAAAACATTAAGTGGCCAACCATGGGTCACGCAAGGGGTGAGTCCACATTATTAGCCAATGTGGGATTCTCAACGTCCGCCCTCACGTGGCAACGTGACTTGACATACACACGCGCCTTACAATCCGCCCTCAATCACAAACCATAAGCCAGGCATGAACTTATGGACTTATGTGAACATTAAGTGGCCAACCATGGGTCACGCAAGGGGTGAGTCCACATTTTAAACATGCTCTGATACCATGTTGAAACTTGGGCTTACATGAGTGAGGCTCATATCCACTCAAAACCTTAAGCAATGGGTGGTGGTACCTCATCCTCATATAAGCCATGCATTTTTTCTCAAAGTATCCAATGTGGGATTCTAAAAAATCATCTCTTTTATTTTATTTTTTTAATATTTCTTATTAATGAAAAAATAACTAAAAGCATATGTATAATATATGGTGTGTATGTTTATAATTAGTTTTTCATTGTGAAGAGATTTTGTGGAGAATTTCATCCCCCTTCATTTTAGACTGAAAATCATTTTAGACTGAAAATGTCATCGATAAATGAAGTGGGTTTATGAAATTCAAAAGGATTTTTGTTTTATGAAAATCTGCATAATACGTGCTGAAGTCGGCCCGTAAACTCCTTGGGCTTTGGCGTTCAAAAAGGTTGCTTAATGATTAGCGAGAAAAGCAACAATAATACTCTTTACCTATAAATTGTGTTTTATATTTAATAATATGTTTTAGCATTTGGCTGAATCATTGTTTCTACGATACGGAATCAAATTCTCTATCACTTATGCTGAATGTATTGTTTATTTGTCTCTCACCCTCCTTAGACACTAACGATAGCTTTTACTGTCGTTGGGATATACTAGGTATGAATATTATTGTTGTTGTATTGATTTTTCGACACCGATTCTGTTGTATAACGCAGCGTACTATGATGTCGCTTATACTCAAGTAAAGTCTATGAAATTCAAATTTCATATTCAACATTCATCCGGTGTTACTGTCACCATGTTATATGGTGTGTCTGACACTGTAAATTATTTCTTTCTATTTATCAGTACACTTCTATTCACTCAAATACATTTAACATCCTTTTAAACATAATAAACACATTTCAAACATTTTCATTCTCAAAAAAAAAAAAAAACTTATTCAGTCTTTTTATAAACATTAATAAATCAATAATCTTTTTGCCAAACAAAACGACAAATTGCCTCACAACAATGGACATCAAGATCTCTAGCGTCTAAGAGATGATTTCTTCAAATGCGTATAGACCACTAAAATTAGGTGTTGCTTCCTTTTCTCCGCATGTAACATCTCATTCACCGAACAACATTTTTATATATTCATACTTAGTTGGTGGGTTTCAAAATTAATGAATGGGTATCAAGGGAATGATACCCGTTCTTTGTGATTGTTTGAAAGATATGAGAATCAATCTATGGACATCAAAACCCCTCCAAACTCATACATTGATGATATACGAGTGAATCACTCGGGTATCATACTCATTCTTCTATTCTGGCATGTCACAATGTACCATCCCTGCTCCACCTCGTGCCACTGCCTTGTCATCGTGTGCCATCCTTGCGCCATCATCTCACCACCATCCTGCCACCACCGTGTCACTACTGCCACCTCGCCACCACATTGTCGTCAATGCACACCACCACGCCACCACCCTATTGCCACCCACCACCACTGCTCGGCCACCATCCGGCCGCATCACCGTCGCCATTGCACTGCCACTACGCATCACCCTACCACCACCTTGCGACCACCATGCTACCATCCCACCACCACGCCACCATCATGCATGTTTTTAATTCTTATTCATTCTTATATGTGTTCCAAACATCATGTATGATAGTGATACTTATTTGAGCTTCTATGCCAAACTTATATGTGTATATAGCTCAAACTCATTTACATTCCAGCATTTATCATTCCGATTCAAATATCGATACACAAGTTCAAGCCAAACGCCCCCTTAGTTAATTCATTTGCAATGTATTTTTCATATTGAATGTAATCTTGCTAAATGGACTAATTTTGAAGTTTCAGCACAATATGTGTCTTTATTGTGTATATCTTAATGTGCTTTTATATTTTCATCTACACCTTTTTCACATTGTACCATTCATCGCCTTTGTCGACAACTATGGCCGTTGTATTTAGATTCTACAGTAAGTTTGTAATATTCAGCTTGCATATGTAACTATTACTTTTGTCAATTTTGGCCATAAAACGTTCACCTACAGCTATTAATTAGTTTAACTCTTTTGCAAGGTTTAAAAGTTTTTGTTTTTTCATTTTAGATATGAAAATCACGTGCAAAAGAATAAAACAATTAGTAGTTATGTGTACACGTCGGGAATCGTAAACTTATAGCGTAAAAGTGTAAAAAATTAATAAGTATAGGTCTATGTTGAAAATTGCAAATTTATAGTGTAATATAGACATAATAGTAATAGTTATAGTCAATCAAATGTCATTTTGAGAATCACATAATATTTTTCATTTACTGTACGTTTTTCTACAGTTGGGTTTTCAATTCTTATTTTAATTGAAGAGATTTATTTACTAACCGATAGTTATCTATCTTATATCTATTCACATAAAAAATAAAATCAATATTTTTATGATGTAGTTCAGTTGATATTCAGATGATAAATTATCTTAGAAAAAAATAAAACCAGGGGGTTAGTACCAAGCATGCCTCTAATATTATCATTTGCTTATCAAGTAAAATCTAATTACTAGAATTGTTAGTAATTGAACAAAAATAAAAGGAAGAGCCTAAGTACACTCCTAATTAGGCTAATGCACACATTCACAGGGATGTAGTTGCAATTTTTTAGGTTAAAAGAAAAAAAAGAGAAGAAAAAACATAAAATTAGAATATTATAGCTTCCAACCTCATCCTTAGAGCAAAAGGCCATACATAGCTCTGAGGGCTTCACTGTCTCAATCCCAAAAATCATTGAGCACTGTAAAGAATGTAAATTACACAGGTTATCCACGAGTATATGAGTGAAATCCATTACGTGAAATTGAACCCCAACCAGTAAAGGTCCCTGCCACACCCAGTCCCAAAAGTAGTGTAGGGATGTAAATCAGGTACCCAACGGCCCGCTAGCAGAAGCTACAGTAGTTTGCATAAGGAGCCCCAGTACTGTAGGCTTGTCTGCATAAGGAACCCCCAGCAGTGTAGGCAAGCCTACAGGCCAAGAAGCTCCCACACTATGCACTTGCTGGGAAGGGGCTTTCTGCATAAGGAGCCCCCAGCACTGTAGGCTTATCTGCATAAGGAGCCCCCAGCAGTGTAGGCAAGCCTACAAGCCAAGAAGCTCCCACACTATGCACTTGCTGGGAAGGGGCTTTTTTGCCTTTGGCAAGAATTGAACCTCTGACCTCCCTTTCGAGAACCTATGCCGGAACCAGTTGGGCTATGTTCTGGGGACGAGTGAGATCCATTACATCTGCTATGTGAGTGAGATCCATTACATTTGCTATGTGAGTGAGACCCATTACCTCGACGTTTCAAAATAAAATCATATGGTCTCAAATATAGTGGTCCAACTGTAGTATCTTTCACAATACAGTAAGCGTTGCATATGAGTCTCACATATGTTAATAGTCTCTTTCACAATGCAGTAAGCCATTTGTATATTATAAGTGGATCCATTACGTCAATATTTGAAAATAAAATTCTATACTCTCAAATAATAAATATTGAATGATCTATCTCACAATGACGTGATCATTATATATGAATTTTACATATAAGATTCACTACATTGTGACAGAAGCCAATGACTAACCATGATTTTTTAAGAACAAAAGTTGTGGTCTCGATTTTTTCTTTTTATAAAGAAAAACTATAAGTTTTATTTTTCCAAATATTTGAATAACATACAGAAATATTACACTGAATGGTCCAGTATAATTAGTATCATTAACATCTCAATATTCAATTTTCCTTTAAACCAAATGTGATCAGTCTGAAATTTGGACTTTGATACACATAAAACTATTACAACAACAACAACATTACCCCATTGTCTTAAAGTTTCGCGCCTATGGCGTATTCTAGAGGGGTCGGATGTACGCAATTATACTCATGTGTTAGAAACACACAGAGAAAATTGCATCAAGCTATGTCAATCAACTGCTATTTTACAATATAAGAAACGCATCTAATTTAGTGAGTCATTTTTCCTTATTGTACCATATTCCAAACTATTAATACATAATTCTATCTTTGCTAAAGTATCAGCGTAGCGAATGTGCTCTTTATGATACATCCGATAATTTCGATTGCTAAATCCAATTTACGCTTTTAGATAAATTTGCATGGAGGAATTTTGGCCATAAATAGTGAGAAGTATCAACAATTTCACAAGGAATAAAGAGAAAATACAGCGTTCCCAGTGCACCAGGCTTACGCGTCTGGAGAGGGGCCAGATCGGTTTGCGATTTGATTACGCAGTTTTATCTTACATTTTGTGCAAGAAGTTGTTTCTGCAGCTCGAACACGTAACTTTAAAGTTACAGAACAATAATTTTACCAGTTGTTACAAGAACCGTCTTGAAAGAAGAAAAAATACGGCGATGATCCTTAAATATATCACTAATCATTTGACCAAAATGTAATATTTAAACTTGATGACAGCCTTAGATTTGGTATACTCAAAGGCAACTCAACACATGCAAATTTATCACACACACCATACCTATTCATATATACACAAATATATAGAAAGAGAATATCAAAAATATTGTTTTTTATAAGAAAAATTACAATTATTGTAGTTTGGAAAGTAACTCTAATTGTATAATACATGATTTTATCAAAATTGTATGAAAGCCTTGTTATGATTTTGTTAAAATAGTTATTCATTCGCTTTGACCGAAGACAACACGTGTCAAAATCGTGGTCTGTATCACATTTTTCTGAAAAACGTGATGCACATCACAGTTTTATAAAAATAGTTTCGGAGCAAGTGGTAAGGTCGCTGTTTTGTAATCTTCAACTCACGTGTTCGAGCCGTAAAAACAGTCTCGTGTTCGAGCCGTAAAAACAGTCTCAGTGTAGGGTAAGATTGCGTATATCAGATTGCGAAGTGCTTGGGTCATTTTCAGTACCTTACACAAACACGGGAGGCTAATGCGCTGGAAACGTCATGGTTTGACAGAATTTAAAGAATTCAGACATCTAAATCTAAATGTCTGGTCTGAATATGTCCTTACAAGTTCTCCTAACATTATTAGCACTGGTACATCGTATACGATACTCCAATTTATTCAAATTTTTTTAATATCTAAGATCGATTTATTGGCAAAAACGATCATCCGATGGTTCAACAATTATAGACTCAAACCGTCAAGGCTATAGTACATATAATAGTGGCTAAAATTACTAGTGAAAAATATATAAAAGATGGTTGTATAAAAATAAAAAATATAAGTGCTAATTGTATAATACTTGTGAAAACTGAAGGGCAAAGATGCAAAGATAATTTCAATGTAAACTGTAAAAGTAACGTACATACAACAGTTTTAACATGAATTTAACGCAAAAAGGATTCATGAATCTTCGAAGTTAATTTCAACAGTTATACACACACTACTCACGTGTCTCCGGGTTGAGATCAGGAGAGGCAGAAAGTGAGGCAAAATATGAAGTCTATAATCACGCACTATGACGTGCAAGCAACTCTTTTTTTGTAAAAACAAAAAAAAAATTAAACCTCTTTCCTTTTGTGCACGTGGCAACGCGTGATTGGACGTTTTATGTTTTGTATCACTTTCTGCCTGTTCTGATGTCAACCAGTGCCCCTCCTCTATTTATCTCTTTTTGGCCATAAAGTGTCTATTATGTAATTGTTTTTGGAATATTTTAAAATTGGTAGTCTCTAATAGTAATTGTTGTTCATTGAACGTTTCTCTCTTATTGCTCTCTAATACTAGTTTTTGAGCTGCTTTGTTATATTATTTGTGGTTTCTTTATTGAATATCCTGTCCAAGTTTCGATTTTTGATGCACTTCTTTCTCTCTTTTAGGATATCAATTTTCAGTTTTTTTCCTTCAATAGTACACTATTAGCACACTATATTCTTATTATTGTGTCATCTATACATGTATATATACTAATACACTAATACACTACTGATACACCATATTCCTATTATTGTGTCATCTATGCAGGTACATATAAAGTTGACAGTCTCACAAAATCCCTATCTATTAGGATGTATGTATTGTTTGTGTGTCACTAACCTTCTTAGACAATAAAGATAGCTTTTCATATCGTTGTGATATACTGAGTATGATTGTTGTTGTAATTTTCAGTCTTTTGGAAGCTTCTCCGAAAAGAAAGCTAATAATAATAATCTTTGTTGTAATTTTCAGTCTTTTGGAAGCTTCTCCCAGAAAAACTAAGGGAAAATCACCTTTTGCCCTCGTGTGCTTTGGTCATTCAGTCGATTGCCCCCCTGAGGTTTAAAATTACATACATAACCCCCTGTGCTTTTGGACTGATGAGAAAATGGCATTTCTGTAATTTTTTTCTGCCGGAGGTGCTGTAAGGACAAAAATACCCTGTCACCAACGTCTCTGAAAAACGAGGAAAAGAGGTACGATTGAGGTAATCAATCTTCAAAAAACCAACAAAATATAAGGCAACTATCTCTCTTCCGTTTGAACCTATCTAACACGCATAAGGAGAAGCTTTGGTGGAAGAAGAATTCAGCTAAGCTGAAACTTGCGTTTTAGTTGTGTTGGTAAGCACGGGAGATTGTTGCTGCAGTCGTAGAAGGAACAGAGAGCTATTGTTTCTTCCAGAAACAGAGAAACTGCTGTTGATTCTTGCAGAAACAGTGTATATCAGTAAAAGGTTAGTTAATAATGGGAATCTGATGATGTTTTCTTCACACTGTGTCTTTTTTTGGTTTGTCGATGGTGTCTCATTTGTGTATGGATTCAAGTCTGTGTGTGAAAATTGCATTCATGTTGTTGTTGTGTATTCTGTTACAGCATGAATAGGTGTACGTAAAAGGATTTGCATGGATGTTGTTGTTGTGTAAGTAGATGGATTTGTTAATTAATGTGTAGTTTAAATGAATTAACTTTAAGTTGATGCCATGGTATAGTAAAGTTTTGAATGGATGTGTCTGCAGTAAGCGTTAAAGACAGTAACAAAATAGATACAAGGGAGAATTAAGTGTATGTGCGATGACTGGAGGTAATAAAGACAGCATGGTAATAGGTGGTAGAAAAATCACCCCTACGAAGAGGAAAAGAAACCTTTTATGCAAGGACAAAAGGGTCAATTTGCACCAAGTAGAATTGAGCTGTCAAAAGACTCTACAAATGTTGCAGCTACAGCCCCAAGGGAATCATCTTCACATTCCGAAGCATTCTTGGATGTAGAACAAAGGGAACATATTCAATTCACCCACTTTGAAACTGGTATAGAATCTGAGAGAGTTCAAGGTGATGCAGCTCCAGTTGGTACCTTTGAGGGTCTAGATTACATTCTAGATGATGACATCTTCTGGGATTTTGCTTCTAAACAGATCCTAGAACCCACTCGTTCAGGTGAATCTGAAGAACAAAGAAATGATGTACATGTTGAAGGTACATGTTAGGATCTTGTTAATTTAGTGATATGATCCAAAATAGTTATTGTTTTTGTTTGGAAACAGTATGTGCATTTTACATGTATTTGACTGTTTTTCCATGAATTTGAAGTACAAAGCTGTGAAGTTATACTACATGATGATACCGGAGGCATAGAGTTTGGTGACTGGAATGAACAAGTGGAAGATGAATACGTACTGTTGCATAGGACTGAAGAAGATGTGGTGAAAGGATACTGTGATTTTGATTTTGAGGAAGAATTTAGTAAGACAACGTTTGAATTGAGGGTCGGGCAGAAATTTGCATCTGCTAAGAAGTTTAGAGAGGCACTTATTGAGTGGAATATAAGGGGTGGGTATGAAGTAAAGTATCAAAAAAATGAAGGTATAAGGGTGACAACTTCATGTGCTAGGGCTGTACATGGAGGATTCATGGTTCTAAGATTGGGAAGGAGTCAGCCTTTATGATTAAGACATTGAAAGGTGAACATAGATGTGACGGGAATACACCAACATACACTGTACTTCCAGGTACTTGAGCAAAAAATACAAGCAACACTTCATGGACCACCCTGATGCACACAGTAAAAGTCTTAAAAACCAAGTGAGAAGAGATATGATGGTTGATGTGAGCCGGTCATAGGTGTATAAGGCAAAACAGAAGGCGAATGAGGACATTGAAGGTTTGGAGATGGAACAGTTTGCATAATTATAGGACTACGCGGAGATGATTAGAAGGACTAATCCTGGCAGTGAATTGCGGATTAAAAACACTGTATTGGATGTGAGGTCACCTCCAAAGTTTGAGAGATTATTTGTGTGTTTCAATGCTTGCATGATAGGGTTTGTTAATGGTTGTAGACCTATATTTGGTCTTGATGGATGTTTTTTGAAAGGTAGCTTAAAGGGTCAGCTGCTTAGTGCTATTGGAAGAGATGGAAATGACAATATGTTCCCAATTGCCTTTTGTGTATGTGAAGCAGAGAACTTTAGCAGTTGGAAATAGTTCTTGGAGCATCTGTCAGAGTGTATTGGTGAAAGGGCAGACAACCAACAATACACAATTATAAGTGATAGGCAAAAGGGACTAGTGCATGCTGTTAACACAGTTTTTCTTTCATGCGAGCAAAGGTTCTGTGTTAGGCATATGTACCAAAACTTTAAGCAATGATTTAGTGGTAAAGAAGTGGGTGATCTTCTATGAGCATGTGCTGCTGCCTCACATCCAGGTGATTTCAACAGGCACATGGCAGCCCTAACAACTTTGAATGAGGATGCTGCAAAGTGGCTGCAGAACATTCCATCCAATCTGTGGTCAAAAGCTTTTTCCTATACTTCAAGTAAGTGTGATGTCCTGGTTAACAACTTATCTGAGTCATTTAATGTGAAGCATTCTCGAAGCTAGAGAAATGCCAATTATACATATGATGGAGTTCATCAGAAAGCATACAATGGCAAGGATGAATTGCAAGAGGGTTGTGATCAATTCTTATGAGGGCTTAGTGAGCCCGAATGTGGTTGCAAAGATTGAGAAAATAAAGGCAACTAGCAGACACTACATTGCCATCATGGCTGCAAGAAAGATATTTGAAGTCTCAAGTGGAGCTGGAACATATGTTGTTGATCTAAATACAAGGGAGTGCACATGCAGATTATTTCAACTAGTTGGACATCCCTGTAGACATGCAATTGCTGCAATTCAGACGGAAAGGGGGTCACTTCTTAATTATGTGCATTCGTACTCTTCGAAGGACATGTATGTACAGGCCTACGCACTAGTGTTGTATCCCATACCATCTAGCATCTAGTGGGTTCATACCAACTTTGTACCGATCCTTCCACCCGATGTCAGGAAACAAGCAGGCAGGCCGAAAAAGCAAAGGATCAGACAAAATGACGAACCAAGGAAGCACTCTGACCGGGCAACCAGGAAGGGTCTTGACATTCATTGCAACAAATGTAAGCAGAAAGGGCACAATGCGAGATCATGCGTTGGTCCTGTCCATCCTTCCGCAAACGTGAACAAGGTATTTGTATTTTTGTTGTTTAAGCATTTGTTTGATGCAGTACGTTACTGATTTATTAAGCGTTTGTTTGATGCAGAGACAGAGGACAACGAATGCATCAACCAATGGAGCTGCTAGTTCATTACAAGTATCAGCTGAAGGGTCAACCCCTATTGAACTGAACATTTGCCTGGGAACACAGTTGTAACCAAAGGAGACTGTTTTGACATTTTGCTATGTATCAGTTTTGACATTTTTCTATGTATCAGTTTTGACATTTGGCTATGTATCAGTTTTGACATTTGGCTATGTATCAGCTCTGAGTGTGTTGATATGTGATGGGCATTTGGCTATTTATATAAGATTAGAATAAGGATGTTTGGCATTGCCAACTCTGATTCATTCTCTGTGTCAACGCATCAAACACCAGGGTATATTGTTCCAATCCTGTAGATTCTGATATACATTGTGCTTCAAGTCATTGCATCAAACACATTCAAACACATTGCATATTTTAACAATCGCTGGGTAAAAATACAAAAAAGAAAGCACAAACCAATATGATTGATGGCAAAAAGCAAAGTCAAATTTTTCATTCCCAAAACATCATCTTAAATAAACTTTATCTACATCTTTTCGCCCTGAGCCTAAACAACTATCATCGTTAACAACCAGAACCTATACAAAAATAAACATCATCACCAGCAGTAGCAGAAGTAGATGAAGTCAGATATCAAAAAATCATCAGCATCAGCAGCAGTAGCAGAAAATCATCAGCAGGAGTAGCAGGAACAATCGGCAGCAGCAGTAGCAGTAGCAAAAAATCATCATCAGGAAGAAAAATTCAGCAGCAGGAACAAAAAACATCATCAGCAGTAGCAGAAAAAAAACCAAAAGCAGCAGTAGCAGCATACAACAACCAGAAAAGAACCAAAAACAACCCCCAAAACCACCCCCAAAACCACTCCCAAAACCACCCCCAGACAAGAACCAAACAGCATCATCCTTCACGCAGCTTTATCATCAGAAGAAAACGCAGCAGCCAAGGCCTTCAACTTTGCCTTCATCTTCGCGTACTTCTCCGTCAGTCTCCTCAGCCTGGCCTCCACCTCATCAACTCTTGCAACATCATCATCTTGCTTTTCAGACATCCAGTAGTAATTATCCCAGAGCTTCCCGATCTCCACCTGTTCATCATATAAATTGCTCTCCACTCCCCTTCTGGGAGATACAACAGATTCTTCCACAACCTCTTTCAGATGAGGCATTTTGCTTGGTTTCCTGGGTGCACTCAGACCATCACCGGGATTTATTTTCTGTTTCTTCACCGGATGAGGCTGAGGGTTCTTGGAATCCATTTTTCTTTCATACAAGGCAGCTGGAAAAGCAGAGAGCTTGATTATGATGTTAAAAAATTGTTGAAGGGCTGGGCTATTTATAACCAGTACAGGGAGGTTACCCATTCATGCACAAAACTTTTGGTACTCTCAAGAAGATTTTTGGCATTCTCAAAATTCTTTCTTAAGAAAAAGGGGAATGCATGTCTTCATACCAACAGTCTTTTCTTCTGAAACAATGCAACATCATTACTAACATCGGTATAGACACCAGACACAGTCCATTGCATTTTGTAACAGCTCAAACAAATGCAATTAAACAGCATTTCATTGCACACACCACCAAATAACCTTCAATTCCCCAATGCAAATAATTACACCAAATTAACGTGCATCTCGCTGACACTCAGCACGCGTACCACATCTGTCAAACTTCAACATACTTACACGCAACAACACTACATTATCATGTCAAATACATAGAAACAACTAGGAAAATCATAGCTACACCTACAGACACACACATCATCATCTTCATTTGCGTGATGCTTTTCTTTATCAGCATTACTTCAAAATCAGTTCCTCTTGAAATGTTCATCTCCTCAATGTCTGCATTGCGTGTAAAATCTGATTGCACAGCACTTTCCATGCCTATTGGGTTGCACCACTTCCAGAAATCACATTTACCTACGTCACACACGAAATACATCCTGTCTTTTGAAGGTCTTTCCGTCCTTACAATTCTGATATCAGCATCTATTCCACATTTGCATCTCATTTGAACATACCTCGGATACTTACATCCACCACCCACGTAGCCACCATAGTTGTTACAGGAAGATGTGTCCATGGTAACTTCAATCTGAGTATGGAGTTTAACACCTTCAATTCGCAGAAGAAATGCAGAGAGAAAGCACGAACGGGCAAGGCAAGGGGTTGTATTTATTTATACTTAGCTGATTTGGTTAATCAGTTTAACATGACCTTTATGTTGGAGGGGGTATATTAGTCCAAGATTAAGCAAGATTAATTTATATTTTAAAATAGCCACTTAACGAGCGCGTGTAATGCACCTCCGGCAGAAAAAATTACAGAAATGCCATTTTCTCATCATTCCAAATGCACAGGGGGTTATGTATGTAATTTTAAACCTCAGGAAGGCAATCGACCGAATGGTCAAAGCACATAGGGGCAAAATGTGATTTTCCCAAAAACTAATAATAATCATCATCATCACAATAAGAATAATTCTCCATGTCCTTTCATGTTGATCTTCTCTCTCCTAACGTAGCGAACTATTGACCAGGGCATAGTACAGTTGGTACTCAGGTTGAGATTGCCAATAAGAGGTCATGAGTTCGAATTCAGGGACACGCACAATGTGTGTTCCTCTGCTGCCAAGCCAAAAGCCTGGTTTGTGGGGTCACCTTGTGTGGATAACTGCGTAAGATCTCACTCAATCTAGGAGGCCGTTGAATTCCTGATTTACATCTTCTATGTAGCTCTTTGGGACTGAGTAGTGGAAGTCCTTTTATGCAACCTTTTATCCTGTACTCAACCCAACCTTTGGGTTGGCTTTCAACCTTTTATGCCAACGTAGCGAACTATTAGTAGATATTTATGCAACATTTAATCCACCGTCTTCACTTAAATCAACTTTTCCTCTTTTTAATGATTCACCAAAAGCTTAATTTCCCCCTTAGCTGAAATCTCACAGGAAATCCCAAACAACAAGAGACTCCAAAAGGCAAAAACTACACTTCAATTCTTTGCAAAAAGCCAGCATTAATTTCTTTTTTCCATCTCAAATTTGCATCTGTATCTGTAAGGCGGAACTGGGATGTTGTGACCAATGTAAAAAAATTTATTATTTTCTTTTTTTGCTCTTCAAGCTTGAGGTGCAAGAAGGATGCATAAGAGTGCTTGATTCCAAATTTTCAAGCAACCGACAACTTTCGCCGTCTGTGGTTCATAGTTGAGCTGAAGCAGGAGGGGCCCATGAACCGTTGTGCTAATTACGTGGGGGCCCATTTTTCGTGCTAATTAAAGCGGGTGGGAATTTTGGTAACGGTTGACTGTGAAGTTCAGTTAAGTATTTTTTTCTTTTTAATGTTTGGATAGATTTGGTTTTTGGGTTCACATCAGCGTTTTCTTTTCTTTTCTTTTTCTGGGTTCTGATTCTTGGAATTGACTGCAAGAATGAGTTTCAGCACTGTTTTTTTGTTCTTTTTTGAATGGAATTGTTTTGAATAACTTAAATATTTTGTTGTGTTGAAAGGTGGAGAGCAAATGGGGTTCATTTCGGGGATTGTGATGGGGATGATGACAGGGATCTTGATAATGGCGGGTTGGCAGCGGATGATGAAGTATCGAAGTTCAAAGCGTGTGGGCAAGGTAAATTGTTCGAGATATATTTCTTGATGCTATTGAATCAGTGTGTAGTTTGCTGGGTTTTAAGAAAATCTTTTTTGGAACTTAAGATTTTATGGCTTTGTTCTTTTTGGGTTCTTACTATTTAGGATTGTGAGTTTCATAGTTGTGAATGTTGTTATACTTGAGTTTTGATTTGGATGCCTTTTGAATTATTTTCTCGAATATATGGAATTGATGTAAATTGTGCATTTGGGTTGGGTAATTGTGGGTGGGGGAGGGGGGAGGGGGGAGTTTACTTGATAGGATCAAGTTATGCTTTCTGATTGCATTTGATTATCTCTGCTATGGATTTGAAGCTTGATGTTGTTCTTGGTTTGCAGTAGGGTTTAAAATAGGTGTGCGTAACCTTATGTAGCTTTTTTAATGTTGCAAAGGAATGAGATTTATCTTACGTTGTTGCATCATAATGTGGAGACGTGATCACTGCTGCTAAGTGATAACCCTCTGTTTGACAGTTATTGTGCATGTATCAACCTTATGAATATTGTACGCTTGAGAGTGGTTTATGTTCTTCTTTAATAGTCTAGACAACTAATCTTGGTCGATGGGAAACTTCATAAGCATCTTCGATTAGCAGATACTTCCTGTGACTTTTTCGCTCTGATTTTTGGTTTCTGTAACTTACCTTGTTGTACTGATACATGGAACTGTGGGCTTTTTGTTCATCAATCTGTGTATAATATTTAATTGAAGTTATTGTCTCCATAAACAATTTATGGAAGATGAGAACTGAAAAGTCATGTAGATTAACATTTGCTTATGTCAAACGTTGGCCATTCATTTTGCTTCCAGTTCACTAGAACTTGTGATGCTGTCTGTTGCTCCATTGTCTGCCACACCGACCAGACTACTTTACAATGTCATGGGGGCATTTCCTTCGTTTTCCTTGTTATGTTGTGAACTTGGGAGAACTTTTCTTGCATTTCACGGCTACATGTTTTCATGCTCAATAGACAAACTTTCTGGTTCTGTAGAGTGGATTGATGATCTAAACTTCAGTTGCAGCCTTAGTCTTTAACTTATACTGTACAAGTTTGTGTCCTTGACGGCTTCTTTCTTGTGCAGGCGGTTGACACTAAACTACTTGCCTCCCTGAGCAGGGACGACCTAAAAAAGATCTGTGGTGAAAATTTTCCAGAATGGATATCTTTTCCTGCATATGAACAGGTATGCAGTTGTAAGAATTCCTACCTGCCAACAATACCTATCACCCCTCGCCCCCACCCACCAAAAAAAAAAGAAAAAGAAAAAAAAGAGGAATGGGGAAAAACATTGCTATGAACCAACTATAGTGAGGTATAAATTATTTATTATGAAATGTGAAATCAAAAGGTTTCTTGGCCCTTCTAGGAGAAGACTTCCTTCATGCAATTGAGTTCTTCTTTAAAGAAAACTTCATCTACTATCCTGTTAATGACACTGCTATCTCCCTAATCCTCAATGTTGACAAGCCAATCAAAATAAAGGAGTTTATGGTCATCTCCTGTTGTAATATTACCTATAAAGTCATCTCTAAGGTACTAGTCAATAAAGCCCATATTACCTCTCTTAGTTGATGAAAACCAATCAACTTTTGTTAAACATAGAACCATCCAAAATAATATCATTCTGATGCATGAAATTGTCAAAAATTACAGAAGGTCAAGGGGGCCTAAGTGTTGTGCAACAAAGGTTAACATTATGAAAGCGTTTGATACTACTAGCTAGACTACCTGAGGTGGATCCTGAGAATAATGAACTTTTCAAACAACTATTTCAACTGGATTTGGACTTGCATCACTACAACTTTTTTCTCCATTAATCTTCATGGAGCCTTGATTAGGAATTTCAAAGCTACAAGGGAGTCCAGACATGGGGACCCTTTTTCCCCTTGTCTTTTTATCCTAATCATGGAAGGCTTCACTCAACTTTTAAACGGAAGGATTCAAAACTCTCCCTATAGTTTCCATCCTGAATATGAATAGCGAATGGTTTTTGCAGATGACTTGTTTATTCTGTCAAAGACATATATCAACTATGTGAAGGTCATTAAAGAGGTCCTGTTGGAACTTCAATCAATCTCTACTCTACAACCAAATCTCTAGAAATGTGAAATTTTCACATCTGACATCTCCTCTCAGGAAAAAGATGACATAGCAAACATGCTAGGTATGAAGATGGCGGCCCTTCCTATCAGATATCTTGGTGTTCCCTTGATTGCTAGCAAGCTGTCCTTGTTGGACTGTGGTGTGTTCCTGGACAAGATTTCTAATATGGTTCAAAGTTGCACAACCTCAAGGCTTTTTTATGGTGGCAGACTTCAACTCATTGAGTCTGTTCTCATTGCCACAATGAGATATTGGACTACTTATTTTCTTTCTAGAAGGGTCATTAAGGATATTGAAAGAATATTGAAGGCTTTTCATTCGGGGGGCACAGAAAGAGAAAAAGTAAAATTGAGCACGGTCTTGCACCCTAAGGATAGAGGTGATCTTGGTGTGTCAGACTTGGGATTGGTAAACATTGCTTACATGATGAAAAGCATTTGGGAGATACGTAATTACAAAGAGAGCCTCTGGATAAGATGAGCACATACAACTATTTTAAAGGATAAATCCGTATAGGGGGCAGGGTCAAGTCCTTTTGATTCTTGGTTTTGAAAGAGATCCTTTTGGGTAAAGGAGAAATATACCCACTGTCCTGGCATGGTGATTAAGAATGGGGCAACCACGTTATTTTGGAATGATGCTTGGCACCTATGGGCATTTTAAATATAACTCACCCAGAATAGATGAGAACGTTAAATATTCATGAAGAGACAAGAGTCTCATTTGTTATTGAAGGGGCTGAATGAAGATTTTCTTATAGTAGATGATGAGACAACCAAGTCATCTCCTTTAACCAAGCTTGTAGTACAATTGTTATTAAACAGGGAGTGGACTTATTGATGCACGTTTGGCGGAATCACACGCTTCAAAAAGATCTCTTGATAACAAAAAATTTAATTACTCACTAAAAATACGAAGAACAACGAAGAATGTGAATACCACAATGAAGAACCCGTAGAATACGATGAACAAATTTCTCAAATTTTATTGATGAATGGGATGATCAAAATAGTGTACAAGGAGGCCTATTTATATGCTCTAGAATTCCTGAAACTTAGCAACAAGAAAAAGAAATATTCAATTTTATTTTTCTTATAAATATCATATCTAATTTTTCTTAGAAAAAATAACTTAGAAGAATAAATAAAAAAACAAAATAGGTATGAGAAAGTTTTGACCGCCGAAATACGAAAGAGGCCGACCGGTCCTAAGGTATGCATCACCTAAGGGTTTGGAAGCAAGATCTTACATTTTTAGTAAAAAATGTAACAAAGGCTCTAGAACCTCTCTTCCCTACTGTTCAATGAGAGAACACTGTATGGTGTAAGCCTCTTTTTCCATGTTATGCAATCATCCTTTGGCTTGCATTTTGGAAGAAGATGGTTGCACAATACAAGCTCCGAAACAGAGGTTTAATTAGTATCAATTCATGTGCCTTGTGTGACAGTTTCCTAGAAGGTCATGATCACATTTTTTTTTCAATGCCCTTATTCATCAAATATGTGGTCTGCAATCTTGAAACAAGCAAAATGCAACGACAAGCTGCTCAATTGGCAAAGCATCATCACTTGGCTCTCATCCTGCAACAACTGGAGCTTCAAATATTAAAAAGACATGATTCTCTTTTGGATTATCTGCCACTGTATAGTGTATATAGAAAGAAAGAAACAAACGTTTCTATCAACAGATTTGAAGAAATACTCATGCAATAATTAAAGAATTTTTGGACGACATTAGGTATGCTGCTAACCCCAAAAAGGAATACCAGAATAGTAAGTTCAATTGAGAACTTTCTATTAGCCTTCCCTTGAAAGTTCTAGCATAGTCATTGCTATATTGCCCCTTCTGGTTCTCATGCTGCATCAAAATGAAGTTTGGGATGCTTCAACTGCTGTTCCTTTACTAGAACGATGTCTTCACAAGTATACTAGTTATGTTTGGTTCAAGTATATTTGCAAGTATTCCTTCCCCCTAACTTGTTTTGTGGACTAAGATTGTTTGGAGTAGGCATCATTTTCCTAAATATGCAGCATGTCCATCTCTTGCAAATAGAAGTAAGGATAATAGGTAGTAGAGGAAACCTTGAGGTAGTAACCACCACTGACAACCCGAGAGAGCCAATACGAGATAAGAGTGATTGTTGCGGGGCAGAATCCAATCCAGTTGAGCAGATATTAAAGATACACCATGGTTCACGTAGAGCAGATGATATGACCAGCAGACATGAACATGACTAGTTGGCTGACACTGCAGGAAATGAAAAGATCTTCATAGAAACTTCCAATTTCAATGCAAGTTCGTAGCTTGGTTTCGTTGGTTTGTACCTTTTCCACAAGTCCACATAGTAGCAAATATCCCAAAGTATCTCTTTAGCGACAATATCGGGATTCTTGACGATTTGTTGGTGGAGCCTATTGTTCCTATCTCTAGATGTACACAACTATAGAAAACCAGAATTGTGTGACATCTTTTTGAAACTTCGAGGTCCAAGCATTGTTCGAGTTGAACCAGTGGATGGTTAGCTGCCAGTCTTTGCTCTAGCCCTTGCAAGTCCTCTTGTTCATGATTTTGCTCCACACTATAGCTGAGTAAGGGCACTGAAAGAATAGATATCCATGGTCTTCATTAACCCTGCCACAAAATAAGCAAGAATTAGTGTGAATTAATCCCGAATCAAGTAGTTTGTCTAGCGTATTCATTTTCTCCCAATATGCAAGCGGATGATGCAATATCGTGGAAGTAATTACATCAGACAATTTTGTTTCATTCTACCAAGGGCAAAGAATATTGAAGTGCAAAAGTGGCATTTTTCATAGAAAAAGAAGGATTTGGTTTTCAAATCCATTCGCCCTCTCTTTGTTTCATTTGAATTGCACGGCAGGGTTGGTTAAATAAGACCATTTGGTTATCTCAGTCTCTTCTCTATGGTAGTCTATATGAATTACCAAGTAGCATAGTTGAGACCCTAGCTTCCTCACTTATATTCAGCTTCCTTTTGATTTCCGGGTGATTGATGCTCGTAACACCCTTAGGGTGCCACGGATAATGCCAAAAAAAAGGTTAGCTGCTCATTCTCAATCTCCTTGCCATTATAGTGTGAAAGTTTACATCTGATCCACAACATTATCTTTTATAGCCAAGAGTTTGTAGGCTTTATAGCTAAGAATTATCTAGCCTCGCATATGGACTTCCGTCTTAATATCACAATATCACAGTATGCACCCACTTAACTTTTAACCCTTCTTTATGCTCACACACATTCCATACATTCTTCATGATATATCCCAAGTCTATACATAAACCTCCCCTGTCGTTTGGCTAGCAAATGATTGACCATTTTACCTTAATTTAGAAGTTATTTAGTGCGATATCGAATTTTCTGATATTAGAATGAAATAAGTAAGTCGGAAGGCGTAAGGTATTTCCTGTGGCCCACTCTTCCTGATTTTATTACCCAAAAAGATGTTAATCAAGTACTTTGTTAGTTCTGACGAGTTAAACGAAAAACGTAGACTTCCATGAGTTATTTTCAATTCAATCCTCCTGAAGGTGAACTTTTCATTTAAATGATGCAACTCTCCTGATTACATGAATCATGATTCCCTATTGTATTATGGAAAAAAGCTTCAATCGAGATTACAACTCCCTATTAGGCAATTGTTCGCATACTTTGCCACATTTCTCCCTTTTAGGTTTATCACTTGGTCTCAGTCAAGCTATGATCTCCTCAACTAACTCGTAGGTCTACGGTATCTTTAAAATTCTACCCTTCCTGCTAAATCATGTAACCAACCTTTTGGTTCAGGATTTTGTGGCAAATCTGGGAATTGATGTCTTGACTTATACTATTTTGAGTACTTTCCATCAGCCCACTAACTTCCTAGACCATCTCTGTACCTACAATGCACTCCTTGACGTGTAGACTGGAGTGCGAAAGCATATTGGACCACGTCATCAAGCTATTTCACCTATCTGGAGCTTGACTTATCAACCGGTGTATAGGGTTGCTCCTACCAGTGGAGCAATGCCAGGAACTATTGCTACTAAATTATTCCATTGACACCCCAGAATGAGCTCTGGATTTGCTGTGCTAGCTGTTGAACAAAAGGCTCGGTAGTTAGCAAAGAGGATTCCAATTATGGCAACTCAGCAGCATGAACCCACATGACCAAAAAAGTATGTTTTCTAGCGTATGTGTCGGAGATAAGCATCATTAGTACAGGAATGTTGATCTAATGTTCAAGCCTCTCCCTGTTCGATAAGGAGACATACCTCCCTCTACCAAATCTTGACCGTGAGAGAATTTAGAAGTGCACCACTCCACAAAACGGCGCCTAAAATACTATCCGTATCTGAATCACATCCTTAGCTGAAAATAATAGTAGGCCAGAAATATGCATGGCTGGGAACAATCTTGCTCCTCAATCTCCCTTTATAATAGTGCTTAGAGTTAGCCCTTTCAGTGCTTTCCCTTTAATTTTGTCACTCAACCAATGAACTGGAAGTAGCCAGGAGGACATGCTATATCTCACAGTTAATCTACCGGTGGAATATCCAAAATTTTAGCCATCTGCTCTTCCTTTCCCCTCTGAACAAGCGAGAAAAATATATTATTCAGTGAATTTGGTCTCAGCCTAGATTTCACGAAAGAGTCTTTTACAGTCTTCTTATCTGTAACTTAAACAGTGGTGTTGGTCATGTGAAGGAGTGCTTAAAGGCTTGATCTTGTTGGCTCTGCTCATTGAAAGAATCTTGTGTCTGTTTCTATGTTCAAATGATGAACTATAATCCTGGATTTAATTCTTATGATTTTGAAGTATGCTTTGAAACATGATTTAGGGTATTAGTGATCCATTTAGTTGTTCTGCAGTGTGAATCTTATTTATTTATTTTTTTTTTTTGGAAATTGTAAAAACTTTTGTTTAGCCAGGGCCAGACTACGACACTCTGTTGTTGGAGTTATTTGATTCAATTTACATTCCTGCAGGTAAAATGGATGAACAAACTGTTAACGAAAATGTGGCCGTTTGTGGCTGATGTGAGTTATTCTAATACCCATCTTTAATTCATCTATTGTTTGCTGAGAATTTTTTTTTCTTTATTTTGGCCTGTCTTTGACACAATGTTTTGTGTAATGATCTATTTGGGCTTGTAAGTGGAGACAATATTGTTAAGTAGTTCAATTTGATTCTCCTCTTGCGAGCTTAAGAGTTTTCAAGCAAATTTGATTTCTGCATCTATCGGTATGATCACTGAACTGATTGACTTTTCCTAAAGATTTTCTTTTAAAAAAAAGGATTGTGATTCTCCTTCCAATAAATTCATTCTTGGTAAACTGGTGGCACCTCCTTGAATTCTAGCTGATTAGAAACTGGGAATGTGGAGTTGATCAAATGTTTACGTTATAAATTTGAATCACAGAAACAACGATGATGCCTCCCAGTAGTTATAGGATATTGGACAAAATGACCAAAGATATACAGAAAAAGTGTACATGGTTAATTCACTTAAAAATTCAATCTGCTGATGTTAGAGCCTTTCATGTATTAACATATAGGAGCTTTAATCACCTTGAAATCAGACTCAAGATCGGTTTCCCTTTCTTTTTTTCTTCCGTGCTCTTTTTTTATTTCAATTGATTGCTGATCTCTTGCTTCCATGGCGTTTTTTTATTGTTAAGATGTGCTTTTCCTTTCCAGGCAGCAGAGGCTGTTATAAGAGAAGCTGTAGAGCCTTCACTGGAAGAATATCGCCCTCCAGGAATTACATCTTTGAAGTTCAACAAATTGTCTCTTGGAACTGTGCCCCCAAAGATTGAGGGTACTTTGTTCTTGATAAATCTGCTTTGCATCATCCTGGAGCAAAATCATTTGCTATTGTTTCAATACCTTTTAAACAGCTGATGGAATTTTCTTGCGTGATGGCTTAACTCTTTGTCTTGGAATTTTTCCACGCAATTAAGCAAAAATCACCTTGCTAAACGTTGTTTTCATTTGAACTCGTGGAGCTGGAACCTTTTTTTTTAAGTTAAATTTCATATATAAGCCATAAGAGGCATAATTACAAAAAGGTGGTTGCTTGAAAAAGGCAACAACAAACCTAGGTTACCCAAAATAAGGTGGCATACAATTTCTTAGCAAAATTAAAGACAACCTGTACAAAACAGTTGCTATAGAGCAACATCAAGTCAAACTTAACAACCAAAGATTACAAATTACAAATGAAAAGGCACTTAAATAGAGCATTAAAATAAAGTCCTGGATCCATCTGGAGCTGGAACTTTATCTCTTCTATAACATACTACACTATAAAGCGAAGGTTGTTTTACCACCTTTTTGCTTAATCTGAAGGTGGAGGGTGTTCCCTAGTAGCTTACACTTCTCCATATTCTTTTTTTCATGTGTATCTATCTGGACCTTACCTTGTTTTATCCATGATTAATTGATGTAGGAATTCGTGTGCAGAGCCTTAAGAAAGGGCAAATTACAATGGACATTGACCTTAGATGGGGTGGTGATCCAAATATCATTTTAGGTGTTGAAGCTGCCCTTGTTGCCTCTATACCAATTCAGGTTGGCTTTTTAAATGTTATCATTTTTACCATTAGAATTTTTTCTCGAGAATCATGGTTGTAACTTTGGCTGTCATTTCACTGATTGACCTTGGTTCTGGTTGTGGATAATTGGCTATGGTCTTGCTTATCTCACAGTTGAAGAATCTTCAAGTTTTTACGATTATCCGTGTTATCTTTCAACTTGCCGAAGAAATTCCATGCATCTCTGCTGCTGTTGTTGCTCTACTAGCTGAGGTAACTGGTTTTTGTATGTATATGTGAATAGTTTTCTGTTCAGCCAGGGGCAGTTAAATCTGAACTGATGCTTACTCTTATCTAATTTATCATGTATTAGCCTAAGCCAAGGATAGATTATACGCTAAAGGCTGTTGGGGGCAGCTTAACAGCAATTCCTGGATTATCAGATATGATTGATGTATGTTCCAAGCTCCTTTTCCCTTTTCTTGACTAGTTATCTATAGTTGGTATATTTTCTTAGTCCGAGGTTGTTTTTTTTCTCCTTTTTTTTCTTTTTGGTGTTAGGATACCGTGACATCTATTGTCACAGACATGCTTCAATGGCCTCACAGAATTGTTGTCCCAATAGGCGGAATCCCTGTTGATACAAGGTATGAGGATTTTGTATGTCAGCATAATCAATTCGCTATGAAGTTTGTCAAAGTTTTATCGCACGTGCTTAGCCCATGGAACATCAGAATTGTAGAATTTGAATATTTAAGGGTTTTAGTTCTGAATCTTATAATCAGTTATCCCTTCAGTTGTAGATATTAGAGTTACATCCTTTATTTTTTAAAGAAGTTGGCTAGTTGGAAGCTGCAATCTCTGACAGTTGCTTGTTTAAATCTGAGAAGCTTGCTTTGTGGATACTCCCTGCTGGTCAAAGCTTTTGGCTATATGATTCTACATGATCCGTTTAGTTTCTATTGCCTCCTCTTATAGGAGCTTTAGCTTTCCTCAGACTGAAACTGGTCTCCAGTCAAACCACATTTGCCAATCTGATGGACTTGAGTTCGGTTAGCCTGTTAAACTACTGGAATATAAGCCTTCAACTGATTTGTTGACAATGCAGATACTCACCAGTAACATCAAAAAATACGTATCCTCTGTGTTTCTGGTTATAGAGTGCATTCTTTATTGAAGCCATAGAATTGTACCTTTGATGATTTATAAATACATTATATATGTTGAAACATATGTATCTTCAGGATTTTAATTCTTTGCTTCTTTCTTTTGATTTCTTCCTTTGATTTTGATTTTCGTTTTCAGTGAATTGGAGCTTAAGCCACAGGGAAAGCTCACACTGACTGTAGAAAGGGCATATGACCTGAAGAATAAGGAGCTGATTGGAAAATCTGATCCTTATGCGGTTGTATATATTCGTCCTTTATTTAAAGTTAAAACAAAGACTATTGACAACAATCTGAATCCCGTCTGGAACCAAACATTTGAGCTGATTGTTGAAGATAAGGAGACACAATCTCTTATCATAGAGGTCAGTTAACAACTCTCTGTTATATGGTTTCAGAAAAGGAAAAAAAAAAAGTCTGTTATCTCTATTTTCTGTGTCCTTGACGTTTTACATAACTGTTGTTACAATCCTACTTTAGAGTTTTATCTTTATTATCATCTTCGTTTGAAATTTGATTCCTTCTGATCTTTTATTTCTCTGTAAAAGTTGCTGCGTAGGCCATTATTTTGCGCATATATGTTCTAATAAGAAATTTTTACTTGTATCGTGAAATAAGGAGACTCTTTCTTTTCCTCGTTGGTCCACATAATTCACCCTCCCACTTTCACTTTTTGATTTCATGCTAAAAGCATATTATTCTTTCACAAATGAACTTCTTTCTAGGTGTTTGACAAAGATGTGGGGCAAGATGAGAAATTAGGTGTCGCAAAATTGCGCCTAATTGAGCTGGAAGCTGAAACTCCGAAAGAGATTGAACTGAGACTGCTGCCATCACATGACATGATGAAAATAAAAGACAAAAAGGATAGAGGAACTATCACACTAAAGGTCTGTGTGTATTGCAGTTTTGAAATCTTGATTAAATAACGTTCTTCATCCAAATCTTGACTACCTTTTTTCATCGCGAAGTTATAATGTGAAAGTGACAACGTAAATGGACCAGTGAAAGAGAATGAGAGTATGGAACTATTACACTAAAGGTCTGTGTGCATTGCAGTTTTGAAATCTTGATTAAATAACATTCTTCATCCAAAGCTTGACTACCTTTTTTCATCGCGAAGTTATAATGTGAAAGTGACAACGTAAATGGACCAGTGAAAGAGAATGAGAGTATCTGTGCACATTCTCTCTTTCCCTCAGTAGTCCATTTCATTCACGGTCTCATTTCACACTTTAATTTTATGATGAATTGCAGTGCTCATCTTAGATTAATGATGACTGCTGCAAATTTCAAAAGCTTTAATGGCTGACTGATCTATGGCAAACTTCAGGTGTTGTATCATGAATTCAACAAGGAAGAGCAACTAGCTGCCCTTGAAGAAGAGAAAAGAATCCTAGAGGAAAGGAAGAAACTCAAAGAAGCAGGAGTGATAGGAAGTACAGTGGATGCCATCGACGGTGCAGCCTCATTTGTCGGTACAGGCATCGGTGCTGGAGTTGGGCTTGTTGGGACTGGCTTAGGCGCAGGTGTTGGGATGGTGGGTTCAGGTCTAGGCGCGGTTGGGAGTGGCCTGTCCAAAGCTGGAAGGTTCATGAGCCGGACCCTCACAGGGCAGAATAACAGTAGCAAGAAAAGCGGCTCGTCTACTCCGGTGCACTCTGCTCAGGAAGATGGTGGTGCAAAACCATTGCAGCAGTGAGTATATGTTGGACGTTAGGTTGTATAAGTAGATTGATTCCCACTTGTTACAGTTTTATTGCGGTTTGATCGCCATGTGGATGCTTGGAGACTGTCAAACATGAACCAAACCTAGCTAAGTTAGATCAATATGTGTTGGTTTTGTGACTGCATGTTAGAGTTTTCCTGCATTGTGAAATTAGCCATCTCTTTTGAAGTTGTGTATATTTTGGGCACTAGTATAAAGTTAGCCTATGTTACATTAAGGTGGTGCCTTTGTATTTTGAGCAAGCTGGACTTCTTGTTGCTAACCACAAGCAACCTCTTTTGATTTTTTTTTTTCGCGATTATACTTGAGAAGTTTGTTAGACTTTCTGGTGTTACGAATTACGATTTTTGAGATATAAGCATTTTGCCCTCTCTTACAATCTATAACGTCATTTATGGCTAAACGGTTAGGCCATTTTTGGCCTTTGCTCTAACCTAAGCTAAGCTATTGCATTTGTATGGCCTTTTTATCTCATTTGTGTTCCGATCGAAAATAAAAAAAGAGGTTAGTGTTTGAAAATGTCCGTTCTCAAAGTTGGGGTTCATAATCTGATTTTAAAGACTTTGTAACAAACTGGGCGTAGAGAATTATAGTTTAATTGGTTGAAATATACCGCGGCTTAGCTAGAGAGGTTTTTGGCCGAGAAGGTGAGTAAAAAATGACGCATGCTCTATGCATACTGTTGCTGCCTTCTTTTTTTTTTCCTCCTTTCCATTTTCCTTCTTGTTAAACTTGATAAGCCAATTACATTTTTAGAAGATAAAAAAATAACTGTGTAAATCGATCAAATAGAACAATAAAATGATAATAAAACAAGTCAAGGGGCGTAACTTCTAGTTCTAAATGGTTTCTCAAGTGTATGCTATGGTTTGTACAACAATAACAACAACACACATCAAATATATCCGAACAACAACAAAAACTATTGCTAGTGTTTGAGGAGGGTGAGAGGCAAACAAATAATACTTCCATCCTGAATGATAGAGAGTTTGCTTCCAGTGGGACCTCCGGATCTATATGTCTGCATATATGACACACTAATAATGATATGGTGTGCTAGTGTGTTAGTGAATAAATTTAGTAAATACAAATAGAAAGCCCCTAAATATATTCTAAGGTGCCCATATATCCTAATTAAACCCCGTTAGACTTAATCCTCTGCCTTCATGAACTTCTATTCTGTACCATGTCTTCAGAGAGGTGCAAATGTAGTATGTCATGCCTAATCTGCTCATCCTAAGTCAGTTTGAGTATGTCTTTACACATCTCTCCCTCTACAATGAGGCGGGATATTGCTCATTCGTTATGAGTCGTGAGTAGGTCTCTACCAAATACAATAAAGACTCATTGGTGCCTTAAGAAAGTTGGGATGAACTCTCAATGAGAGTCGGAGTATGCCCTTAGTTTGGAGGGAGAGATTTGAAAGGTCTAGACATGCATTCTTCTATTGAATTTGCTGCAGCAACTTGTGTTGAATTGCGGCATATTGGCCCGTGGCATTCCAACTTTATGAATGCAAATTAGTCACAATATGAATAGTAAAGCACATGTTTCCTTCATATTTACTTGCCTATAAATATGCATGTTTTGATATAAGGAAATCACGCCAAAGGAAGAAACAGTTCAAGAGTTTCTTAAGAGAGAAACGAGCGAAAGAAAATAGAGAGAGGAAAGAGAGTTATGATGTTATACAAATCCGTTATAGAAAAACTATGATTGTTTCAATTCTCTTGTATTTTTCAAGTTTATGTATAAACTTGAGTTGTCTCTTGTATTCTCATTATTTCGAACAGTGGAAGCTATTCTCAATGCTCGTGGTTTTTTCCTCCACAGAGAGAGGTTTTTAATGTAAATCTCAGTGTCCCTATATTATCTGACATTTAAAGTGAAGTTGTGATGAATACATCGTGCACGTAATTTCTCTCTTAGGAAGTCGGGTTTTAAGTGGAAGCATGTGTGACCCCTCCTACTAAACTTGAGATTTTATATAGAATGATAGTACTGACTAGAAAATCATTGTGATTTTTTTTTTGAGTATTGTTTAATCGATTCACTTTCATTTTCCTGCTATTAGAATAGTAAATTACTATTTACGATTTTATTTCATTTAAAATCGGATGGTTATTTCCGACATTTTTTCCGAAATTGAAGAAAATCCCAGCTCCCAAGTCCCAACCAGTGTAAAGTCATTGAGATTTTGTTCCCTTCGCCATTCACAATACTAAATCTGAGCTGATTTAGTTGGCGGGTGGTCAGTATTTAAATCCAACAAACAATCCGTCATTTCTCATTTACTTCCATAAATACGCACCTCTACTCACCCGTATCTATACCTACCCTCTCCTCAATTTCTTCATCACACCAATCCGCCATGTCTGAAACTAATCTACCTCCGGCACCGTCAATGGAAGACTCCTACGAATTCCTCCAAATCAAACCAAACCCAGATGGCTCCCTCACCAGACTCACTTCAGTCCCCTCTCTTCCTCCAACCCCTGAAATCAACCCCAATTCACCTAACCACCCTCCTATTTCTCTCTCCAAAGACATCCCTCTCAATCCCACCTCCAACACCTTCCTCCGCCTCTACAAACCATTAATTCCACCTCCCAATTCCAAGATCCCCATCATCATCTACTTTCACGGAGGCGGCTTCGTTCTTTACAGCGCAAAGTCAATGTTTTCACATAAATCGTGCGAGCAAATGGCTGCCCATATTCCTGCCCTGGTCGTCTCCGTTGAGTACCGTCTCGCACCGGAACATCGGCTTCCGGCGGCTTTTGATGATGCCATGGATGCTATTAATTGGTTGAGAGACCAGGGGTCAGGGAGAATTGGGGTTGATCCATGGTTGAAAGAATTTGCTGATTTTGAAAAGGTTTTCCTGATGGGCAGTAGCGCCGGCGGCAGCATTGTTTATCATTCGGCTGTGCGTGCTTTGGACGTTGATCTTGAGGCTGTGAAGATCGTAGGGCTGATAATGAATGAGCCTTACTTTGGGGGCATGGAAAGGACTCAGTCGGAGCTCAGGTAAGACTTTTAAGATACAAAACTCTTCCGCCCGGTAACAAACGTATATATCACGTAGAAAAACATACATGATGTCTACTAAAACTTATACGATGCAATACGATGTTCATGAAAATTTATATGATGCTAATTTTACATTTTTTTAATCTAATCATTAAATATTTTATCATTTTATGTGACGATTAGGAATATATTTCGACACTACCCTATTCTTGCTTCTACCGGGCTCCGAATACCGCAACTTATATTCATTACATTATTTTTTTTTGATAATTATTCATTATATTATTTACTTTTATTATCTTTTCATTTAGTCTTTTGGAGACATCCTACATCTATTCTACGCCTCTTAGGTAGATCTATAACCTCCAAGAATTTACTATAAGGTTTCTGTATTTTAAGAGGCTACACGTAAACTATCTTCTTACATTCCAACAATTTATCATTTACAGTATATTTAGGGGCTTAGATATTGTCTACATTGACGTTGACTTTACAATTTTTGTTTTTGTTTTTGTCTTTTTCTTGCATTATTTGTGATTAAAATAGACATAAACTTGTATCATCATCATCATCCGGACCCGGTATATCCCAACGACAGCAAAAGCTATCGTTACGAAAATTTGTATTTGTATTTACTGAATTATCTCACTGACACATTAGCACATCATATTCTTGTTATTGTGTCATTTATGCATGCACTTATAGAGCCAGGGGTATCACTAAAAGCAAACTCTCTATTTATTGGGATGAAATTATTGTTTGCTTGACTCTCATCCTTTCTAGACCCTAGCGATAGCTTTTGATGTTGTTAGGATATATTGAGTATGATTGATTAATGGAGTGTGTATAGACTTCATACTTCTAGGACATTAACTCTAATATAAATTTGAAATGGTTGAAGTATGACCAGTATACATCTTATAAATTAATATTTTTTAATAGAAGAGATAGTCTACATTTTGATAGTAGTAATATTTTTGCAGTGGGAAAGAGATTGACAAACAGACTGTTATAATACAATAATCCCCCAATCCGCACTCTTTGTCAATTATTAAAACACTAATACTAAGCTTTTGGAATGTCCTTTTTCTCATATGAAAATGAAACGGACAAAATTAGTTGGAATTTATATTAAGGTTACACTGTCCTCCTCACAAATGCTGATAAAGAGGAAAGTGATGTGTAAACAGGTCAGCTCCATTAATTTCTTGATTTGTAATTTTCCATATGGATTTGATCTATCTGCTGAAAAATAGGACTATGATCTGTTGCTTTGCGGATTCTAATAACAAATTTTAGTATGGTCAAAAAATTATTGAAAATCATAATAGTTAACAATCAAAAATAAAATAATTGAGATGAACTTTATGTTTTAACCCAACTATACGATGGAATAAATTAAAATGACTCACTAAATTGTCTGCGTTTCTTATATTTTGAAGTAGCAGTTGATCGACATAACTTGACGCAATTTTCATTATGCGTCATCGTGAAACAACCTTTTAACACATAAGTATGATTACGTATATCCGCTCTCTATATCCAACATAGACGGGAGTTTCTAAGACAATAGGATAATCATCAATCACTATACTTACAAAATGTAGTTATTCATCGATCACTATCAAATTTATGAATATTTTAATCATCATGCATGTCTAGAAATAATTACATGTTGATTTTGTATAGGCTTGTGAACGATAAAATCTGCCCACTCCATTCAAACGATTTGCTGTGGCATTTGGCATTGCCGGAAGGAGCTGACAGAGACCATGAGTATAGTAACATAGCAGTGAGTGTCTCCAAGAACGAGGAGAAGATTCGACGGCTGCCGAGGTGTTTGGTTCGAGGATACGGCGGGGATCCGTTGGTGGATAGGCAGAAAGAGGCGGCCAGGTTGCTGGAGGAGCGTGGCGTGGAGGTGGTGGCGGTGTTTTCCGACGGTGGTTATCATGCGGTGGAGATATTTGATAAGAAGTTTGCTCAAGCTCTTTATGATGATATCAAGAAATTCGTCAACAATCTGACGGTGCAGGAGAGTTCTGCAATTAATGCTGCCAAGTCAGCTATGTAGTTAATTATTAAATTGTGTACATGATGAATAAGGTACTAAAAGTTATCCCTCTAAACGTATTATAATTGTGATTATGTGATTATAATTATGATTTTTTTTCTTTGA
Source organism: Eustoma russellianum (assembly GCA_036186865.1). Taxonomy (NCBI): domain Eukaryota; kingdom Viridiplantae; phylum Streptophyta; class Magnoliopsida; order Gentianales; family Gentianaceae; genus Eustoma; species Eustoma russellianum. Next base: position 1,260,993 of record AP025072.1, on the reverse strand, counting down.
TTTAAGGCAACGTTTGATTTTATCTGATTTAAATTATCGTTGATTAGAAAATATTAGTATGCAACTACGTACGATGTAAGAAAAATTAATATATTATTAGTTTTGATCTTCGTTTTTTTATATGAGATAGTTGGTTGTAATAAATAACGTCATTTATTTCGAAAGAAATTTAACTTATTTTGTATTTTACAAAAAAATATAAAGAAAATTATGTAAAAAAATTATGTTGAGAAAAATGAAGAATTATAATCAATTGTATATGTGTACACGCGCGTGCAAGTGCGTATGCAAAGTTTTATTATAACCAATAGTGAACTTCGTTACATTCTTAATGGGAATAACGTCATCTCTAAATGGTTCTAGGCAGGAAGTTTCGAAAGAAACGTCAGGGTTCGAACCTTACGGAAGTTAAGAATGTTTGTGTGGGAGCATTATTGGCCTGTGAAATGACCTGATAAGCTGCAATGTCAGCCCGTCGTTTGTTCTTTCTGTGTCACTGTACTATGACAAACTTCTATTAGTGAACCTTGGAAACCTGATTTACATCCCTACACTTCCCTACGAAACCGGAGGTGGCAGAAACTTTTACTGGTTTGGATACAACCTTTTTATTAATGGGAATAACGTGTAGTGAGGTGCTTACAGCGTTGTAGCCACCCCTATTTGTTGATGTTTTAGTGAAAGGGTAACCCTATAATTGCAAAATAGTTACTTTTTGATCATTACACACACACATATATATATATATATATATATATATATATATATATATATATATATATATATATATATATATATATATATATATATATATATATATATATATGGGGGAGGGAGAGTTGGAGGGGTGGGTGTGTGGAAATGTTTTAGAAAATAAGTTCTTTCTGAAATGGATTAAAGAAGGAAACTTTAGAACGAAAGCTTCTCTTAGGTCTCGTCCCGTGATTCAAGCAAAGCCATATGTGCTTTGGACCAAAATAGACCATCGAGTTTCCATATTTTCAGGTAAATCACCTAGTCCAAGGCTACCTAACAAACATCCTCCTTCATATTCACCTGAATAATCCCCAAAGAATGAGAAGAAAAGGCAGAAAAACATTTAAGAAGAAGCAAAAAAAAAAAAGACAAAAGCAAAAGAAAGATTTTGTAAGATCAAAAGAATGGGTAAGAAAGTGAATAATTTTGCAGTGTTAGTGGTGATGTGCATGGTTGTTCTAATGGCAACAGAGCATATTCAGGAGGCAGAAGCTGCCATAGGAGATGTGTTCAAGAATTGCTATAATGATTGTCACAATGATTGCTTCAAAGATGGCAAGGGCCAAGGCTACACTTACTGTGAGATGAAATGTGACACTGAGTGTAGTGTCAAAGAAATGAAAGGTACTATCTTGGATCACCATTTTGATTATTATCATTTTCCTAATTTAAAAAATTTATATATATCCGTCTCGAAAATATTGTCACAATTCGTCAAAAAATTTAGTGAGTCAAACAATAACAATATTACTTCATTGCCTTAGAGGCTTCCGCCTATAACGGGGTATGTGAGGGTCGGATGTATGCAACTATACTCATGTGTTAAAAACACAAAGATGTTGTTTTCCGGTGATCTATAATCAAAATTGCATCAAGATGTGTCGATCAACCGTAACCAATTTAGTGAATCGTTTTGCTTTATTCCATCATATTCCAAAGTCAAGAAACTGAGTCAAACATCATTTAAAATCAACTTGCCATAGTATTTTATACATTATTAATCAGAATTTGGTCGTGAATGAATTAAAAACTATTTTGCCAAACTATTGTATTAAATACCTTGAAAACTTAGTCTTAATTGATGTTTGATCAGATGTGACAATATTTTTGAGATACCGAAGGTATTGTATATATAATATATATAGATTTTTTCAGTCATAACGTTACGTACTCCATGGGAAAATATTGTCATTTTTATTTCCGTCCATAATTGTGTTGTCCAAAATTCGTGCCTTGATTATTGCATAATTGGTTGGTAATTTTGTATTTTTTTCGTTACTCTGTAGTTAATTATCCGGATGAGATCTGAGGAGGTAAAATATGAGATAAAATATAAGGCCTCCAATCACGCGACGCCACGTGTATAAAAGAGTTTTTTCTAAAAAAGAAAAAAAGTAAATAGTGGGTCCTTTTGTACACGTGGCGTCGCGTGATTGGAGGTTTCATATTTTGCCTCATATTTTACCTCCTCAGATCTCATCCGTTAATTACCAGCCAAATCATATGGTTGGTAATTAATCATGTAATTTTACTCTTGTTTTTTCTGAGTTTATTGGTAAGGTTGATGTTTTGTTACCATGAATTTACTGGTAAGGTTGATGTTTTGTTACCTTGAGTTTACGGATTCAAGCTGGAAATAGACTCTTACATAAAATGTAAATTGATTATACGTACATCAAATCCCAAAACGATTCGTCCTCTATCTAAACTTTGTACAAACACGAGAATCTAATACACCGAGAACGCTTTCTCTCTCTTTTTTTTTTTCTTATGGTGGTTTCGAGATGGGGTGGGGGTGATGATGGTTCAGTGTGGGTACTTTTTGTCCATGTGTACGTTTAGCTCATTAAGGTAGATTACTTGTGACTAATCATTGTATATACACTCTATAGCTGTTTTAATATCTGAAGCTTCTTATTTGTATTTACTAAATTCCGTTACTAACACACTAGCCTATCATACCTCTATTATTGTTTCATTTATGCATGTACATATAGAGCCGAGGTCTCACTGGAAGCAAACTCTCTATCTCTTGGAATAGAAGTATTGTTTACCTACCGCTCACCCTCTCCAGACTCTAATGATAACTTTTGCTACTGTTGGAATATACTGGGTATGATTGATTGACTGACTTGTGACTAATCTGCATGCAGCCAAAATAGAGCAGCTGAGGAACTAAAGAACTTGACCAATTTTGACTTTTGCCAAAACGCACTTCGATCCCATAATGATCTACAGCAGAATATTCAGCAAAATATTGGCAGAAAATTCTGCATTTTCTTGTCCACTCCGAATAATAGTTTTGTTTACATTAAAATTTTGTTTACATTAAAATTTCATATTCTGGTTTCTGTTTTCTTGGTTATTTCTATGTTTTTCCACTCCTATGAATATCTAAATTGGACTCGATCGAATTCAATATGTATTTGGAAAATCTATTTACGCATATTTGGACACATGTCGTTTCATTTAGAATAAAATTAACATGAAACAATATCGTTACAGTTTTTATTTTTAATACGACTCGCCCCAAGCCGAACTCAATATATACAAAAGTTAATGCAATTACAAGTAACATCTCATTTTTACGTATTCAACATAAATAAAAATCCATGCTAAATATCCCGTCCATCAAAAAAAATTGTCACAGTTGACTTTATATATAGGTTAAAATAACTTTTGTAAAAAAAATCAAGTATAATAATGTTATTTTCATGAAATTCAGTATTTGAATTTTTTTTAAAAAAATAGTAGAAAATGTTATTTTCATAAAATTTTTAAGCTTTTTTTTGTTTAAGAGAAAGTTTAAATAAAGTGAGCAGGGGATAACATCGAAGTAGGTATTAAAGTAACAACCATTAAATGAAAAACGAAAGTGCACGAGAAATTGCAAGGGACGCTTTATACATTAAAGGTATTATGGTCCTTTTTTAAACTAATGGGATGGGGAACGAATTCAGCCTAGAATATAGACCGACTAACGACCCTCCCGTATAATTATGTAATAAAATCAGTTCAATTAGGATATTACCAGTGTCAATTGGTCTAAGAAGCGAGTCAATTGAGTCACCAAACCAATTGGTGAAACTGTTGGGTTGGATCGGGCCAGGTTCTATCTGTTTTTATAAACCGTTATGCTATACATCAAGCCCCAATTTCATAATCGTATCATTGTGTCACTCACACATGAATGACCAGGTTTTATAAATGTGTATCATAGTGATACTAATTAAAATCTCAGAAGAAAATAATGATAATGATATTAATTGACATTATTGTTGCAGAAAATATTTATAGTCATGTATAGGTAGGTACACATGCTCTTCATCCCATCTTTCATTGAAATGGATGGGTAACGTTCTAATATTTTGTCTTATTGTCATGTCACTAACGTACTTAAGAAGCTTGATAAGCCTACCATAAAAATTAAAGATTGTATGATTTTATCTGAGAAGGAATGTGCACTGTTATTAGAATGCTATAATAACTTGAAGGTTCTTATCATGATGCATGACGATATTGAGGTTCATACCATGACACGTGCTATAACTATATTCGAGACAAGAGCATTTATACGAAGATAAGAGTTGAGGATCTGGTGTGACACTTGTACTGAGACATGTCAAGGTATGTGTTCACTTGTCATGAGATATGTCAGAACACTTGATATGATAGTATTTATGACAAAGGTGTTTACGACTAGAAGGACTTTATTATATTTATCTTACATGGCGTCCAACTCATCTAATCATTTGGTCATATTTGAAGGCTTAACGTTTATTGTTGAAATACGACATCGGCTCTATGGTCTTGGAAGAGTTACGTTGAGAGTGACACTTCGACCGGCCTCCGATTCTTGAAAAAGGCACTTTGCCGACATCAAGAAATTTTATGTACAAAATTTTGACGAAATGACACTTAAGCCGACATCGAGAAAATTTATGTGTAGAGTTTTGAAAAATGGTGCTTAGTCCAACGTCTGGAGAATTAGAAATCAAACTTGTTTCTGTAATAGTAATGAGCTGATTGATATCAAGGTACTGTGACATTTGGAAGATTTCCGCCTTATGGCCAAGGCTCTCATTGCCTATTCAAGACAAAAATTTTGGTCTTATACCAAGGCTCTTCAAAGCCTGTTCAAAAAGAAGATTTCGGACTTATGTCAAGGATCTTCAAAGCCGACGAAGCAGAGTTAGAAAAATATGTACAAAAAATGCTAGAAAACCATTTGCACAGTAAGCTGAGTAGAAGACATCCAAAGAAGGTGTTGCAGGAGGAACATTGACCACGTTTCTACCAAGAAACAGAAATGAATGGTTGTCTTCTTCTCATTTAAAAGCTTCAGTGCAGCAACCAAAGAAAGAATGAAGCAAGAATTTGCAAGAACTGAGATCTAAGTCTCAGAATATTTCATCTCAGTGGCTAAGGTTCTTCATAACCTATTGAAAAAGATTTTAGCTTGACGGCTAAGCTTCTTCATGACCTATAAAGATTTAGCTTGGTGCTAAGGTTCTTTATGACCCATCGAAAAATATTTCAGCTCGGCGCTAAGGTTCCTCATGACCTATCTGAAAAAGATTTCAGCTCGATAATTATGGCTCTTCTCAGCCTTTTGAAAAAAAAATTTCAACACAACGGCTAAGGCTCTTCACAGCATATGAAGAAAAGGGTTTTAAAAATTGTGTGAAGTTGAAGATTTGTGCTCAAAGTCTAAGGCTCTTCATAGCCTATTGAAAATATTTTTTTTAAAAAATCGTGTGCAGATGAAGATTTCTATCCAAGGCAAAGACTCTTCATAGCCCAGTGAAAAAGATTCAAAAATGGTGTGAAGTTGACGAGTGAAGAGTTTTGAAAGAGTTTTCACAATTGATGAAAGATCGGCCATGTTAGTTTTTCAAAACAAAGGCTGGTCAGACATGTTCTCTTCACAACTTCTTCTTCTTCTTTAAGTTCATGGCTCTAATACCATGTTAGATTTTCAAAAATGCAAGTAGTTAAAAATATGGAAGCATAGATAGGAGGCTGAATTGTAAATATTATTCAGATTTTCTCACAATCAAATGTATACTGGTTTGCCTTTTATAAGGCTCGAGAGAAGAGATAAGAAACCTCAAGCCACTAACACCTTTCTAATGGCTATATTCAATTTACAAAAGTCAGTTTCTCTAATCCACTGAGCTAATGGATGTATGAAATGTAAATATATACAGTGTATTCATATAAATACATGTGTCCCTCTTTTTTGTATTATCTGTGTTGTGTTAGTGCTCTATTCATCTCTTCAGTGCTGTCTCTTTGCTGCCACTGTCTTCATCCTTGTTCTGCTCAGATGTTATGGTGCTCAGCAAGCTCCGTACACATTGATGTTCATATCTTTAGTGCATTCACTTCGTCAACTCGACTTGGCTTTCTATCCTTCAGCTCAACCACTTTATCACCTCGTCACTACTCATTCTAGCTCGGCACTACATCGTCTCGGATCGAACACTTTTCACCTCGGCACTACATAATTCAGCTCGACACTTTATCATGTTACCTCGGCACAACATATTTCAACTTAGCTCTTCATCACCTTAGCTCAAGCACTTTACTTATGTCCTCCTCACCTCGGTTCAACACTTCTTTTATTTCTCATTGCTCCTCACTCCAGCATGACACATTGGCTCTGCATTTTACTTCTTCTTTTATTTCTGCATACTATCCTTCAATAGTTTTCAGTATATAGACACACACTTGTTATAATTGTATTGTCGATTTCATGTCATGATCCGATCAAACAAAAGTGTCTATACAACAACAACAACATTACTACATTGCCTTACAGGCTCTCGTCTATAGCGGGATAGGGGGTTAGGGGTCGCATGTACGCAATCATACCCATGTGTTAGAAGCGCATAGATGTTGTTTTCCGATGACCCATAATAAAAATTGTGTGTCGATCAAAAACACCATTAACGTCAAAACAGCATTAAGAAATCATATTTGCATCTCATCGGGTTTTATTATTAATCAAAAGGTGAACGGATAAAACTTAAGTGTAAAACATATGGACAACATTATAGACAATAAGTGGTGTCAACTATTTCGTAGCGGAGGGTTAGTGCTTTCCATATCTCATTGGTGTTTTTTCTCTTTGAAACAAGAAGGGTCAAAAAGAAAAAACGAAAAAGAAAAGAAAAATAGTAATGTTGAGAGTGGGATTTGAACCCACGCCCTTTCGGACCAGAACCTTAATCTGGCGCCTTAGACCAACTCGGCCATCTCAACATTTGCCACATGTTGCTGAACTTATATAACTATAGTTCTTTTAGTTACTCTGATTTTCTTGAATTCGTTTGTTGCGAATGACGTGTCACGGTTGAAAATGCTGATACATATTTTATCACAAATTCTAAGATGCTTTTGGAACATTATGCTTTAAGACAAATTGAAATATTTTATTATATATGTAATATATAGATTGTATCCACTTCGGGGTCAGAGTTTGATGCTCATAAAGCACAAGAAAATTACTGATATGATATAGTTATCATTTTGTTTATTCAATGAATGTTGTTATTTGGCAGTTAATAATGGAGGGTTGAAGGGAATATGATAGGGATAAGATGGGAGCAGATGTAGAGGTTCCGTATCGTGTATCAGGTTTACTCACAAATTTGACAAATACAAATATTTAAGGTCATCGAAAGGTGGCGGCTGTAAAATGTGGGAGCAGAAAGGGAGGTCCACGAAGGGCGGTGGCTATAAAATGTGGGATCAGAAGTAGAGGGAGGAGGAGGACGGGGGCTAAAAGGTGGGAAAATGAAGAAAGGTTTTCGCATGTTTTTTTTTCCAATTCAAGTCTTCTAGAGCGTTCAGATGAGAAAATGACTGAATGAGTGAGTAGGAGCTAGGACGTTGGGTAGGAGTGGTCGAGCGAGCGATTTATGTTTTAGGATTTTCAAATTGTTTTATTTTACAATTTTAACTTTAATATTTGAGATAAATTTAAAAAAATTCTGTGTATGACGGATTTGAATGGATAACACACGGGTGTACGTGGACACGATTCACATGTAAATTTCGGGTCTTTCCTAATTTGTACACGAAACCAGCCGGTGCTAAAAACAAACCCACGAAGAGCGCGTCAAGTTCGTGTTGTGTTTTCTTTTCGTGTCTGAGATTACCGTCCCTAATGAACCAGTACCATTGTGAAACAATTGAAGTGACGATACCGATCCATATTTTCTGGCATACAATTGGTACTAGTAGGGGCATTAACGAACCGAGCGGAACCGAATACTAGGTTTTAGAATTCGGATTTGTTTAGCTAAACGAACTGTTTGGCTCGGTTCGTTTAGCTAAACGAACTTTAAAATTGGTTCGAGTTCGGCTCGATAACCTTATAATCGTTTAAACGAACCGAACAGTTTGCGAATAATTTGGCTAGTTTAACTAAACGAACCCGAATACCTGTTCGAATTCGATTCGTTAACAAATAATTATTGAACAAATACGAAATGAACTCAAACAGTTTACGAACTGTTCGGTTCGTTCAACAGCGGTATGGTACAATATGTTGCTATTGACAATTGAAAGAATCTTCTCACCTATATTCTAATCCATCTGATAGAAGATCTCACGAGTCTTTAGTTGATTCTTAAGTAGTATGTATAACATCATCCGATTAACTGTGTTGTAATATATGACTATTGTAATACAAAATCTTTACTCTGATTGCTGTTATTAGGTGATAGAAAACTGGTAGATCAGGTGCAGTATGATGCAGAAAAAAGTTCCAAGCCTGAAGTTGGAATTAAGGAAAAATAATTGAGGTGCATTTTTGACTATAAATTTAGGCCAGCTTGTTGGGAGGAGGAAACGGCAACTAGAAACCTCTGCAGAAAATAGCACTGAAAAATTTTGCACGCACGATGGTGAGCCCAGAAGAAACCAAGCTTGAACATTTTCTTCAATGGCTACAGGTATCATAAATTTCAATCCTTTAAACCCGGACCCGTGTTTTCTATATGGTAGATTTATCACGTATATCAGCTGAATGTGTGGAATAATCGTGGAACGAATCCACCAACAGGTGAATGGAGTGGAATTACGTGGTTGCAGGATCAAATACTGTGATTCTAGTAAAGGGTTTGGAATCTTTTGTGCTGATGAAGTTCCTGATGGTACTGTTCTTCATATTTTGTAATTACATTCTGAATTCTTGATTCATGAACTCCGATTGTGGGGTTTCTTTTTCTCTCTTGTCTTTTTGCCCCCCGGGGGGGGGGGGGTAGATTGTTGACCTCTAGTAGAGTGATTTTACTGTTGAGGTAATTCTTGAAGAATTTAACTGTAAGGGCATCATTTACTTGGAGCTAATCTCAACCCGAATACCAACTGAGCTATGCATGGCGCAACTATTTGAAATGGTTTTCAGGTGTGCTGCTGGTGGTTCCCCTAGATTTAGCTATAACTGCAACAAGGGTTTTACAAGATCCTATACTCGGACCTGAATGTGGAGCCATGTCTGAGGATGGACCTGTTGATGAGAGATTCTTGATGATATTGTTTCTGATGGTGGAGAGATTAAGAAAGAGTTCTTCTTGGAAGCCGTATGTATAGTTATTGGTTATTCAGTTTGGGAGGGAGCTTTTTGGGGGAAAATTAGTGACCATTTTACTGAATCATTTTAGGTATTTCGATATGCTTCCAACCTCTTTTGCGAGTCCACATTGGTTTTCTGATGAGGAGCTCTTAGAACTGAAAGGGACTTCATTGTATAGGGCCACTGAGTTGCAGGTATATGTTATAACCGAGTGAATGCAAGCCTGTTTAAATTTTTGTTAAATTACCATCTCATCTAAAAGCTTCAGACTATAGGGTGAATATTAATTTATATAATTGTAAAAATAACATGCCCCTCACATGTGGGCTTACCATATGTGCAATAGTAGTAGATAATAGTAATTTATTTTGTACACTTGACACTCTCCTCAAGTGTGGACTTTCCTCACATTCAATTACATTTATACATTTATGCACTTGACGGTTTGCTTATCTTGATTTCAAATTTAATATTCTCCTCACTGTTGATGTATCTGTATTCACAACAAGCATTTACGATGGATGCCATCTTTTTAGATGAAAGGTTTGCGGTCAGTGTATGATGAGAAAGTGATGAAGTTGGTAGAAAAGCTTTCCGCCGTTGATGACCTGGAAAGGCATGTTTCCAAAATTTTCTGTTTAGTGCTATGTTTACCAGATTATAATGCTAACATGATATCCTCGTTTTCTTTTTCATTTTTCTCTTGTGCAGGGAACCAAGTTTTGATGACTTCCTTTGGTAATTGTTTTTTGAATCACTGGTTTTTCTTTCTAATTCTCCATGTCTTTATTTTCTTAATATTCCTGAATATTGAGCCCTCTTCGGGTTTAAGACAAGAACCTAATATCAAAATGGGTTACTTGATAGGGCAAATTCGGCGTTCTGGAGTCGAGCACAAAACATTCCATTTCCTAATTTGTACATGTATCCTTCTGCTCAAGAAGAAGAAGGCATCAACATTTCATGTGCAAGAAGAGAGGGTGCGTTATCGTCCAATGTATTTTATGCTAGTAGTTGGTTAATCCAAATGCGATGCCAATTTTCTGAGCACTAACAGATCACTAGTTCTCTTTTTCTTCTATCTCGTCAAATGAAGTCATGACAAGTTTCTGGGTTTACTGCAATAAACTTCAATCTCAGACTGCAGGATTGATGAGGCCAAAGGCCATGTTGAGGGGGTCCCGTCTGCTTCACCACAAGAGGAGGCAGTTTGGGTTGAAGGAATTGTTCCAGGAATTGATTTTTGCAACCATGGTAATCTGAATAGTTGCTACATTTTATTGTCTTTTTTTTGTAATTACCTTTTCTTGTGAAAACATTAATATCATGAAATTTGCGTCTATTTCGAAATCATTGGATAGATACATCCGCTATTGTAGTATGTCATGCTTTGTTATTCAGCTAGATCTTGTTGTCTATTACATACTTTATATGCTTGATGGAGTCTTTTTGGTGCAGATTTGAAGGCTATAGCAACATGGGAAGTTGACAGAACAGGAACAGTAGCAGGAGTTCCTTCTTCCATGTACCTTCTATCTGGTACTTTCCTTTCAAAGATATGATTGAAATTTTGCACTGACAGAAACTTGAAATTAAGTTCTTGACTTGAATTGGGAATTTAGAATATCTCATCGGCAATATATTCTTCTCCTTGCCTATGTAGTTGGAAAGAATTGGTCTCAAAATGGGAACGAGATATCCATTAGCTATGGGAACAAGGGAAATGAGGTAATGGAATCATTAGTTTACTGCTCTCTGTTTTTCCATGCAACTGTTAGAATGTCAAATTCATTTCAAATGTTACTGGCTGGTAAAGTTTAACCTAGTGTAATGGAGGTTGAGATGAATAAAACAGGTACATAGAAGACGAGGCTGTGAGTTTGAAAAGAATATGCCATTATATTTACATATTGTTACTGCTTAAAGTTCACAACTGCGATATGTTGTCAGTTAGATATCTTGATAGGTTGGAATTCTACTGCTCTATGAAGCATGGTGTTTTCAATGGCTTGAATAGCTTGTTTGTCCTTGTAGATTTCACAAAGCAAATATTGCCGTGGGCCAATTGATGGTTTAATGATCTTATTTAACTGCATTATGCAACATTATAATGGAATGGTAAAGACTGAATACGTCTTTCGGTGACATTCTGGAATAGTGTGTTTGGACTCTTTTTCCTCAAATTCATCTGTTTGACCTAGATATCTTGATGGGTCCACGTAGCTTAACCCTTACTGGGGATAAGGATTGGGTGTTCTCGTTCTATCCTAGTTAAGGGTATGTTCAATGAAATTCTCTATGTTATCTTCACAGTTCTTGGGGAGACTCAGGGCCCCTCACTTTGCAGGTTATCTGGTTTCTTTTTAGCATATGCATAAGTAATGACTGTATATTGCCCTAAGTTAGAATTGGTAAGTGTTAAATAAAGCATTGTAGTTTCAGGGAAAAAGTATACCAAACTGCAAGCGTAATCATTGAATGAACTGTATTAGGTTCTTGTCATTTCCTTATGTCTGCATAGCTTATTTAGCTCTCTAAAGAAATTGCTCATTGGATCATTTGACTTTAACTATTGAATATGCAAAGTGTTACAAGAATCATCTCTAGAATTGCTTTTTCAAACCAATGGTTTCCAGCCTTCCTTTTAGAAAAAAGATGTTTGGATTTTGGTAAGGAGTACAGCTCCAAATCTGCCTAAGTACACTAATATGTCTCAGAACATGCATATTATGTTTGATGAGAGGTCTAGTCATGGTTGGTTCTTGTTTAAATCTTTTCAATTGCATGATCGACTCAATGCGTGCTATATGCATGCTAAACAACTTCAGATCTTAATTTTGTCACAGGAGCTGCTCTTCCTCTACGGTTTTGTTCTGAATGATAACCCCCATGACCATCTAATGGTAAGGAAGCTTAAAACTTTTTGAGTTGAAAATTTCCTTATAGGGCTTCATTGTCCATTCTCCATTGAACTCTATTGGCTCAATTCAGTTTATTGTGCTTGAGGCCTTATTTCTTAATTCCGCTGTTATTAGATGTGTGTTTTCTAATTTTCAGGTTAACTATCCTCTGGAGGCTATTAAGAATATTTCATTTTCAGAACAAAAGGCACAACTTCTTGAAGTACAGGTCAGGTACATTCCTTTTTCCCTTTTCTTTTCTGGGTTGTCGAGAAAATTGTTCAGGAAAGTAATTGGTGAACTTGTGTGGCATTCGACAGAAAGCTGAGTTGATGTGCCTATTACCCAGAAGTTTGCTAAATGATGGCTTTTTCCAATCAGATACCCCTAGAGAAAACACTGAAAAGTGCAGCACCAGTCAGCACATAGGCTTTAGTTGGAGCGGCCAGCGCAATATTCCCTCTTATGTTAACAAACTTGTTTTCCCCGAGAGTTTCCTGACTACCCTGAGAACAATAGCTATGAAGGAAGATGAATTCTACCAGGTTGCTTCATTGCTTGAGGAGGTGCGAGTTGGCCATTTCTTGATCTCTTCTTTTGCTTCTCTTTTTGGTCTATGCATGTCATTTCATATTTGGTCTTCCAATTTTACATTTCCAGTATTCCTCAAGGTTCAAGGAAACCAGTGATCTTCATTTTGTGCCTATTACTTTGAAAAATCTATCATATAAATACCATTGTCTTAAAATATGAAGGTCATGCTCCATCACTTCCCTGATTTGTTTGATTGGCTTGCTGTCAGTGATTTGCTTATAATGGGACATTTAATATGCAGGTTGTGGGATCGGAGGGGGTGGGCCAAGCATCTGATGTAGAAGTTCGAGCTGCAATTTGGGAAGCCTGTGGAGATTCTGGAGCATTGCAACTGCTAGTTGATCTTCTTAGCACAAAGTAAATTAGAAAAAGCAGCTTACTGATTTTTGTGTTTTGATTTCTCAATAGCACTTCCATAAAATTGGGCAACTGTGAACATTGTATGGTTTACTAATTGTCTAAACTTAGGATGTACGTTACTTGTCAAATGTCCAATGATGGATAGTAAAAAAGCACAAAAGCAGGTCCAAAATTTATCTGTTAAATTACAATCTCATCTAAAAGCTTAAGCTTGTAGTGAGAATAGTAATTTGTACACTTAACGTACCTTTCTTACTTGGTCTTACAACAACACATGCAACAGTAGTAGTAGGCTACTAGATAGTAGTAGTACACAATTCTTTTTTAATCGGAAAGTGGGGCGGCTGGACTTGAATCCAGTACTCCTGCTCTGAACCATGTTAAATTACCGTCAAATCTAAAAGCATAGGATTGTAGAGAAAATAGCAGTTTATACATTTGATGTTATCAATATATGGCATTTGGACAATCGTAGGATGAGTGATTGAGAGTATAAGTTCCTTCTCCGCTCCAGTTAATATGCCATTCATTGTTTGGTGGCATGTAGTGATGAGAACTTGGCAAGAAGGGTAATTAGCCTTTTAAGTTATTGATCTCCTCTGGATAACTTTTCATCTTTGAGGAGCTCATGTGTGTGTGTGTGTGTGTGTGTGTGTGTTTTTTTTTTTTTTTTGGCTTAAGTTATTTGTTTCTCTTGCCTTGCTGGTGTGCTTATTAATTACATGCAGTAGATTTTGCACCTCCTTGCTCTTTACTTATGATGTTTTCATAGGCTGATGGATCTCGAAGAAGGGACAGGGACAGAAGATAATGACAAGGAGTTACTAAAGAAGGCCCAGTATGCTGAACATTGTCAAAGCTGCAACAGGTAACTCGGGACATGCCTTCTACCAAATATATAATTATCCAATCAAAAGAATTATTTCCAGCTTTGAGCTGGTCTAAACCTATCAAGATCAAGATGATGGATGTCTGCATGTTTCATAAGTTCGAATAAGGTCTGATCTGCATGTACATTTCTAGCTATATAGGAATATATAGAGTTCCTACGACATCATTTCACATCATAATTGTTCCACAATGATATTTTCCATTTCTAGTGGAGTCAATGACACACTTTTCCTTGACTTTGGAATATGATGGAATAAAGCAAAATGACTCACTAAATTGACTACGCTTCTTATATTGTGAAGTGGCAGTCGATCGACACAGCTTGACGCAATTTTCATTATGGATAATCGGAAAACAACCTCTGTGTGTTTCTAACACATGAGTATGGTTGCGTACATCCGACACTCCATACCCCGCCATAGGCGGGAGCTTCTAAGGCGATGGAGTAATGTTGTTCTATATGCCTTAATAGCACATTACTTCTATTAAACTCTGGTTTTCTAAGATGCAGTTATGAGGACAAGGTATGCCTCCAGAGCAGTTTGGTGAGCAGAAAAAAGTGGTGTAGCATTGTGTATCGGCAAGGACAGAAGGAACTAACAAGGCTTTTCCTGAGAGAAGCAGAGCATGCATTACAATTATCACTAGAGGAATGCAATTAACAGGTAAAGCATTTGTCTGTGTTTGGGTTATAACATACACGGGAGTGAATTTTTTGATGAGCCAAAATTTTGAACTTTGGAAATAAATTAGTTGTCAGCGTGGTCATAGAATTATCTGTCTCAGGTTTATTCTATTGGTTGAATGGCCAACATAGGGGTGCAAAGGTATTGAGCCTTAAACAACTTGTTCGGACTCGATATGGTAAGGGCTCGATTCGAGTTCAAATAACACAAACTCGAGCTTGAATTTGAATATGGTTTTAAGGCATGATAACTCAAACGAGCCAATCTTGAATTGAAATGAGTTTGGTTATTTCTTATTTATCCATCTATTAAAAAGATTATCCAAATTCGAGTCCTATTGAGCTTTATTTGAATGGATACTAACGTATCGGAATTTGAATCTTAGTTTTATGTTATAGTTAAATTCGAGTTTGAATCAACTACAAATATAATCGAGCTGGATTAAAGTCTAGTGATATTCGCTTATTCAGTTTTTTTTCAGCAGTTGATCGACACGCAATTTTCATTTTGGGTCATCGGGAAACTAGCCTCCATGTGTTTATAACACATGGGTATGGTTGCGTACATCCGACCCCTCCATACCCCGTCATAGACGGGAGCCGTTAAGGCAATGGAGTAATGTTGTTGTTGTCATTTTTTTTGCAGCCCTAGTTATACATCTCGCTTTCAAGTGAAATAAATTAACACTAGTAATGAAGTAATGAGGACTAGTAGACCAGAAAGACTCAATTATCGTGTAGGGCAAACTGGATACGTTCATTTTGACTTTTTAAAAAATAGCGTAACCGTATGCTTTCTCTACAAGGCTTTAGTCACTATGGAAGTAAGCAAACCAAGTTGTCATCGTATGGGATGTTCTTCATTAGCTTGATAAACCAGAAATAATCGTATGTTAGTCAACAACAGTCAACGGCATAACTTCCACAGTTTAGCATTCATACATTGCTGCTCGGTTAAACTGTACTTTGATTGTGCCCCATGGCATCCTTTTTATTATCAGAGAATATGCCTAAGGTTTGAACCTCGGCACCGACTTCAACCTCAGCTTCAGCCTAAGTGTTACGCTTCAGACCACTTCGGCTAGATTCGATATTGCACTTCGGCAAAGCTTGATTTTGCATTTCGGCGAAGTAGTCAAACGTAGCATTACATCGTGGGACCATCAAGCAGAAGTGCAGTTCAAAGAAAGAGTATACGTCGGGCTGTTCAGCCTGTACACGCCAAGGTCGTGTCAGCCGACTTACTAGTCACATCCGCAGACCTACCAGTCATATCAGCAGACCTACGGCGTCATAGGTTCTCTGCCCCAAGCCAACGTCACATCCATTGTCAGAGGCAGAGGACAAGGAAAAACTAACAAAAGCAAGAGAACGGAGACGAGGAAGGGGATTGAAACATTTTCATCTTTCTCAGAGCAAATACATTGAATTTTCTCCTCAGCCAAGAACTGTGAGAATTCTCTAACTCGATATACAAAATCATAACTCATTGAAAATGGCCCAAACTGACTTGAGCGTCGGAGGGTTTTACCCGGGGTCACACCCCCGGGTCCTCTAATTTCTGCTTTCTTGTGCAGGATTTTCAGGAAGATATTCCACTAGTTCTCAACAATCAACTGACGACGTTTATTTAGGGTCATCTTGGACCCTTGGTGAAGATCCGGCTCCATCACAGCTCAAACTCAACTTTAAGCAAACTTTAACGGCCCATTAAACTCAAATGAGTCGATCTCAAATATTTCACATCATTTGAACTTGAACATTTCATGACGCCTCATTTAGGATTAACGAACGTGTAATATAAAGTATAACCCTAGTCTTTTTTTTTTTTGCAACAATACAACTATGTATCAGAGTAATGAAATCGATTATTTAAAACATAAGATTTGGATTGTAACTGCATAATTCGTTTAAACAAATTGTGTTTGTTTCCATTTCCAATGGAGTCACACCTTTTCTTAACTTTGGAATATGATGTAATAAAGCAAAATGACTCAATTGACTGCACTTCTTACATTGTGAAGTAGCGGTTGATTGACATAGCTTGACGCAATTTTCATTATGGGTCATCGGCAAACAACTTGTGTTTATAACACATGAGTATGGTTGCGTACACCTGACTTCTCTATATCCTGTCATAGACGGAAGCCTTTAATGCAATGGGTATGTTGTTTAAACAAATTGTCCAGAATAAGATGAGTTTAAACGTAAACATGTTCAAAGTTATTAAAACACGAAACAATAAATCTCAATAAACATAGCATGCATGCACTAAATAGGTTAAAAGATAGGTAGATGGGTTAGACCAATTTTTACCCTTTCTATGATCTACGGTTAAAAGATGGTCGGTCAAGGTTGAGTTCCCAGACGAGTTCAACCCTCACTTAAGAGTAATTTTTTTACATATATGGAAAAAAAAAAATTTGTTGGTGCACTAGTGTTATGGCCGAAAAAAAGAAGAAGAAAATATATATATATAGAGATATATATATATATATAGATATAGATATACATATAGTAGATATATGTATACATAAATGTTATCAAATAATAATAATAATGATAATAATAATAAAAAAAAAAGATGATGATGACAACAAAGATAATTATAAACTAATAGTGTTAGAATCACATTAGGAAACCTAAACCAAAACCAAATGGGAAAACCAAATAAATCTACCATCACCCCCCACCATATACACGATTATACGCATAGCCACACACACACACATACACAAAATAATAAACGTACGGCAAAAGAAAAAAAAAGAGAGAGAAGAGAGAGAGAAGAGAGAAAAGAGAAAAAGAAGGAGGAAGGCGAGGCCCCGAACCCAAATCTTAGTCCGTCGAATTTATTAGTATCGTTAATCGAGGTAGGTGCCTCTTCCCCCCTCAAATGGGTACGATCCATGCATGCTTGATGATATATTTTATGTGATTTACTTGTTTTAATTGTTTATATTATAGGTTTGTATTTGTTTATATATGGAAAAGCATGATGTAATTGTTTATTTGCTGCTATGTACTTGTATGAATATGATTTTGGTGGTATGATTTGAATTAGGGTAGGAATACTCTTGAAAACAACTCAAAAGATTAGGAATTACATACTTAGGGGGTTTAAAAATTTCGTTTTGGCCTTAGAATAACTTCATCTAGCCCGGAATAGGTTATGATTGGTTGAAAATCGAAAAAAAGGGTCTGACGGACGCGTTTCAGAGGGGTGGCGCGTGGGGCCCACGCGCGGCCCCTGACGGCGCGTCCGGACACGTGATGACGTGTCCACCTTCAAAAGTTGCGTCTCGTTATAACGAGTCCAACGCAACTGGTTTGAGGTCAATCGGAGTTAAAACGAAGATTTTATGGAGGTTAGAAGGAAATAGAAAAAAATAAAAAAAAAAAGAAAATACTGTTGGACCAGCCAGGCTGCCGGACCGGACCGGATGGCCAGCGGACCGGACCAGGCATCAGGCCGGCCCAAACCGAAAAATAAAAAAAAAATCTGGAAATTAATTTCTGAAATGAATAAATAATAAATAATTAATTAAAATTAGTTTAAAATTCCAGAAAAATATATTTAATTATCAGAAAATTCTAAATAAATTCCAGAAAATATAAAAGGTTAAAATTTAATTATTCCCACTTAATTTCTTAATTTTGAGAAATGTAAGTAATTAAAAATAATTAGTAATAAATAGAATTAAATAAGGAAAAATTAGTAGAAAATTCTAGAAAATTAATACAAGCTAAGTAAAAAATTAAAGGAATGCTAAATAACTACTTTCCAATATTCGTAAATTTTATGAAGCCAAATATTGAGTGCCGGAGTTGGTGAGGATGGGCGTACGGGCCCCAGACGACTAGTGTTGAGTGCCGGAGTTGGTGAGGATGGGCGTACGGGCCCCAGGCGATTTTGTTGTTGCATTCATGGCACGTGCATTGCATTGGGAGTGGGCTGAGATGTACGGGTCTCAGACGCTCGAGTGAAGAGGACCATGGTGTACGGGCCATGAGTATGTGATTTTGATGGACCATGGTGTACGGGCCATGAGTATGTGATTATGGTGGATCATGGTGTACGGGCCATGGATACTTGGTTATGGTGGATCGTGGTGCACGGGCCACGGGCATCGGTTGGGGTGGATCGTGGTGCACGGGCCACGGGCATCCGCAAGGGTGGATTGTAGTGCACGGGCTACAGGCATCCAGTCAATCCCGGGATCATGCATTGCATATAGGTCTAGGGCATATTGCATGACATGATTCTTGTTGCGTGTGACACGTTAATTGAGCATGCATCACGTACTTGCGCATTTTTATGTGGAGTGCTTTACTTACCGCATTTACTTTATCTTAGGCATGTTATCTTATATTTATGTGCTATGTGTTATATCATGTTTATGTGCTATGTGGCTATATCATTTCGGTATGTACGTTTTGTATTTGTTTGAGGCGGGCATCTACTGGGTGATTTCTGTCACTCACCCCTACTTCCCAGGTGAACCGGATGAGGACTACGAGCACATCTTCATTGAGGACGGGGCGGACATAGCAGAATGGGCTGGTTGAGAGCTGTGGCTAGGATATGTGGGGACGCTGCAGTTGTTTTGTTCTTATTTATATTTTGGGGATTTCCACACACTACTTTACTATTTTATTTCCAGAGTTTTAATTAGCAATGTAATGACGATTATTGGAGTTTAATATATGTTATGGTTTACGTTTCCGCGAAAAATTTCTACGTCATTTTGACAAGTAAGAGATTGATTCGACGCTTTGTATTCTCCTTAGTGAGATACGGCGGGTGCACTGTTCCCGATGTTAGGGCTCGGGAGCGGGGCGCTACAGGTGGTATCAGAGCCGAGGCTTCAGATCCGCCTCGGAAACACAGGATTAACTAGATCACTAGACGTAAGTTACGATCTTTTGTAAAATGACGATTTTACCCCTAATAAACAAAGTAGACTTAAGAGATGATTTTAGACCTAAGTTATGATCGGGTTATGGGAGGTGTGTGCCGATGGTGAGCTTTTCTTGTCTAATTATCAATTTATCCGCGTTCCACCTTTCAACTTATTATCGACAAATTTGTATTCGTTTCATGAACTCAAATTCTGGATAATGCCTCCACGACGCGAGCCGCCAGCTGGAAACGGAGGACACGATGGCGATGATCAGCAGGGTCAGGGGACCATTCCTTAGGTCCTTGTAGATACCCTGGCCAGGCTGACTGCATTGATAGCCCAGCAGCAGATACAGATGGCTCACCTACAGCAGCAACAGCAGCAGCAGCAGCCACCTCCAGCACCACCACCCCAGGGGGGCTTCGATTTTTCTACCGGGAGATGCAGAACTGCCGGATACCTATGTTCAGAGGTACCACACGACCAGAGGAGCAGAGATCTGGCTCAAGAATGTGTCTAAGCAGTTGAGATTGATGCAAGTTACGGATGGCCTGAAGGTTGATGCGGTTGTACCATTCTCAGAGGGTAATGCCGAGCAATGTCGGCAGGGCATGGCACGCAGACTGACTCCATCACCGATATGGACCTGGTTCAGGGAGGAGTACCAAAAGCACTATGTTACTAAAAGTGTCATTTGGAGGAGGATGATGGTGTTTCAGCTTCTGACGTAGGGGTCCATGACTGGGGACCAGTAGTTTGAGAGGTTCCATGCACTTGCGAGTTACATGCCCGTCATCATGGATAACGAGAAAGCGAAGATGCTGGAGTTCAAGACCAGCTTGAGCTCTCGCCTTCAGTCATTGATCATCTGCAATCAACCTCCACTTTTGAAGAGTTGCTGGAAGTGTGTCTTGAGGTTGAGGGTGATCTCGAGAGGGTTGGAGCGGTCGACAGGGCTAAGAGACCGCGAGAGGAGTTCCGTCCTAGGAGATAGGAGAGATGGTTAAAGATCTCATGCTGCCATCTGACCGGGCAATCTTTCAGATCACCACAGTAGGGACAGGGATCAGCGTCTCGACCATTGATGATTGAGGGTCCCGCAGCGACAGCGGCACAGCCACTCAAGGCAGTTGTACCGCCACCCCTAGTAGGTACACATTGTGGTTATTCGCACATAGATCATTGCTAGAGAGCTCAAAAAGGTTTGCTGCAACTGTGGCAAACAGGGACATTATGCTAGAGAGTGTCCTACACCGGCACAAGCCCCTCCACCACAGGGTCAGAAGTAGCAGAAAGCAAAGGGGAGGACATTCCAGTGGTATGAGAAATTAAGGACGGCTTCTCTGATGAGCTATCATTTTCACCACCGAGCAGGGAAGCAGAGTTCAAGATTGATCTTATACCCGAAGGTAAACCGATCTCGAAGGCGCCATACAGGATGGCAACAACATAGTTAAAAGAGCTCAAGAAACAGTTATAGGGGTTGCTGGACTGAAAGTTCCTAGTGTTTCGCCCTGGGGACCCCGGTATCATTTGTGAAGAAAAAGGACGGTAGTCTGAGACTATGCATCGACTATCGTAAGCTTAATAAGATCGCGATAAAGAATAATACCCACTACTGATGATCAATAAGTTAAATGATCAGTTGAAGAGTGCCATGGTATTGTCGAAGATTGATCTTCGATCATGCTACCATCAGTTAAGGATTAAGGCAGAAGGCATAGCAAAGACTGCGTTCTGTGCTCGATATGGCCACTACGAGTTTCTTGTAATGCCCTTTGGACTGACGAATGCACCTGCGGCTTTCCTGGATCTGATGAACACAGTATTCAGGGAGCAGTTGGACCATTTTATGGTGGTGTTCATCGACGACATCTTGGTGTACTCGCCTAATGAGGAGGCTCATGCCGAACACTTGCGGGAGGTATTGGAGACTCTTAGAAAGAAGATAGAGGCGATCACGGAATGGCCACGACCTACTAACGTCACTGAGGTACGCAGCTTTCTTGGCCTTGCCGGTTATTATCGCAAGTTTGTGAAGGGATTTTCGAGGATTGAAGCACCACTGAGTCGACTGACTCAGAAAAAGACTAAGTTTGTATGGACCTCCGAGTGTGAGAAAAGCTTTGCAGAGTTGAAGCAGAAATTGACGACTGCACTAGTGTTAGCATAACCCTCTGGCACTGAAGGATTTGTCATCTATAGCGACGCCTCGAAGAATGGGCTAGAATGCGTGTTAAGGCAGGGAGATAGAGTTATTGCATACGCTTCGAGACAGTTGAAGCAATATGAACAAAATTTCCCGACTCATGATCTGGAGCTGGCAGCGGTGATGTTTGCATTAAAGATTTGGTGCCATTATCTATACGGTGTAAAGTGCGAATTCTTCACAGATCATAAAAGCTTGAAGTATTTATTCACACAGAAAGAGTCGAATATGCGTCAGAGGAGATAGCTTAAGCTATTGTAGGATTATGACCTGACCATTAGTTATCATCCGGGAAGGCAAACCGAGTTGCAGATGCCTTGAGCAGGAAGTCTAATCACGCTGGACAGACACCATTGGAGAAAGAGATGACAGAGTTTGATCTCGACATTGTTGATTCCACTGCTAATATTCTGGCAGCCTTAGAAATTACACCATCTCTGGTTGAGCGGATCAAGGAGACGCAAAAGGAAGATGTGACGCTTAGTGATATCCGAGAGAGGATGTTAACCAATTTAATTGAGGGCTTCCAGATTCATGATGATAGAAGTATTTGGTACCAAGGAAGGTTGTGCGTGCCTGACGATGAGGAGCTAAGGAGGGAATCGCTGAAGGAGGCATACAATTCGAAGTTGTCGATCCACCCCGGTGCTACGAAGATGTATAACGATCTAAAGAAACACTACTGGTGGAGTGGGATGAAAAGACACATTGCTGAGTTCATTGAGAGATGTCTCGTTTGTCAGCAGGTTAAGGCAGAGCATCAGAGGTCGGGAGGTTTGATGTTGCCATTAGAGATACCGGAATGGAAGTGGGAGCATGTGACGATGGACTTTATAGCAGGACTTCCTAAAACAAGAAACGGTAACGATATGATCTGGGAGATCGTTGATTGATTGACGAAGACTGCTCACTTCCTACCCGTGCCTAGTGATGTGACCGTGCAAAGACTGGTGACATTATATATTGATGATGTTGTTAGCCTACACGGAGTCCCAGTCAGTACCGTCTCAGACCGTGATTCGAAATTCACCTCTCGATTCTGGTCAGCTTGCCAGAAAAGGTTGGGGGCGGAGCTGCGACTCAGTACCGCTTTTCATCCACAGACAGACGGGCAGTCTGAAAGGACCATTCGGACATTATAGGACATGTTGAGAGCGTGCGCATTGGACTTCAAGGGGAACTGGGACGGTATGATCAATCTCATTGAGTTCTCTTACAACAACAGTCACCACAGTGCCATCGGTATGACACCTTTTGAGGCTCTCTATGGACGTAAGTGCAGGTCTCCTGTTCACTGGGACGAGGTTGGCGAGCGTGTTATTACCGGCCCTGAGTTGGTTGAGCAGACTAGAGAGAAAGTAAAGTTGATACAAGATAGATTAAAGATTGCTCAAGACAGAAGCAAGAGCTGGGCCGATTCAAAACGACGTCCACTAGAATTTGACGTGGGCGAGAAGGTTTACTTGAGAGTGTCACCTACGAAGAAGGTTTCGCGATTCGGTATAAAGGGTAAACTGAAGCCTCGCTACATTGGTCCTTATGAGGTACTCGAGAGGGTTGGTACGTTGGCCTACCGATTAGCATTACCTCCTGCCTTGGCTCAGGTTCACAGCACATTTCACGTTTCTCAGTTGAGGAAATATGTTCAGGACCTAAGTCATGTTCTAGACGCGCCACCGTTAAGGATTCGACCGGACATTACATATGAGGAGACTCCTATCAGAATAGTGGATCGCAAGGACCAAGTATTGAGACACCGAGTCATCCCTTATGTCAAAGTGAAGTGGACCAATCACACCGAGCGCGAGGCGACTTGGGAGCTTGAGGAGCAAATGCAAGAGAGATAACCACAGCTTTTCGAATAAGGTACGTCAAGTTTCGAGGACGAAACTTTTTGTAAGGTGGGTAGGATGTTATGGCCGAAAAAAAGAAGAAGAAAATATATATATATAGAGATATATATATATATATAGATATAGATATACATATAGTAGATATATGTATACATAAATGTTATCAAATAATAATAATAATGATAATAATAATAAAAAAAAAGATGATGATGACAACAAAGATAATTATAAACTAATAGTGTTAGAATCACATTAGGAAACCTAAACCAAAACCAAATGGGAAAACCAAATAAATCTACCATCACCCCCCACCATATACACGATTATACGCATAGCCACACACACACACATACACAAAATAATAAACGTACGGCAAAAGAAAAAAAAAGAGAGAGAAGAGAGAGAGAAGAGAGAAAAGAGAAAAAGAAGGAGGAAGGCGAGGCCCCGAACCCAAATCTTAGTCCGTCGAATTTATTAGTATCGTTAATCGAGGTAGGTGCCTCTTCCCCCCTCAAATGGGTACGATCCATGCATGCTTGATGATATATTTTATGTGATTTACTTGTTTTAATTGTTTATATTATAGGTTTGTATTTGTTTATATATGGAAAAGCATGATGTAATTGTTTATTTGCTGCTATGTACTTGTATGAATATGATTTTGGTGGTATGATTTGAATTAGGGTAGGAATACTCTTGAAAACAACTCAAAAGATTAGGAATTACATACTTAGGGGGTTTAAAAATTTCGTTTTGGCCTTAGAATAACTTCATCTAGCCCGGAATAGGTTATGATTGGTTGAAAATCGAAAAAAAGGGTCTGACGGACGCGTTTCAGAGGGGTGGCGCGTGGGGCCCACGCGCGGCCCCTGACGGCGCGTCCGGACACGTGATGACGTGTCCACCTTCAAAAGTTGCGTCTCATTATAACGAGTCCAACGCAACTGGTTTGAGGTCAATCGGAGTTAAAACGAAGATTTTATGGAGGTTAGAAGGAAATAGAAAAAAATAAATAAAAAAAAAAGAAAATACTGTTGGACCGGCCAGGCTGCCGGACCGGACCGGATGGCCAGCGGACCGGACCAGGCATCAGGCCGGCCCAAACCGAAAAATAAAAAAAAAATCTGGAAATTAATTTCTGAAATGAATAAATAATAAATAATTAATTAAAATTAGTTTAAAATTCCAGAAAAATATATTTAATTATCAGAAAATTCTAAATAAATTCCAGAAAATATAAAAGGTTAAAATTTAATTATTCCCACTTAATTTCTTAATTTTGAGAAATGTAAGTAATTAAAAATAATTAGTAATAAATAGAATTAAATAAGGAAAAATTAGTAGAAAATTCTAGAAAATTAATACAAGCTAAGTAAAAATTAAAGGAATGCTAAATAACTACTTTCCAATATTCGTAAATTTTATGAAGCCAAATATTGAGTGCCGGAGTTGGTGAGGATGGG
Source organism: Eustoma russellianum (assembly GCA_036186865.1). Taxonomy (NCBI): domain Eukaryota; kingdom Viridiplantae; phylum Streptophyta; class Magnoliopsida; order Gentianales; family Gentianaceae; genus Eustoma; species Eustoma russellianum. Next base: position 1,235,791 of record AP025072.1, on the reverse strand, counting down.
CGTACGGGCCCCAGACGACTAGTGTTGAGTGCCGGAGTTGGTGAGGATGGGCGTACGGGCCCCAGGCGATTTTGTTGTTGCATTCATGGCACGTGCATTGCATTGGGAGTGGGCTGAGATGTACGGGTCTCAGACGCTCGAGTGAAGAGGACCATGGTGTACGGGCCATGAGTATGTGATTTTGATGGACCATGGTGTACGGACCATGAGTATGTGATTATGGTGGATCATGGTGTACGGGCCATGGATACTTGGTTATGGTGGATCGTGGTGCACGGGCCACGGGCATCGGTTGGGGTGGATCGTGGTGCACGGGCCACGGGCATCCGCAAGGGTGGATTGTAGTGCACGGGCTACAGGCATCCAGTCAATCCCGGGATCATGCATTGCATATAGGTCTAGGGCATATTGCATGACATGATTCTTGTTGCGTGTGACACGTTAATTGAGCATGCATCACGTACTTGCGCATTTTTATGTGGAGTGCTTTACTTACCGCATTTACTTTATCTTAGGCATGTTATCTTATATTTATGTGCTATGTGTTATATCATGTTTATGTGCTATGTGGCTATATCATTTCGGTATGTACGTTTTGTATTTGTTTGAGGCGGGCATCTACTGGGTGATTTCTGTCACTCACCCCTACTTCCCAGGTGAACCGGATGAGGACTACGAGCACATCTTCATTGAGGACGGGGCGGACATAGCAGAATGGGCTGGTTGAGAGCTGTGGCTAGGATATGTGGGGACGCTGCAGTTGTTTTGTTCTTATTTATATTTTGGGGATTTCCACACACTACTTTACTATTTTATTTCCAGAGTTTTAATTAGCAATGTAATGACGATTATTGGAGTTTAATATATGTTATGGTTTACGTTTCCGCGAAAAATTTCTACGTCATTTTGACAAGTAAGAGATTGATTCGACGCTTTGTATTCTCCTTAGTGAGATACGGCGGGTGCACTGTTCCCGATGTTAGGGCTCGGGAGCGGGGCGCTACAACTAGGCTCCCCTGTTTTGCAGAAGACCCGGAGGAAAACCTGATTGCTTCGCGATGTGATCCACGCAGCCTTATCCGCGAGTCGATGACTTCAAAGTCACAAAGCAACAAACTTATCGGTTTCTCACATATCTATGCGCGCACCGAAGAAACTCCAAAATCATCGAGTGTATCTTTTACCCGTTCTATAATCTACGGGAATAACATTGTAAGTGAAATTCTCAGGAACATTCACCAAAAAACCATATTCACCAGAATAAGAATACATGAGATTATCAGAATATCCTTCCCAAAACAAGACTATCCAATAACCACTACTGGTCATCGTTAACTTTGATCCTTTCAAGAACTTGAACGACTGATTATTAACAATAAGGATCAAAATTCTGGATGAGCATTGAACAGCATTTATCCTTGAACTACTGTAGGTAGTCGCGCCGTGACGCCTGATCTGAGAAACCCATCATCCTTTAGGTGACTAAGTGCGACAAATGCATAATATCTAAAATATTTTAATAATTTAATTTTATATGATAATATTTATGAGAAAAGGGAATAGGTATGTATTTGATAGAGTCATATATGTTCATTTTCATATTGTATACGATGCAGTGTCTCCAGAAAAAAGAACACGAGAGCTGTTTGAAAAATGTATAAAAGAAATTGCTGGACCAATCAATAGCCGTCAGCTCAAGTTTCAACTATTCAAGCTGCAGCAACAAGCGTTGGTGTGTGGACGGGGATAGAATGGCTGATGTGCACCCGCTCTTCATTTCCACCTGCATTTCTTCAATTACTCCTCTGACTACTAGAAGGCTATTTTCCCGTTCCAAGCTAAAGAAACACAAACTTTTTGCTGGTCAGTACTTTATATTCCATCCCTTTTCCTTTTTTTTTTTCCTTTTCTTTTTTCCTTTTTGTGGTTATCCTTGAGCTACTTGGTAGTTTTTAGTTTTATGTCAAATGGGAATTCATAAAGTTCTAAACTTTCTGTTTTTGAATAATTTAATTCTCACTGTTTGAGGTTCAAATTTTCAAACTGGATAAGCTAAATACAATTCCATTTTCCACTCCAGTTTATTACCACAGGTTGTCAATCACTATATGATGGAGAATTGGTTGATCCGATTTGGACTTTTGTTGTCAAAATTGCCACCTTTTATGTTGCCGTTCGCTATCTTTTGTTATGCTGCTCCAGATTTTTGAGTAGGGTCAATTTTTGTTTATTAATACAATTTCACTTTAATGACTGCTGTGCATATGCGGTCAATCTTTTTTCCTTCTCAATTTGTTCTCATGTTATAGTGTGCTTGCGTGTTGGTAATTTGACAGTCGTGTCAATGAGTAACGATCCAGTGAGAGAATGGATCTTATCAGAAGGAAAAGCAACTCAGATTACAAGAATCAGTCCCGTCGGCGGTGGATGCATCAATCTTGCTAGTCGTTATGACACCGATGTCGGTCTTTTCTTCGTAAAAACAAACAGGTACCAAGCACTGACCGTTTAGTTGCTGCAGGTTAGTTTTGTGTAATTACCATTATCACGATGCATTTGCATATGGATATACATGAGTTTACTGTATGCACCTAGTACCTTTACAGGGAGTTAGGTCAGGCAGTAATCTCAGACTTCCTCCTATATAATTTGTATGAGACATATTATACTTGAAATTGTTTGAGAACAGCCCAGTGAATGAATAGTTTGAATTCAAGGTCGACAATCATGAGGTGCCATCTTTTTCTTCTTCTGGCAGGAGCATTGGACCTTCAATGTTTGAAGGAGAGGCTTTGGGCTTAAATGCCATGTATGAAACTGGAACAATCCGCGTGCCTAAACCATACAAGGCAATCTTCTTTTGCATACTTTTCTGTTAACTTCTGTTTGTTTCCCCTGTTGATCTTGACATTAAATTGCTTTATGAAATTTAGGTGGGATCCCTGCCTACAGGGGGCTCATATATAATCATGGAATTTATTGAATTTGGCTCCTCTAGAAGCAGTCAAGTGAGGAGTGATTCGTTGCCTCTTGCTTTTCTTTTTTCTTCTTTACTTCATTTTGGTTGACCTAAGACGGAATTTGCAACGTTTGTTGGATAATGCGACTCACCAGCTTGCAGTCTGTATTAGGAAGAAAGATTGCTGAAATGCACAAGGCAGCTAAGTCTGAGAAGGGATTTGGCTTTCATGTTAATAATACTATAGGCAGGTACCTGTTTAATTAGTACATTGGTGTCATATGCTTTTTAAACTTTTGCATCATCAGCCACAGAAATATATATGTGTCTACGTGGATGGACAGGTCGTGATGCCGATGTACTTAAGAATCATGGCCATTGAGTTAAGGGATTATATTGAAAATGTGGCTTTTGGCACTTGAGCCCTCTTGCATATCATTCTATAATTTGTACTTGGAACAGAAACTAGTTTGCTATTATGTTTACAAATTTTTGGGCAAACTTGTGTAGCACTCCACAGATTAATACCTGGACATCAGATTGGGTTGAATTTTATGCCGAGCACAGGTTGGGTTACCAGCTGAACCTTGCACGAGAGCAATATGGTGATTCAACCATTTATGAAAAAGGTAACGAATTGCCTTTCAAGATGTATGACTTTATGGTTTGCTTCATAATTCTGCTTCTTTTCATAAAGGGTTTAGGCTGGCAAAGAATTTGAATCCTTTGTTCAAGGATATCGTGATTGAGCCTTGCTTGTTGCATGGAGATTTATGGAGTGGGAATATTAGCTCGGATAAAGCCGGCGAACCTGTTATTCTTGACCCAGCATGTTACTGTAAGTCTATAACCCCACACCCCAAATAATCGTTATAATTTATGGTGTTGGATCCATGCTTGCACTCCTGGTTGGAACCATTAAAAATTTACTGCTTTTTTCTTCTTCTTTTTTTTTTTTTTTTTTTTTGGGCATGGAGGAGAGTATGGAATACGATAGAGACCCAAGGAGAGAAAAGATCCCTGTTAACTACCACATTAATGCAATAAGGCTTGATTGCTGTCGTCTTCCTCATCTGTCTTCTTGTGCTCATGTGCACTTGAATTGTTTCGTGTACAATTGTCTGAATCCGTACAAAAGACACTTTTATTTTTGTGAAGTAGCAGTTGATCGACACATCTTGACACAATTTTTGTTATGGGTTATTGGGAAACAGTTGTGTGTTTCTAATACATGGGTATGGTTGCGTACATCCGACTCTCATATCCCGCCATAGACGGGAGACTCTAAAGCAATAGGTTAATGTTGTTGTTTGATTTATCAAAAATGAGTTGAGCACAATATCCTGAAAAATCCAGACTTATGTGAAGGATTTGTTTCAAAGATGCCGCAGTTGAAGTCATGATATTAAAAAAAGCATCTTGTTTTAATCATGTTCTTCTGCATTTCCTCCTGTTCCTATCACGAGAATTTCATCTCCTTCATAGATGGACACAACGAGGCAGAATTCGGAATGTCATGGTGTGCTGGATTTTCAGGAGCTTTCTATGATGGCTACTTTGAGGTAACCTCGTTTGAAATTCCAGCAACTTCTTGTGGTTGATTTGAGCAACCTGGGGGGTGAGGTGGGGGGGGGGGGGAGGGCTATGTACATTATCGTTAATTACATGGGTCAATGCAAACCACTTAGTACCCACCTTTATAGCTAAAGGTTACCTGGAATTCAGATCCCATAAGTCTTACCAACCTGTGATGATTCAAGCTTTTTCGTCTCTAAGTGTCACTGTTAGGCGAGCAGGGTGCATTTTCCCATTGGTTCGCACATCTATCAGATGACCTGGTTTGTATATCTTCAAAAGTAATGTTTTAGAACACTCCATTTATAACACTATTTTGGATCACATCTTAGGTGGACCAATTAAAAGAAGAAAACAGGTGTAGAATGTGTCTTCCCACATTCTCTCTTCTTATTATTGGTCCACCTAAGATATGTTTGAAAATATTGTTCTAAATGGTGTGTTATTTAGCAACACTCTTATTCAAAGTTTGTGAGCCTTGCTGTAACCGTCAAGAATCCTAAAGAATACCTCTGTTTCGAAAATATTGTCTTCATTTCTATTTTGGTTTGTTTGAAAAAATAGTCTACTATCAGTAACTAAACTTTCTATATCACCCCTTCAATTAACGGTTACATGATTTCTCTCTATGTTACCTCAAGTAAACAAGTAATGGTAGAATAAGAATGATAACTCACAAAGTTTGACTTCTTTAAATTGTGTTCAAATCTTCACTTGGGGACAAATCATATGTGACATTATTAAAGAAACTCGTGTTTAAATCAAACTAGGACAATATTTTTGATAAGAAAGTAGAATTTGTCAGTCAACATTTATACTTTTGTCTATCCTGTATTTTTTCTCGTCAGTGTGGAGAAGGCAACAACTAGTTACTTTACTAGTTTGACTCAATGGATTGAGGAAAAAAAAGGCATTAGATGACCAATTGAGTCGGTGTTTTTCAAAATGTGTACAAGCTTTACATGGATAAACAAATTGCCGTAGCGGGAGTGTAACAGCATATGGTCTTTCTAGCATATCAGCTCTCCGGTTGAATTAGTGGAGAAAAAAAAAAGAACTGTGTGTTTAAAGGGTGTTTCCGGTGTATTAGTCTTTTGTGTTTACGCATGGTCCGGAAGAGACCAGATCGCTTGACAATCTGATGTGCGTGGTCTTACCCTATACTCTGTATAAGAACCATATCTTATACTTTGTTTTTTGGTGGGCTTCATCAGGTGATGCCTAAACAGCCAGGATTCGAGTCGAGGCGAGATCTGTATTTGTTGTATCACTACCTGAATCACTACAATTTATTTGGTTCAAGCTATCGTTCATCTGCAATTTCCATAATCGATGATTATCTGAGGATTTTGAAAGCTTGATGAGTGGATGAAGGCTGTCATATCCTGTTCTCATCAGTCCCAAGATCTCATGTATTTTCTCTATAATTTCTGGAGCTCTTGGGCTGAAGAATTCTGTTAAGCGAGTTCTTGTGTAATGCTCCAAGTAAATTAGGACGGAAGAAGTACTGATATGTATATTGAAATGTTCCGATGATAAAAAGACACTGGTCTTTTCCATTTTGAAAATATCTTGTACTATTATTTACTTATCACCCACCAACACGATATATTACAACAACAATATTATTCCATTGTCTTAGAGGCTTTCGGCTATAGTGGAGGTATGAAAGGTCAGATGTATGCAAACATACTCATGTGTTAGGTACACACAGAGGTTGTTTCCCGATAAGCTATAATGATTCGTCAAGGTGTGTCGACTAACTGTTACTTCACAATATAAAAGAATCGCAGCCAATTTAGTGATTTATTTTGTTTTATTCCATCATATTTCAAAATCAAAAAATAGTGTCTTTAATTCTATTAGAAATAGAAACAAGACGATATATTATTATTACATAAAATATGATTAACATCAACAAAGCTACCATCTTCGTCTTCATTTTATAATCCGAAAACATTAAATGATTAAAGATACATCATTCAATGTGTCATAATCATTTAAGTTTTATCAATCTTTTTGCTTATTCTTTGATGCATTTTCTATATGTAAAAAAAATCTCAATGTTCACATGATATACAATCATGATCAAAGTGCTAAACATTAACAAAGATTAATCTTTTTCGGGTCAACAAAGCGAGAATCTTAATTTAGTTGACATTTTGTAATTTTTTGTTCACATTGACATCATCAAACCTGGAAAATAGTTGGACTTCGAATAGACTGAGCAAATCTAAGTTGCTCTGTTGTCCTCAAATGAACCTTCCGAAATCCTATTTTCCATTAACCAATTCTGCCCCGGGCATACCAGTTGGTACTCGGGTTAGAGAGTCAACAAGAAGTCATGAGTTCGAATTCAGAGACGCACACAGCATGAGTGTTCCTCTGCTGCCAGACCAAAGACCTAGTTTGTAGGGGACACCTTGTGTGGATAGCTGTGTAAGATCTCACAATTTAGGAGGCCGATTGACTCCTAATTTACATCCTTCATGCAGGGTTGAAGACCTTTTACCAACAAGTTGCTATGTTGTCCTTATTAATTATTTACAAGAATAATTTTAAAACTGGACATACACTTGTGACGTTGGAGGACCCGAAAAGACGGTAAAACTAGATTAAGCTGGATGAATTCGGATGGCTACATTGCATTATGAATTACTTGCAAGGACAATTTTAAAATTAAACATAATTTGATATGTTTATGGTGAAAAATGAACGACAACAACAATATTATCTCATTATTTCTTCCGTCTATGATGCGGTATGTGGGTCTGATGTATACAATCATAGCCATGTTATAAACACACAGACATTGTTTCTGATGACTCGTAATGATGCGTCAAGCTGTGTCGATCAACTGCTACTTCACAATATAAGAAGCGAAGCCAATTTAATGAGTCATTTTGTTATATTCTATCATATTCAAAATCAAATAATAGTCGTAAAAAGGGAATATTGTCATTGAAAGAGTACATAGATGAAACCTCGGATAGTGGAATTGAGTTAAAAAAATCTACTCTGAGAAAAAGAGAATCAGTTGAACTGTGGCACTTGAGGAGGAATGTTAGCGCACAAGGAAAAAGAAGAGCAAAATAACGCAGTAGCCAAGTTGGCAGAGAATGAGATGGAAATGGAAATGGCGGCAGAAGCCGGAGGCTTGCCGGAACTTATTGGAGCTCTGGAGCAAGCAACCCAAATTACAAAACAGATCCAAAATGCTTCAGATCCATCTCAAATCCTCCAATTATACACCTCTCTCCACCAAGCCCACCGCCGCTTGTCTCTCTTCCTCTCCCTCCACCCCAATCCCTCACCTCCACCTCCGCCTGGGCCGGTTAACGGCGATTATGTAGTCCCGATGCAAGTGGGCGACGGTGATGAGGAAGAAGAGGATTCCAAGAGATGTTCGGTAGGTGATGAAATTGAGGGAGTTGAGAAGAGGATAACGGGGTGGTTTATTCAGAATAAGAGACCTAAAAGGCCGTTGTCGCCGTCTATGACGGCGCCGACGGAGGAGGAGCAAGAGCGGAGAGACGATGTTGAAGTGGCTGCAAAAGGTGGTTGCTTTTCAGAATTTGATCCTCTGGCTAGTAAACAGAGGTCGCTTGATCTGATCAATCAATTTCACTGTTGAATATTGGATGAAGCTAGGGGATGGGATCACCTCACCCACTTTCCCCTCACCCCACGCGTCACCGCACGACACGTGGCAGCAGGAGTGGGTGGTGAGGCTAGATGAGAGTGACCCGCATCTAGCTTTACCAACCACCCCTACTGCCACGTGCCGTGCGATAACGCGTGGGGTGAGGGTTTTAGGGTGAGGGGATCCTAACCCTGAAGCTCCAATCAAAAAACATATTTCGAATTTTGTATATTTTGTATATGTCTTCTATGTTTTGTTATTATCATGTATCTTATGATATAAAAAACATATATAAAATGTATAAACATGCATCATAATGTTCTGTTAGGAATTGCAAAATGACTGACTGCAAGTCATATCAATTGTTTTCAGTGTTATGCCTAATATTTTTCTTTCTCCGCAAATGAACAAAGGTGCATTCATCTTGATTGATGCTTTTCAAATCACCAAAGGTTGCATGGACGATTTGAATGTATTGTAAATTTTATAACGCAGGAGTTCTATATGCATCATAGTTGTTACTTCATTTTATCCACTAATATTTAGACGAATAGTTGTCCTTTTGAGTCACGAGTTCGAGTTGCGGAAACAGCCTCTTGCACAAAGTGTAAGGTAAGGATGTGTATATCAGATCGCGGAGTTTTCCAGACCCTGAGTAAACGCAGACGTCTAGTGTATTGGAAACGTCCTTTATTTACTTTTTGGTGGCAACGGCACGACATGCTTCTGTGATTGAGTCCATTGTGGGGGACTTTTGCAAGCTTTCCGGCCAAAATGTTAGTGTTTCAAAATCGCAAGTCTTGATTTCAAGGAAGATGGGGTTAAATTTTATGCCTGAGCCTTTCATAAGGATGAGATTGAAATGTACTTTGGATTTTGGCACTTACTTGGGTATGCCTCTGGTTCATGGCTGATGTAATCGTAAGCTTTACAACTATATCATTGACAAGGTTCGTGCTAAATTGGGTGGTTGGAAAGCTAAAATCTTATCTCAGGCAGCCAGGTATGCATTGATTCGTAGTGTGATTTCTTTGATGTCCATTTACGCAATGCAAACGGTAAGTCTCCCTAAGGGGCTTGTTGATGAGATCGAAAAAATAACAAGGCAATTCTTTCGGGGAGAGACGACGGAACACAGGAAAATGCATTAGATCTCTTGGACAAATATTTGTCAGGATAAATCAAAAGGGGGTTTGGGAATTAAGAATCTTGAAGGAATGAATAAGGCTATGCTTGCAAAATTGGGATATAAATCCTTGACAAGCCCGGAGCTTTTATAGGTCAAGGTTTTGAGATGTAAATATGGAGAATTATTGGCAAGCCGTTCTAAATCTAATGCTTCTCCTTTATGGCGACACATTCGAAGCAACATCCCCCTATTGAGGGTCGGCTTAGAACCGTCCAACATAGTGGATGTGGATCAACACACACTGATCCGATGGAAGGCCAACGCGTCAGGTAAATTTTCTGTTGCAAGTGCATATGATTTAGTTACTGCTACAAGTACCCAAGCATCATTACAGTAGGACAATATTTGGGCAATGAAAGGACCTACAAGATTAAACTTTCTACTATGCGAATTTGCCATAATGCACTACCGGTTGGGGATGTGCTACAAGCACACCATCTTCAAGTTTATGGCACATGCAGGTTATGTGGGGCTGTGAAGGAGGATGTTTTACATGTTTTGAGAGATTGTGCATGGGTTAACCAAGTTTGGGCAATGGTTATACGCCGGGAACATATGGATTGGTTCCACAGATCAATGACACCTCATCAGTGGATTATGAGGAACTTGGACTACTCAAGATCATCGGAAGTATCTGGGTTTGGATGCGATACATATTTCGGGAGATTATTAATGCTATATGGTATTGGCGAAACCAAATGGTACATGGACATGTATCTCGACTACCTCCTCCGTGGCGTGTGCAAGACGAGGCAATTGGCCGTACAAGTAGATTGTTAGCAGCTAACTGTTATATTTTTTCTGTAGATAGGGATGATGACAATAGCTAGTATTGTATCTGACGACTAACGTTTCTACTGTGTTGATTTCTTTATAAAAAAAAGTTCCCTTTTCTGCAAATTCCGCTTCTTAATCCCATTTTAAAAATATTAACAACTAGATTGACTATAGGATCAATCCTAGGAGTAACACAACAATTGGATGACTACTAGTTTCTATGAGCACAATAACAATAACATTACTCCATTGCATTAGACGCTTCCGCCTATGACAGGATATAGAGGGTCGAATGTACATAACCATACTCATGTATTAAAAACAAATGAAAGTTGTTTTCCGAGTGACTATTAGTTTATGTGAGCACAATAAAACTACTGTACATACATTCATCTGCAGAGCTGATTTCTCTTCACATATGAACAAACATATGATTAATTTTGTGACCCACCAAGTTCCTCTTAACTCTACATAAGCTACTGAACATCTGGTTGAATAAACTTGGTGCTGAAAAGCAAAAAAGGAAAAAAAGAAAAAGAAGTGATTTGCACCATCCCATCTTCATCTGATCTCACAAGGATGAAGCATTGTGTTCTTTAAGCTCGAATCCAAAGTAATGGGCACCTTTCGCAAGTGCTCCATCAGGAACTAATTGCAGTAGCATAGGCCGCACAGTTCATATTATCCCATTGCTTTAGAGCTCCCATCTATAACGGGTATAGAGGAGGTCGGATGTACGCAACCATACCTATGTGTTAGAAACACACAGAGGTTGTTTCACGATGACTCATAATGAAAATTGCGTCAAGCTGTGTCGATCTAACTGCTATTTCACATTAAAAGAAGCGCATCTAATTTAGTGAGTCGTTTTGATTTATTCCATCATATCTTAAAGTTAAAGAAGAGTGTGTCTTAACTCCATTGGAAATGGAAAGTTTAGAGACATTACCATACTAAAGATTAGTCTTCTTGAAGCACAAGAGTAACGAACCGTTTTAAGCGTAATAACTTGAATGTTCAATACGTGCCTTCATGCGTACTCTATAGCTACCCAGAAGAAAATGTAAAAAGAAAAGAAAAAAAGAAATCCTGAATAACAACGAGAGTTGCACTTGATCCGGCCAGAAGTTCAATTAGCCTGATCAAAATTTGGATCTTGATTTCGATTCTGTTCCGGGAAGAACTGAGGTCCTGCTCTTCCCATCTGATTCAGTACCACTCCAAATTCGGCATCATGATCAATCCCTGAAGATCCAACCGTCGAAAATTGCCTTACGGGTGCTGTAGGACCTTCAATTGGAGCATTATATCCATCCATTCCTACAAGCGGAACATGCATTCCTCGTCAATGACGAATAATAAATAACAGAAAGGTTTTCTTAGTTAATGCTTTTGTGGTGCTGGCGTTTTAGAGGGCAGAGTTGCTACTTCGTGACCTTGAGTTCACAGGTTCGAGCAAGGTCACAGGTTCAAGCTGTGAAAACAGCATATTGCACAAAACGTAGGGTAAGGATGCGTTCGCGAAGCGATCTGACTCTCCTGGACTCTACGTAAGCGCAGGAGCTTAGTGTATCGGGAACGTCCCTTGTATGTTGAAAGAAGCAACATAATGTAGGTATTCTATCACGGTATAACATTTCTGAGGTCGACATGTTGAAATTGGGCTTTACATGGGGTAAGACACATGTCCACTCAAAATCTTAAGATAATTGGTAGTGGTACATCATCCTCGTATAACCTATGTATTTTATCTCTTCGATGTGGGACAATATTCTCAACGCCCGCCTTCACGTGGCAACGTGGCTTGACATATACACCGCTTTAAAACCCGCCCTCAATCACATACCACAAGCCAACTTCTCAACTTAGTAAGAAAAGTCAAATTATGAACAATGAGGACCATTATGACAATACGAGAGAATGTAAATAATCAAATTCCTCGCATTCTCTTATTGACCCAAATCATTCATG